>BCLF01000084.1:1167258-1231715 GCA_001602275.1 Zoysia japonica | reverse complement strand
GTCTCGCGGCGCGTGCGACGAGGACTGGAGCAGGACGCGGACGACTGCAGATGCGGAGACTGGGGCGGCGTGGAAACCGAGTGGAGCAGGGCGCGCGGGCTTCCAGCGGCACAGCGGAGACCGAAACAGCGGCGCGAGGATCGAGGAGACGGCGACGCAGGACGAGGAGAGAGGCAGCGCAGGCATAGGCGCGTGCAGGACGACGGTTGCCAGGAATTTTGGAGAATGGGGAGAGGGAGAGAAGGGGATAAGAACGGGAGAGTTTTTATAGGAGGGTAAAAATGGGTAGGGTTAGGAATAAATCTAGAAATTAATTAATAAACGTCAAACAATTAAGGCTGAAGAAATTAATTAGATAAAATATCTAGAGATCGAAAAAATTAATTAGGGAATTCCAAAAAATAATTTTAGCCCCAACATAAAAATTACGCGGACTAAATTATTTCGGCACCGGATCAATTTAGATAAAAGGATTTCGAAATGGACGGAAAGAAATTCGGAACGAACGATTTTTGAACGGAACGAAAATTGGGACAGACAATTTAATTGGAACAGAATTTAGAGAAATCGCCACTTTATTTATTTTGAAAATCTTGGATGTTACAGACTCTCCCCTTACAGGATCTCGTCCTCGAGATCAAGGAGCGGACTCAAACAGATAGGAAAACTTCTTCCTCAGATCATCTTCTTTTTCCTAGGTAGCCTCTCACTCAGTGTGGTTGCTCCACTGACCTTTGAGAAACTTGATCTTGGACCTTCGCGTTTCCTTGAACGCCTCATCAAGAATTTTCACCGGGTACTCCAGGTACTCGAGCGTGTCCTGAATATCCAAAGCATCAGAGACAACTCGCTCCTCGGGCACTCGAAGACACTTCTTCAAGTGAGAGACGTGAAACATCAGATGCACACCCGCAAGCTCGGATGGCAAATCCAACCTGTAAGCAAGATCACTGATCTTCTTGAGAATTCGGAAAGGACCAACAAACCTTGGAGCCAACTTCCCTCGGACATGGAAGCGACGCGTGCCACAAAGAGGTGACACCTTGAGATACACCCAATCATCAACTTCAAAAGAAAGGGGCCTCCTCCTCTTATCCGCATAGCTCTTCTGACGGCTCTGAGCAACTCGAAGATGCTCTCTGATCTTCTCCACCTTCTTCTCAGCAGCTCTGATGGAATCAGGTTCAAAGAAAGACCTCTCACCAACCTCTGACCACATGAGCGGGGTACAGCATCTCCTACCATACAACGCCTCAAAAAGTGACATACCCAAACTGGCCTAAAAACTGTTGTTGTAAGAGAACTCCGCAAAAGACTGTCCTCCCAGCTCTGCCCATAGGTGATCACACAAGCTTTCAACATATCCTCCAGAATCTGGTTCACACGCTCTGTCTTACCATTTGTTTGAGGGTGATAAGCTGAACCGTACACTAGGTGTGTACCCATAGCTTCATGCAAGCTCCTCCAGAATCTCGCGGTAAACTGAGGCCCGCGATCAGACAGAATGCTCCTCGGTGCACCATGCAACCTCACAATGTGATCGATGTACAACTTGGCCAACTGATCAACTAAGTACCTCTCATTCACAGGGATGAAATGAGCGGTCTTAGTCAATCGATCCACCACCACCAAGATAGCATTATGATGGCGAGACATCATCGGCAAACCTGTGATGAAGTCCATACTGATGTCATCCCATTTCCAAGAAGGGATCGACAACGGCTTCAGCAATCCAGCCGACCTTTGGTGCTCAGCCTTAACTCGTCGACAAACATCACACAAGGCGACATACTCAGCAATGTCTGCCTTCATGCCAACCCACCAAAAACGAGTTCTCAGATCCTCGAACATCTTGGTGCAACCTAGGTGGATAGAAAATCTTGAATCATGAGCCTCTCTCAGAATAGCATCCCGCAACTCCGGCACTCTCGGAACACAGATACGGTCCTCAAACCACAAAGCACCCTGCTGATCCACACGAAAACCCGGTGCTTTGCCTCTCCTCATTTTCTTCAAGATCAACTGAACCTCTCTATCAAGCTTCTGAGCTGTCTTGATCTCCTCAATCAACAACGGCTGCAACATGAGCTCGCACAAGAAACCTTGAGGAACAATCTCAACTCTCAAACTGGTCAAATCTGCAAGAATCTCTGACTGCTCAGACATCAAAGAAGAACAATAAGCCTTATGACTCAAAGCATCGGCTACCACATTGGCTTTACCCAGGTGATAGTTAATACTAAGATCGTAATCCTTGATCAACTCAAGCCACCTCCTCTGCCTCATGTTCAGCTCTGACTGAGTGAAGATGTACTTGAGACTCTTGTGGTCGGTGAAGATCTCACATCTGTTGCCGATCAGATAGTGCCTCCAGATCTTCAAAGCATGGACAACAGCTGTCAATTCAAGATCATGCGTTGGATAGTTCAACTCATGCTTCTTCAACTGCCTCGAAGCATAGCAAACCACCTTGTTCTGTATCAGCACACAACCCAAACCCTGACGAGAAGCATCACAGAAAACCTGAAAATCCTGGTGAATATCTGGCAAGGTCAAAACAGGCGCAGATATCAATCTCATCTTCAGCTCCTGAAAACTCCTCTCACAAACATCTGACTAGACAAACGGCACACCCAACTGAGTCAACTCGGTCATAGGCTTAGCAATCCTAGAGAAATTCTCAATGAATCGGCGATAGTAACCTGCCAATCCAAGAAAACTCCTCACCTCAAAGACTGACCTCGGAGACTCCACAATAGCCTTGACTTCTCAGGATCAACGGCGACACCCTCAGCTGTGACAACATGGCTCAGAAAAGCAATTTTCTCAAGCCAAAACTTGCACTTACTGAACTTGGCATACAGCTGATGAGATTTCAACCTCCCAAGAACAACTCTCAGATGCTACTCATGCTCTTCAGCTGATTTAGAATAAACGAGGATATCATCAATGAAAACCACCACGAACTTATCCAGCTCAGCCATAAACAAACCTTGTTCATCATGTTCATGAAGTAGGCAGGGGCATTTGTGAGTCCAAAAGAAACGACCAGGAACTCATAAGACCCATACCTCGTCACGAACGAAGTCTTTGGAATGTCAGAAGGTCGAATCTTCATCTAGTGATACTCCGATCTCAAATCAATCGAGAAAAAGAACTTCGCACCCTTCAACTGATCAAACAAATCATCGATCCTCGGCAAAGGGTACTTGTTCTTTATTGTCACCTCGTTCAAAGAACGATAGTCAACGCACATGCGCATTGACCCATCCTTCTTCACGAATAGCACTGGGGCTCCCCACGGCGAAGCACTCGGCCGAATGAACCCTTTACTCAAGAGCTCATCAATGTGCTCTTTAAGCAAAGCAAGCTCATCAGAAGACATCCGGTACGGCCGCTTGGCAATCGGCGCGGTACCAGGAAGAAGATTGATCACGAACTCCACGTCTCGATCTGGAGGATGTCCCGGCAACTCATCGGGAAACATCTCTGGAAACTCACGAACAACAGGAATCTGCTCCAAAGATAACTCCAGCAAGCTGCAAACTGAAAGTGAAACTCTGGACGCTCTAGGAGCACACACCACTCGGACACCATGGTGGTTGACTAAGGACACAACCCTCTCAGCACAAGTGATGACGCCCTTGTGCCTCGCTAGCCAATCCATCCCCAAGATGACATCAATGTCACGCGACGGAAGGACGATGAGATCAGCTAGAAAGACCACACTCTCTATCAAGATCCGAACACCTCTACACTCAACACGACTCTTGTAGACTATAAGAGGTGAAGTGGTAAGTGTAGGTATAGCTAAGAGTGAGGTAGGAAGACTGTGTGTGGACGCAAACGCCGACGACACAAACGAATAAGTAGCCCCCGAGTCGAACAAAACCGTCGCTAGGTGGGAGTGAACCAAGAACTCACCAACGACGACGTCAGGTGCCTCCTGAGCCTCCTCCACTGAGATGTGGTTCAGGCGGCTGCGCGTGACGCTCGGCTGAGCAGCGCCACGGCCCGCTGAACGCACTCCTCGTCCTCCTGACTGGTGCGGTGACCTAGCGGAAGTGGCGAACTGAACACCACCTCCCCCAGGTCCCTGCTGCTGGCGCCTCGAACACTGAAACGTCTTGTGACCCTCCTGGCCACACTCGAAGCAGCGAACCAAGGGCTGACCCCCTGTCGAACGAAAAAAGGACTGCTGCTGCTAAAAGGCACCTCTCTGGCTCTGAGAACTCTGCTGCTGGACTGAAACTGGAGTAGGAATAGTGGATCGGGCGAAGGTGGACTGTCCCGATCCCTGCTGGAAAGAACCACTGAAACGCTGACGCTGCGAGGCCTCACAACTGGGTCCCTGACCAAGAGCTCTCCTCTTAGCATCCTTGGACCGGTCGAGCTTCTGAAGTGACACCTCCAGAGCTAGGCATCTGTCAATCAACTCACGAAGGCTCCTCTGAACACCTTTGTTCAGGTACGAAAGCATCTCAAGACGTAGGCCCTTTCGAAACCAGTACATCTTGCGACGCTCAGTCGAGACCTCCTCAGGTGCAAAACGGCTTAGCTGAGTGAAGCGGTTGGCGTACTCGGTGACAGACATACCCCCTGACGAAGAGTACGAAACTCGTCCGCCTTCGCCTCTATGGCTCCCTCTGAGATGTGGAAACTACGGAAAGCGGTGACAAAGTCGTCCCAGGTGAACTGCTCAGGCTCGTCAAGTGTGGCGTACAGAGTGTCCCACCAAGCACCAGCTGCACCTGTCAACTGGTGAGCTGCCAGACGAACTGCCACCTGGTCGTCACACTGAATCAGGTCCAGCTTCTTCTCGATATCCCTGAGCCAATCGTCAGCATCCAAAGGATCGACTGCACGGTCAAAAGTGGGAGGGTGCATGCTCAGAAACATCGCCATGCGAGAACCGGCTGACTGGTGGTACGGTGCTGCGTCGAAGCAGGAGCACAACCACGAGGCTGCTGCTGTGACTGCTCGACGACACGCTCAAGCAGAAGCGTCTGTCGAGCCATCACCTCCGCCAGGTTCGGAGCAGCTGGAAGCTCCTCACCAGGCACGACAGCACCAGCAGGCTCAACACCAGGGTCCATGGCAACTCCTCTGCCACGACCCTCAGCCTGAGGAGCAGAGGCTCCAGCACGGCTACGCCCTCGACCAACGCCAGGCACGTCAGCCGCAGGTGGCACTGGTACACGGCCTCCAGTGCCGCGACCACGACCTCTGGGGACAGCACCACGACCACGCCCAGCAGGTGGCGGTACCTCAGGGTCCTCCAGAGCGGCCTCCTCAAAATGAGCGTGAAGGCGTCTAGACCTCCTCAGAGCCATCTGTTGCAGGAAAACAATTCTGATTAGAAAGATAGCATTAGCAGAAACAGAATTACTGAAGAAGATAGAAAGCCAGCAGATCAAAACAAAGATAACTAAACAAGCACTATTCTAAACAAACAAGACTCCCACCAAGCAAACGACGACATTTAAGAAAACAACTTTCACAATGAAGGTTTGTTAGCAGATTAGAAAATCTAGAAATAATCCTTAGTTACGTCCAGTTCTACGGTTTTGCTCCTACAGTCAAGAATGGCTCTGATACCACCTGTAACGACCGAGATTTTTCTTACCTTTCAATAAGTCCCGATCTTCCGTGACTATGCCAATTCCAGGAGTTTAGCAAGCACGGCATCACAAGCGATCAATCAAGAAACCATAACAGATATATTATACAAAAAACAATAATAGAAAATAGCATGTCAAAGTGAAATTATTAGAATAAAATCCTCCAAAGGGTCCATCGGCACGCAGGCCGGAAACATCTCAAAGCAGATATATCACTATCGTGAATCCAGCAAAAGCAGCAGCGGAAGCATCAACGTGGCAGCAGTAGCGAACCTCCTCCACACAGGCTAGCTTGAACGCAGGAGCGGACGTCACGGACCGTCAGAGACGTAGTCGAAGTCGAAGCTGAGAGTATCGTCTGAAAACAACAAATTAGAAAGCCGTGAGTACGAATACTCAGCAAACCGCGTACTACCTAACAACAATGTATGCATGCAAATGGTTTCAAGGGGTAAAGGCATGGCTCAAGTGCTAAATGCAAGTTTAAAACATTTTATTTTACTTAAAGGGTGCAAGAAAGTTTTATTTTAAAACTTGTCAAATTTTATTATCTTGCTCCGCAGAGATCTCCGTTATCTCGGACGGGGGTTCATTTTAATGCCGATGTAATCTCCACACTCGGCCACAGCTCAAAGGCCGGAGTCAAAAACATTTTGAAGAAAAGAGAGAAGGAAGAAAAATAAAACTACTCAACGAGGAGCACAACTTAGGGAGTGTCCTTCCAAAAAGACGTGGCAATGCGCATCGACTAAAACTCTACAGAGGTTATGCACCTGGACCCACGAGATGCATCATCGGAGACTACCGTCGTAGCCCCGACGAACACACAAGACCCGTCCACAAGCTTTAACTGGCGTCATCCATCCTTCAGGATAGGGATCCCAAAAGCCTACGCAATCGGGTCCTGAAGCTGTGAAGAGCCTACCACTGATCAGGTGGGGTATCTCGATCTCATGTGGAGAGTCAGAGCTCTACACCACACTAACACAACACCGCCAACTTACGGGTAAACAACTAGTCTCAGCAAGTTTCAAGATCAAGCCAACTGCCCATACAGGGTAACGTGATGTGCATGGTTGTCAACTGAGCGTACAAAGCTCGAAGGACTCGGTCCTTAATTGCCAGGGCAGGCACCAACTCTAACCTCAACGTCAACAAGAAGTCTCACGGAAAGATCCCAGCCCGGATCTTTCGGTTGTACCCGCAACAGGTACGCCCACAGGGACTTTTCAAAAGTCCTCCAGCTCCTCATACTCCAACCTGCCCCCGCTAAATAGTTATGTATAGTTATTTGCAATACTCACACATTTGAAGCACAGTTCAAAAGCATTTAACACAAATTCCATTTTATAGTGATAGGTGTGAGATGAAAATAAATACGACTAAGCATGGCTAAGCATAAAAGTAAAATAAATGTACTAAAGCAATCCTAAGGTTAATATTTGTGAAACAGTAAATAGGCACGGCTTAGTAATGTTGCTAGCACATTTTAAAATAGTTGGCATGCAAATTAGGGTTGCAAACAAAACATGCAGTTTAAAATACTGGGTACAAAGTGATCAAGGAACGCGGCTTGCCTGGCAACTCGGGATCGAAGTCGGGATCTGGATCGTCGAACTGAGCTGGCTCGCGAAACTCCTCCTCGGAAACACCGGCTAAACACAAAACAAACAAAGAATTAGACACTAATTACGCGACAATTAAAACCAGAAATTAAATCTAAATTGAAACTACTAGACTAAACGTGCGCAAAAAGTTTTTCGAAACAATCCTATACGACAATCGCGACGAGACAAATTAGCGAAACAATTTTGGGAATAATCGGAGATTAGACGGAATTCTTCGAAAATTGTAGACGATTGAGACCACAAGGAATTAGATTAATCGCAGAATCAATTAGCAATTAATCTAACAATTAATCAGAAAGGAAAAAGGAATTGAAGAGAGAGAAATTATTCTCACCGAGGATCTGGAAATCAGAGATCGAAAACTCGAAAACCGGAGTACTGGAGATTGGAGATCGGAGACACGAATTGGAAGTCGGAGAAGCGGCGCGGCGCTGCACTGGCGACGGTGACTGTGCGGAGATCGAGGCGAGGATGACGCGGCTCAGCGTGACGGCGTCGCAGGGAAAGCAGGCTTCGGACCAGAAGATCAGAGCAGGGATCGGCGCTGCAATCTCCGGACCGAAGGACGACGCGCGGGATCGGAGCTGCAGCGCGGGAACCGAAGCAGGCGGTGGAGACGGCGACCGGAGAGGCTGGCGACGTCACGGCGCGGAGGACGAGGCGAGCGGGCGACGCAGTCGAGACGGCGTCTCGCGGCGCGTGCGACGAGGATGGGAGCAGGACGCGGAGACTGGGGCGGCGCGGAAACCGAGTGGAGCAGGGCGCGCGGGCTTCCAACGGCGCAGCGGAGACCGAAACAGTGGCGCGAGGATCGAGGAGACGATGACGCAGGACGAGGAGAGAGGCGGCTCAGGCACAGGCGCGTGCAGGACGACGGTTGCCAGGAATTTTGGAGAATAGGGAGAGGGAGAGAAGGGGATAAGAACGGGAGAGTTTTTATATGAGGGTAAAAATAGGTAGGGTTAGGAATAAATCTGAAAATTAATTAATAAATGTGAAACAATTAAGGCTGAAGAAATTAATTAGATAAAATATCTAGAGATCGGAAAAATTAATTAGAGAATTCCGGAAAATAATTTTAGCTCCAACGTAAAAATTACGCGGACTAAATTATTTTGGCACCGGATGAATTTAGATAAACGGATTTTGAAATGGACGGAAAGAAATTCGGAATGAATGATTTTTGAACGGAACAAAAATTAGGACAAACAATTTAATTGGAACAGAATTCTGGAAAATCGCCACTTTATTTAATTCGAAAATCTGGGATGTTACGTGAGACACACCAGCGATGGGCTTCTCAAACCGCGTCACTGCTGAGACATATCAGCGACGGGTTTTTAAACACGTGTTTCTAATGATGACTGCACATCAGTGACAGATTTTTAACGCCCGTCTCTAATGACTGTATCAGCGACGACCGTTCATCCCTCTCTAATGACTCCACATAAGTGACGTAAATTTAGTGACGGCTATAAGGAGCGTCTCTAATAAGAAAAAATACCCGTCTCTGATGACCTTTTTTGTGGTAGTGAGCGCCAGCAGCTAGAACGACTCTAGTAGTTGGACCGCACCATCTCCGGTGACCGATCGGCCACAGCAGAACCAGCTCCACCCGTCCATTGCCAAGGCATCGGCTCCTCCCCTCCTTCCCTCACCCAGTCCACCCCGAGCTCCTCTTCTACTTATTGTCACTGGTCAAAGCGGCGGCAGTGGCTGGCTCCACACGCCAAACCCGGGTCCAGCCTGAGGCCTCATCCATTGGTTGGAGGTTGGGACGTCCGCCGTCTCTGTGGGGTTGATGGCAACGGCGAGGGGTTCCGGCTGTCCCGACCATGGGGCCTGCTGCGCGGACAGGAGCGGACTGAGTAAGGGTGACGAGGCGTGAAAGAGAGAGGAGGGCGCTGTAGAGCCAGATTTGGGAGGCACGGCCAAGGCAGCGGATCTGGCAGCGTCGGGCGGAGTCGGGACAATGAGGTAGGAGCTAGTGCAGGTCAACGGGTGGAGCTCGCATGGATCAGGTGGCGGCGGGGTAGAGGAAAGGGAAGAGGAGGGTTGCGGCTAGGGTTGTGGGGGCCTCGTGCTTGGGGCAATATATCGCAGAACATAGGGGCCATTATTTATTCCCCACGTACATCAGGGACAGGTGTTCCAGGCCCGTCTCTGATGCACCCACATCAGCAATGACTGTTAAACAGCCCATCGCTGATGTACCCACATTAGAGATAGCTGTTTAACAGCCGTCGCTGATGTCGGTACATCAGCGATGAGCAATTGATGGCCGTCGCTGTTGTACCCACATCAGAGACGGTTGTCTAAATAGTTGTCTTTAAGGTAGGCACATCAGCGACGGATGTTAAATGCCCGTTGCTAATATATCATTAGTGACAGCTTTTGTATGGTGTCCCTAATAATAATATCTCCTTTATATCAATCAGTGGTAGTGTGTGTATTTAACTGATTCAGTACCACTGACCCAGGGCTGTCGCGGGGCAGGGATAAGTGGGGCAAGCGCACAGGGCCTCCAAAAACATCAGTGCCCCCAAATCGCAACTTCAATTTTTTTTTTTATTTCCTTGTCAGGCCTCCTTTGCAATGCGGGAATTTTTTCTATCTCCTGTGTTTTTTCTGTGAAATTGAACTGATTCCTGTAAAATTCCTGTGAGATTCCTATGAAATTCCTGCGTTCTAGAGGAGCCCTTATCTTTGTTGTGTTAAGTATCTAATTTCTAATAATTCCTTTGGAACAAATGAATTTCATAGGAAATATATAGGATTTTCATAGGAATTAGTTCAATTTCACAGAAAAAATCACAGAAAATAGAAATGCTTCATCCATTCCAAAGAAGGCTTAAAGTTGCACTATTTTTCTACTTTATCAGTAGGTACCAATACCAATTACTTATTATGTCTCTTAGAAATAGAAAGTATGACTCTGCTTTTGAAAAAGGTACTCTTGATAGATTTTTTATGAAAGAGTTTCAGTATAATTTTGAAAATCAAATTATATATATGAATGTTAATGAGTGTTACGAGTACTACATTTACCCCTTTCTACTAGGCCCGGTTTGGAACACGAAATTTTATAGAATCTTACAGTAATTTCATAAAAATGAGCTCAATTTTATAGAAAAATATAGAAAATAAAAGGAAATCCGACATTCTAAATGAGATCTTAGTAGTTAGTATATTTTTAATATTATAAAAAAATTATATTTTTAAATTTAAATAAATAACTAAATAATTTTTAAGTGCTATATTTTAGGGCCACATTTTTCATTTTGCACTGGGGCCTCAATTTCTTAGAGACGGCCTGACTGACCGTGCATAGGAACATATTATTTGAAAGCAAAGGAACTCTCAAAAAAGTAAAAAAAAAAAGGTGAAATTAATCATGCATCCCTACCAAAATGGTTCTCTATATTCTTGATCTTCTGATCTGATATTAATCACATAGAAAATAAATATAGATTAACAGAAAAACACTTACCTAGTGTATAAAAGTTAGAACATTGGCGGCCACGACAAACGACATCAAGAAAATGAATCGTCCTCATCTAGAAAAGTCATTCATGAAAAAACATAAGAAGGAGGAAGACGGTTCCTCTCTGTAGTGAAATGGTGAAAGTGAAACACGCATAACCTCTGCCAGTTTGAGCAGCTTCTCCATGGTTTTCTTGGTTGCCCGTAGAGTAATTCAGAAATTTCCGTTCAAACTCCCTGCGAACTGACAATCAATCAGCTAAGCCACAAAAAAAAAATTACACTGTCATTGTCTTGCAGCAGTCCGCATCGCTGCTGTGGATCAATATCAGTTGCTTAGTAAATCGATAGAAACCTTTCGTGGATCCTAGGACTGACAGAGTCATATTTCAAATGCAAAATAGGAACAAGAAAGAAAAAGGAGAAAGGTAACTGTCACTCCTGTTATTTTAAATGTGTCTTTTCTATATACTCTAGGGCGTGAAGCTGTATCTCATGTTCCTCAGTCATAACTACTTATTCCAGATTGTGTAATATTTTCCCAGCTAAGTTCTCAAACAATTACATAAGTGGTGCTACTACATCTACAGAATCTGAAGATGAATTCTATAAATATGCAAAAGGTAGAGGCTGAAAATATATGACTCTTAGGTTAACCTCTGAAGCACTCATTTAAAAAACTACTCCCTCTGATTTTAAAATAACATGATTGATTTTTAACATTAATTTTGATCATTCATTGTTTAAAAAATTTGTTCAAATGTGTAAAATTATTAGGTGTGTTTAAAATACCACTAATGATAAAGCAAATTACAATAAAATTATTATATAGTATTATATTTTTTAAATAATACGAATGATCAAAGTTGATTATAGAAGTTAATAGTGTCAATATTTTAATACCGAAGGGAGTTGTTCATTTGGTTCCACTAAAGAGGTTCCAAGATTATCCTATGGGTCATTTCAGGATTTTAAATTTCTAAAAAAAATATCATTCTCACTTCTATACACAATTCTCTCTTTTTCAGTCATCCGTTACTTATTTTCATCCTTCTTATTTGTGTCCAAACCTAAAACCACACACTCCAGTTCACTATCTATTTCTCGCTATAAGTTTCACTGAGACAGGGTATAAGAAGGCACTTCTACCGTTTTAGTAACCGGCGAAAAGCCGGCTGGTTTTTGCCGTTTTCAGCCAAACCGATTCAATCCGATACAGAATTAGATCCGATATCTGATCTGACACTGTAGCAAATTCGGCTAACCGACCAGTTTTTGTTCAAACCAAAAACTGGATCAGAGCCGGTTTCTAAAACCTTGCTACCTAGTAAATGTTAGAGCATCTTTAATAGTTCCTTAAATTAAGTCTCTAAATAAAAATTTAGAAAACTATTAGAAAAATAGTCTTCCAACAGTTTTCTATATTCGGGTCCTAAACATACCTAGTTCCTAAATAGAGTCTTTTATTTCTTAAGTTTGGGGACCCCGTTGGAGTTCCCGAAATGGTGAAATCGGCAGTTCTCACCTCAAAATCCTAATTCATGTCTCTGTTCACGTCATCGTTCCATTGTTTTGGTCATTGTTCACGTATATTGCGTAGGAAAAATTATGACTGATGTACAGGTGAATGATAAAAAAGTTTGTGTCCAAAGCGAAATGATAGAACGTGATAGACGTCAGGCGGTACAAGTAGTAGTAGCAGCGGCCAGAAAAGAAAGCACAAGGTTCAAGACAACAACTTCGCCTCTTAACTCGATCTGGATAACTAGCAGCATGCAGCAGGGTTTTAGAAACCAGCTCGGTTTTTGTGGCTAAATCGATCTGATTTGATATAGGATTAGATCCGGTTTTCGGATCGATTTTCGGCCGAAAACCGAACATGACACTGTAGCAAATCCGATTAACCAGCCGGTTTTTGTCCAAACCGAAACCAAACCGAAGCCGGTTTCTAAAACCCTGCATGCCAGTCGTCAATGAATTTTAAGGACTTATTTTACTTCCGATATCTTTTAGAACTTCCTAAATCTAGTTTAACTTCCAAAATCTAGTTTTAGTAAGTATTTTAAAGAACTGTTGGAGATGCTCTTATGCATGCACACTTATTTTATCATGTACATAACTCTGGTAATTTAACGGTTAGGCCGAGTCTAAAGAAGATGGAAAGAGGAAGATCTCATATCAGGTTCCACTCTGAAATATGCCGTACATAAAACGTACCCATTCGGTTCTTAAATTAATGTTGTCATTGATTTTTAATATCAACTTTAATTATTTATCTTATTAAAAAATTTATAAATATTATAGATTTTGTTATAATTTGATTTATCATTAGAGCTATTTAAATCTCAACATTTGAACAAATTTTTTGAATAAAAAGAATGGTAAAAGTTGATTTTATAAGTCAATTACGACATTAATTTTAGAATGGAGGGAGTATTCTTATTTCAATGTCACATTATGTCACTTATGTCTTTGTTAACAATCTAAACATTTGCAGATCGAGAAGAACAGGGATTTGACCCGTT
Organism: Zoysia japonica; assembly: GCA_001602275.1. Classification (NCBI taxonomy): domain Eukaryota; kingdom Viridiplantae; phylum Streptophyta; class Magnoliopsida; order Poales; family Poaceae; genus Zoysia; species Zoysia japonica. The sequence continues at coordinate 1,218,458 of BCLF01000084.1, read as the reverse complement.
TCTGTGAGGGAACTACTGCGTCTGGTTAGATAACTTTATCAGTCAAAAGCTGCGTGGATGAGCATTCAGAATGGACTAATCTTTTATATGTCCACACTTATTTAGGTTAAACGTGAAAGATGCTCAGCAAGTGGAAAGTTTTAAAAACCGGCTCTAGTCCAGTTTTCGATTTGGACAAAAAACGGCCGCGGATTTATTACAGTGTCAAGTCCCAATTCTATATCGGATCAGACCGATTTGACTAAAAACCACTAAAACTACAAAAATCGATCGGTTTTTATCGGTTTTTAAAACTCTGGTGGAAAGTCATACACCGTACACGATGCAACATACTAGGAAGCCCCCAAGTGCATATGGTGGTGCACTGTCTGGCATCAACCCAAACGTCAGTCGCAGTGTTAAGTTTAGGAGTTGAAACAGTTGGATGTTTTTGATGACCTGGGGCTTAAATTTTTAGTAGGTTAATTTTTTTAGAACTGCCGTGGTGTGCTTGTGGCTTCAAAAGCCGCTACAAATTCAAAAATTAAAATTCAGATAAAATTTTGTCAAAATGCTATAATAAAACATTTGATTTTTCTGGCTTAATAAGCAATAACAGGTTCTGAACTTTTCAATTTTAAAAAACGAACTGATTCTTCGGCACATACCAGATTTCGATTTTTCAAATTTTCCATTTTTTTTGAATTTTCAAGTTTTTCGATTTTTTTTTTTTTTACCCGAAAGGTCAACTGGTGGCTTCACCGAAAACCACGTTTTATATAATTTTGAACGGTTTTTCAAATGACTACTCGGTCCTTACCTCTGATGGCCGGCTAGGGTTTTCTCGCTGGAGCATAAGTTTTACTAGGAGGTGCTCTAATTAGTGCCGCAAATCCAAACGTGCTTTAGAACAACGCCAATACTTAAACTGAATACTTAAATATGAATTTAAATATTTGAGATAACTAAATAACTAAATATGAATTTAGATATTTGAGGTAACAAGCAATAGTTAAACAGATACCTATATCAACACTTAAAATTTAGCTACCCCCGTCCCATCAAATTAGATACCAACATATACAAATATTTAGGTTTAACTATACCTCAAAACTATAACCAATAAAACATAAATTAAAATAGTGTGATAGGTTTAAATTTTGAAAAATACTAAATTTAAATATCTATTAGAGATAAACACTATTTTATATATCAATTCTGATTTACTAACGACCTAAACTTGTATTTAGGTATAATAATTTTTTATAGCTGCTGTAGTTGCTCTTACTAGAAAACTCAAATGTATTAATACGCTTTACTAGAGGACCATCTAAATAATCAAAATTATGATTTAAACTCTCTTATCAAATGTTAACGACTCCCATTCACTAAAAGAATAAAAACTTCATAGAGAAGTACACTGCAAATCGACAGAAAAGTTACAGATTGAGCTGATGCTACCTCACTCTGTACATTGTTCAGACCACTACCAGATAAGAAACGTATCAACAGATACCCAATGACACAAAAATTTGCAAGCTTAGGACATGGTTGAATGAAACTCTGAATGAGCTGATACTCCATTACGTTCACATCTTCCGGACACGCCTTCCATACTCTTTCCGTATTTCCCACAGCTGCTCCCCCACTTCCTTCATGGTCGGCCGGTCCTCCCGTGTTGGAGCAGCACACTGGAAGGCCAAGCTGAGGAGATTTTTAAGCACCTCGTCATCAACAGGATCCTCCAACAGCGGATCCAATATCTCCCTGGTGTTTCCTTCATCAAATTTCTTGAAAGTCTAGACATATACAAAGTTTTTGCTCAGTTTTGTCAAAATGGGCAAAGGAAAGTGGAAACAGAAGCACGGAGTCACAATTTTCATAAGGTAATTAGCAAATTATTCTGTTTTCAAGGAATCACGTATAATATTAAGTGTCAAAACAATATCCAACTAATTTTAGCTCAATTCCAAACTAATGGAAACAAAAAGAGAGGTCAACCATGCATACCCATCTGATAGTGATCCTCTCTTCAGGAGTTCGCTTCAGCTCAACGGGCCGTCGAGCAGAAATAATTTCTACAAGCAATATGCCAAAGGAGAAGACATCACTCTTAGGAGTCAATTGGTATGTTCTCAGGTATTCAGGGTCCAAGTAGCCAGCTGTTCCTTTCACTTTGGTTGATATGTGTGTCTTCTCTGTGTCACTGGGCCCACTTCTTGCAAATCCAAAGTCAGACACCTTGGCCCGGTAGCTTTCCGTCAATAGGATGTTTGATGACTTTACATCACGATGAATTATTGTCTTCTCTGTTCACAGTAGAGGAGTTTTAAATCTTTTGAAAACATCATTCGTTCAACATTAATTGAAAAAGAAAATGGTAGAAATCAGGTATAAATGCAAAAGAGCAACTAAACCATGCTATCTTTAATGAACATAATGCAAACCATAGGATTCAATCAAACAAACATTTCTCTTGAACTAAAAATATTTAAAACGTTCCAGAAAAAATGGAAAATTTATTGTGTAGAATTACAGCACAACAGTAACAGCATTTGCAACAGGATCACTACTTTGCAGCTGTGACCTACTGACATGTATGAGAGGAAAAACTACAGAAAGATATAGCCTACCAGCATAAAGATGGAGATAAGTGAGTGCATGAGCAACATCGATAGCAATTTCCAGCCGCTGATTAAAATCCAGGACTCTTCCATATTGACCTGCAAAATGGTAATGGAAGAATAGCTATGAACACTGAGGTTCTAAAAATGGTTTTAAAAGTGTAAAAGTATGTAGAAGCGCAATTTACCATCTAAATGTTCTCTCAGAGTGCCATTTGGAACATACTCAGTGATGATAATACGCTCATTTCCTTTATCAGTAAAGCCCAGTAATCTCACCAAATTTCGGTGGTCTATTTTAGCAAGCAATTCCACTTCATTGCTGAATTCATCTCTTGGTCCAGCAAATTGATCCTGCGAAACAGGAAGAGCTTGTTATGCAAAGACAGAAAAAAAAAAAACTTAGTTCGTAGTTGCCAGAAAAATTAACAGAGCTGTTTGAGCTATTAAGCTTAGGACAAATAAAGATCATTCATAAAAATCTTGAACCAAATATAGTAAAAGATATAAACTGCTGATAAGAAACACAAGATTGAACTACCTTTTTAGCTCTCTTGACCGCAACAACTTGGCCATCAGGTAATACAGCCCTATAGACCATCCCAAATCCTCCTTCACCTAACTTAAAAGAAGCTGAGAAGTTTTGAGTTGCCCTGAGGACCTGCTGGATGGTTAAGTTCACAGATCCAACTCTAGCTATTTGTGGAGATGGTGCAAATCTAGATGGACTTGGAGGTATTCGATGTGGAGTCGGTGGGATCTTCTCGGATGATGTGCTTACTTCAAAGGAGTGATATGATTCAACTGAAAGCACAAGCCATTAAGGACAATATTCCAACATTCTTTAAAAAAAAATATGTGGCTGCCACATTATTCAAGAGATCTAAAGCAAGTAACAGAGCTGCACGACACCAAAAGACGCCCACCTTGATAAAGTCAGTGGCATCCAAGCGTACTGATTTACAGTATGGAAATACAACGATAGCAAACAGAAGAGAGGAGCTATCAATACTGAGCCTTCAAATTGGAACGAACTTATTATTTTTTTCTTCTAGATTACTATTAGTTTTTTTTGTCGAAACTAACTAAATGTAGATGTCATCATCATCCAGGATGGCTACTAATTTTGAAGGTGATTATAGGTGAATTGCTATGAAACTGGAATAATAGTTGAACTGTTTAAATAGTTGGGTTGATAACTCATTAAGGACCTGGCAAAATATATGATACTTTGAATTACTTTAATATCCATTCATATGAAGCTCAACATGCAATTAATATTAATAAACCTAGCTACAAACCAGTGCAAGAAGAGCATTATTAAATCCTGATCCTGATATCAATAACTACATAAGCGGTGTAGTTCAAGGTATTAATAGCCAGGTCTTCTATTCATGAATAAGACCCAAATCATGGTCATAGTACATGGTACAATGAATTCGGGACATCTTTAACAAAAAATGAAAAGAAATATGCACAAGAGAATTACATCTCAAAAAGTTTAGCAGGATCAGATGAGCTTTCATTCAAGATATAAGGGAAATTATAGGAGAAGATAATAAGACATCAATTTTTTCAAGGAAAGGACATTGTAAACTTTTCTTTCCTAGTTTAGAACAAGAAAATTCTCACGTAGAGCTCGATAGACACTTTTACAACAATCACAGCAGCAATCCAAATTTAATCACATGTAGTCCAGACAACTATCATTTGGTGCGCTTAAACTCTAGCACTTTCAGGTGACAGTCAATACTTTTAAGGAAAGTAGACCATAAGATTGGATTTTTGATATCAAAATCCAAAAACAGTAAATGCAGATAGTACATGTACTCACCTGCATTGCGCTGGATTGTTGCAATGTTATGCCTGCTGGCTTCTTTCTTTTCGGCATGAAAGCATGGAAACATGAGACCACAGCATACGAGAATGACACCTGGAATTGCTAGGAGATGATCCCCATTTCCTGAAGAATCACCAGTCTCTTGATCGTTTTCATTCAAACTCATATTTCCACATGGGTCATAATGAATTTCGTCACTATGAGCTGCTGGAGGCTTCAAAAGTTTCCTTGGTATATCTTGAGCTGAAGTTACTACAAATGGATGAAAATAAAATCAGGAGAATGAAGCAAGCAATTCTTATTTATCTGCAAGTTGCATACTTATGAGTCAAAGCGAGGGCTCTTGCAGGAAACAATTAACAGACACTCCAAAACAAGAAAAACATTCATAATGTTCAGAAAGGTCAGAACACATGTTGTTGATAGACCCTACACCTTGTCATACATCAATTAAGCATTTCAAAATGTAAACAAAGGAATAAATTCATATGCTACAAAAATATATCTGTTGTCCTATGTTTCTCAACAACCCAAATACCATTATGTGATGTAATTTCCAAACAGAAGGGACGTTACCTGCCAGAGTCCTAACAAATCCCTTTCCCCATTGTTTAGATACGAACAAGAAGAAACAGTCTGCCAACATATGGCCTAACTTCTACAAGTACACATAGAAACCATATCTTTCTTACCAGCCCTAAAGAAACGCCTACAGCAAGCGTAAACTTGAATCTGCACTGTTGTTGTATTACAATCGGGTGACAGTAGCAAGCTGAACAAAGCAAGCTGTGCAATTCTCAACTGACTAGACAACAAACAACATTTAAGAACCAACTTACCATGGCTCGATATGCCCCTTTCGCTGCAGTACTGCTTCGCCACACTCCTCCATGCATCCGACAGCTGGTCACAGAGGAGGCAACCGCTCAAAAAGTAGGACCGTAGCTTTTCGCAGCCAAGAACGTGATCCTGCACGAAAACCCCATCGACTGATAGATTGAGGAGGCCATCAGAGGCGTCCAAGACGGCAATCTGGTCGCCTCCACAAGCTGCCCGTGAAAGGGCTGACTCGGAGATGGAGGCAATAGCCACAGGCGAGCAGCACAGGCCCAATACGGCGAGCAAAGCAGGGAGAAGAGTATGAGAAGACATCGCCTGTACAACTCACAAAGATCTCGTCCTGCGCAAGCAGATTAAGCCAAGAATCGGAGTCCAAGTTTGCTATCTTTTTCGCATCACCAACAAAGCAGAAACAACGAGTAATTTCTGACCATCCAAGAAGAGGAAATGGAATCGAATTCTACGGCAGGCAGCTCGAGAAGCAGCAGCAAGAACACTGAGCAAGGACAAGAAAGCAAGAAACAACCAACAGATCAAGCAGGAGCGGAAGTACAAAACCTATGGGTGATTGGACATCAAAACCTGTGGAATAAGGCAAGAAAATGAGGACAAACACATCTGATCTGAGCAAGAAATCTGTATGTCTCGATTTCAAGGTCAATCAGGCGATTAGGAGATGCATAGATCGGAACAAGCAACAGCCTGAGAAAGTATAAAGCGAGCAAGAAACCGGAGGAGCGTAGCAGTTGGAGAGGAGAGGAAGGAGAGAGGAAAAAGGAAATATCTTTCGTGGGTGGAGATGGAGGGTCAAGGACTCAAGCCGGACCGCACCGAAGACTGAAGAGAGCTGACTGTGCCTGTGTGGTGTGTGAACCTGCGGCGCCGGTAAGCTTCCTTTCGAAACCAGCTGCCATGTAGTCGCAGCTGCCATGTGGACCGGTTGGCAACCAGGGCAAGACAGTGACATGGCATCTTGGTGTTATTCTTTTGAATTTTTTTTTAAGTCAGTAAATAGAGCAGTGTCGACGATAATTCAAAGCCCTCCAGTAATAAAGCGAGCACACAAGTGGGATTTAAGATACGCGAGCAGTTTGGATCTGGATCTATCCAGAGAACCACCATATGTATTATAATCTGAATAAATATACTCTAGATTTAATCTGATGATTTCTTTGTTTATTCTTTGCATTTGCACCTGTGCGGTAAAATCTTTGTTGTCCTATATATGGTGAAAAAGACCCGTACTCATTAGCACATTTCCTAGTTTTTTTGAACATTTAACTATTTAATAAATATAAATAATAAAACTAAAATTTTCTTTCCATATTTTCAGTCGATGTACAACAAAGTTATTCTCCTCCCTCCATCCTAAAATATACTCTTTCTAGCTTAAAAATATTGACACCGTTGACTTCTAACATTATATTTGCTAATTTATTTTATTCAAATATGTATAATAATTATTATATATTTTATTATAATTCTCTTTATTATTAAAAGTATTTAGAACATTATTAATAATTTACATGTTTGAACAAATTTGTTAAATAAGACGAATGGTCAAAGATTGTGTTAGAAGTCAACGTGTCAATATTTCAAAGGAGTAAACATTTCTGAGTATTTTTAAAGTTGATTTCTTTTGACTTTGATTAATAATATCTAAAAATAAATAATTTATAATATAAAGAGTAATACATTATAAAATTTTATTTCATGATGAAACTAATGACATAATTTATATACGATAAAATATTATAAGTCCTCCATTATGGATGATCAAAGTTAAACAAGTTTAACTTTAAGTAAACATATAAATGTTGCTCTCTCATTTCACTTTTATAAGTCATTCTAGTATTTAAATTTTATTTCACAATATTTGTCATTCTCAATTTTCAATATATCTTTCTCTTTTCCAATACACACGTTCTCTATTTTCAATAAATATCTATCTCTATTTTTCTCATTCTTGTGTATCATACTTTTGCACATTCTCCTTAAGCTATGTTCGGTTATTACTGCCACAACCTGGATTGAGAAGGATTCTTTCCTTTGCAAGCTAGATTAGAATTTAATCCTTCTTTTCACCTTTGATCCCAGTGAATTACTTATAAACTGAACAGAGTCTTAATTTGTTCGCAGAGCTATAATGACTTATAAAGTGAACATAAGGAGTAATATTTTCGAATGGAGTACTTTCCAGATCCACCTTTCTGGTTGTTGCTACCTTGGTTTAAAAACGTTGTGATTATTAAATGTTACGGTATGCTGCTGCCCTTTTATAAAAATAGGGGTGATTCGACCATGAGTTGCTGCTTATTAGGTCCTGGTCGTGTTTTGCTACAATTTTGGTGCGCTCTTTTCTTGTCTAGACACCCTGTTGTCAACATGCTCTCTCATCATTGACTTCAATCTCACCTCTATTATTGAGTTGTTATATTTTTATAAGCCACTTGCTAGTTGATCTGTCATGGGTCCTTCACGTCACTTCCGTACAACATAACAGCAAATTGGGAGAACGCTACGCGACTTAAATTTTTCCATTTCCTATTAAGTCTTTCGTTGTAATTAAATCTGCATACGCTTTGCTTGAGATAATGCCCATCATACCACGTAGGTATGCAAGTGGCGTGAAGTTCTCACCTGAGAAAGTACCAACATCTACAACACCAAATATGTATAATTTTTTTTTGAAACTGTACAACGGGGGAATGTGGTATATATATATATATATATATATATATGTATATATATATATATATATGTATATATATATATATATATGTATATATATATATATATATATATAAAAGAAAAAACCAAACAGAGCTGTACAAAAGAACAAAAAAGGAGCCTGGAGAGTTAACTATGGAGTTCAAGCCAGGCAAGCAGAGAGCTACGATTACAAGCTTTTCCATCTATTGGCCTGGAGGATCACTTCATTTCTAAAAGCTAGTTTCCAAGCTACAAAAGTAGGCTGGCTTCTATTGAATATGAAGTTATTTCGCTGCTTTCAGATGTGCCCGGCCGCCATGATAAAGATATCCATGGAGAATGATAGGGATTGCTGTTGCCTTTCATATACCGTCATATCAAAGAATTCTTCATGAATATCCCAATGTAAACCAAGGAAATTCCGGCATTGTTGGCTGAAGGGACAAGAGAAGAAAAGGTGAAATGATGTCTCTTCCCTGTTCTGTGAACAAAGAACACAGTTGTAATTGTTCCCTTCAATGGTTAGGTGCTTCCTTTTGAGAATGTTTTTTGTGTTTAATCTATCCATCAGGAGAAGCCAGATGAAACTTTCAGCTTATTGTTACATTTGGAGTCCTATATCCTGATGAACGGTTGAGGGGTGAGGTTTTTGTAATCAAAGTGGTATAACTTGGCTGATGTATAAGTTGACTGTCCCCAAAGATAGTGCCAGAGGTCTTTAGAATCTGAGTTTTGTGCTTGAAGATGTTGAACATAAGTCTGAAGGTCTAAAAACTCCTGATAAGCTTGTTCTGATAAGGGGAGAAAGAAGTGTGTGCTCATCCTGTCTCAAGAGGAAAAATTTTACTGAAATTTTCTTGTTCTTGGCAAAGGAGAAAAGTCTTGGATATTTATAATGTAGGATGTGCTCATTCCAGATATCTAGCCAGAACAAGACTGTTGATCCATCTCTCAGTTTACATTGAGCAATTCCTCTGAAAAGATCACAAAATTTTTAGATATCTCTCGACCAAAAGGATCCTCTTTCCTTTGATGCATGCGGGATTTGGCCCTACGCATAATGGCTACTCCAAATTAAGTTAACCCAAGGCACATTTCGCTTATTATAGAATTTGTCCAGGTGTTTGATCAAGAGTGTTGAATTTTGCTTTTGAGGTTAATGATTCCCTTCGGCGCGTGATGATGAGCTAAGGCACTGGTTTCTTTCCGAGGCATCCAGTGTCTTTTCAAGGTATATCTCCATTTAAAACAGTGGATTTTCTTGTGCCCATAGTTGAAGCAGAACCAGCATCAGATTTGTCCCTTTAGTCCCTGACAAAAGTGTCCCACAGAGAGGCAACGGTAACAGGAGTTAAGAGAACGAGTTGGCTGCTTAGAGATCAACTGAGGTTGACATGTCTGCAAGCTAGACTGGCTTTGCGAGGTATCTAAGCAAAGAAAACTCTCGGGACTAGCAAACACCTCTTTGGCCAGAGAAAGAGATTTGAAATTTGAAATATTTGCAGACCATGAACCAAGCAATTAGAACTCGCGATTGTGGAAAGAGGTACTGAGAAATCAACAAACTTGATGAACTGAGAGGCAACTTCTGGTGAAGATAACTTAGCTGGGAATCCAAAACAATCAGTTCTCTGAAGGAAACACGTTTGAGGGATTTAGAACGCCTTTTTCGAGATGACACTAAGGTCCATTGAGAAGCTTCTTCTTGATCCCAACGACGAAGTTCTTTCAAAATCAGCTCCTCCATCTCTCCAAAGATGGAAGTAAACATCAAAGTGGGTGTGATGATTCTCTAAAGACCAGTAACCAATAAGCCCACATGCTTGTTAGCAACCGAGAAACAGAAATGACGATCCTGTTGGTAAGAGACACAAAACCCCACAGGGGTACCACCCGGGCAAGCATGCAGAGCAAGAGCAACTGAATTTTCATCCAATCGAAAAGTGAAACAGTGAAAAACCGCGAGGAGAAAACCACCACGAGGGTTTGAGGAGAGGTGATGAACAGAGCACCTGAGCTTGTTGAGAACATGGGCTTGAAAATCTTTACCCGGTTCGAAGTTCAAGCTGCGGACAAGTTGCGCCAATTGAGGATTGTTCTGTAGCTCGAGGAAAGAGTCATGACTCGAGAAGGCCGTCATGGTGGAGGGACGAGTCTTGAGAGCCCTCAATCCACGAGCACTCCATGGATCGAAGAGCAGAGGACGAGGGCGGGGGCGACAGCGGGTGAGCGGGTGGGGTGCGAGAATGGAGCACCATATTCCATGTCCAAATATGTATAATTCATAACAGATGTATAAATAACAATTTAAAGTCATAACTATTGGCACTCTTCTAAGTATATAGGTTTGATCAAAAGCATATCCAGACGCACTCTCGCCCTCAGACATCACCTCCGGCAATCTTCAGGTACGCAGCGTTGCCCTTACCCCCTTTCCGCCTCCAGCGAATCTGTCGGTGGCCGAAAGAGTTACTCCACTCAAGTATAGTCGCAGTCTAAGTAATTTCTTAGACTATATTATGATTTATTTTATCTCATCAAAATGTGATTTTAAGTCAACTTACCCTCTCATATAATTTGTCTTTTTTAATTCTCTTTACAAAGTGTAATCTTAAAATAAAACTTTATCAGATGATACATCATAACACATATTAGAAAAATATGTCTTAAATTTGTTACCATTATTTTACATGTAGTTTTATATCTTAAAGATTAATTTACAATTAAATATATCTCCTTATAAAAATAATGATGAAAAAAATTATAATCATTTTTAAACATGTTTTATAACGTGCTTTATCATCTCGTAAAAGTTTGATCTTAAAATTATATTTGTGTATTTAGAAAAAAAAATTACATTAGAGGGTAAATTGATCTAAAATCTTGTTTTAGCAAAGTAAAATAAATCAAATCATAGTTTAGAGATAGACTTTATTTTTTTAATTATTTAATACTTTTCAAATTATTTGTCATTCTACAATTTTTTTTTATTTTTTTTATTTACTTGTCATCATCGTACAATCGTAACAACAAAATTTTCACAAAGTTAATGCGTTCTCTCTCTGTGGCAGAGCATAACAGGAGCACACCCGAGGCCCCCGCTTTAACTCCAAGTAGCCTGCTAGTAGATCACTCACTCGCACCTGCTACCTCTCCTGACATGGAGGGCCCCCATAATACGTCCTTACAGGTCAGCCTGATAGTGTGGTGGTAAACTAGTGTCTTTTGCCTCTACCTGCCATGTGAAGCATTCTGGAAGTAAAATTTAATATTCTTAAATATGTACTAATAAATTGTTTATCTATCTAAGTTTAAAAAAACCAAAATATCTTTGAAGCTAAGGGAAATAAAATTTAATATTTTTAAACATGTTTTCTCTCTCCGTTCTTAAATTGATATTGCCATTGATTTCTAATATCAACTTTGACCATTCTCTTATTCAAATTTTTTTGATAAATATCATATATTTTGTTATAATTTAATTTATAATTACAGTTATTTGAATCCCAACTTAAAAGTTTACGCATTTTGAATTAATTTTTTTGAATAAGGCGAATAGTCGAAGTTAATGTTAAAACTTAGAAGTCAACGGCGACATTAATTTAAGAACTCAGAGAATATGTGATTACATCGAACATAACAAAAGATGATTTCAAAAATATGTTTCCATGTGACATATTTTGAAAATATTATTTTGAAATCATCGTTTTGTTATGTTTGATGTAGTCACATAATATCAAATTTTACTTAGTTTCAGGGGCATTTTGGTCTATTAGTATATATTGGTTAGGGTGAATAAGGGAAGCAAATTTAGAATGAGGGCAAATAAGAGAAGAGAAAAATCTTGAGGGTAAATAAGGGAATGGATAAATTTTGAAGAGCGAATAAGGAATTTGCTCTGGATGTATTAGCTTTATAATTGAGTTTGTTTGTAATTTGAGAATGTGCTCATCTATGAATTAATATAAATCATCTTTCGCCTAGAAAAAGATGCATCCACTTAGGCCAATTTCAAATATATAAGTATTACTAATAATAATAATAATATCAATACGACCACCAACAAAATGGGTAATCTCAGAGTTTGACCAAGAGAATCTTATGTGCAAAAATATTGACAGAAGTGACAGAAGTTACAGAGCTGCTGAAGCAAAAGCAGTTTCTGCATAGAGCACATACTCTTCGGGTTTCCCACAGTAGAGGCATAATAGATCATAAAAATAAAACCATAAAATTAAGCTAATCGAAGATAATAAACACTATCCCCCACCTTACTCACGCGTAATGCTATTGTAGTATAGTAATTCCTCCGTCCGTGAAAATAAGTCGCTTTAGTGTTGATCATTTGTCACGCACACTACCACAAAAAAGGTCACCAGAGATGGTCATTTTCCCATATTAGAGATGTGCATAGCGATCATCACTAAATTTATGTCACTAATTAATGTAGAGTCACTAGCGATGGCCAAACGACTGTCGTTGATAAGCAAGATTAGCGATGGGCCCATCACTATTTCTGATATCGCACATCAGCGACAGCTACATACATAGCCGTCTCTAGTAGGTGACCACATCATAGACGGTTGTGGCTATGCGTGTCTCTGATATGGACAAATCAAAGACGGTCATTTCGTTGCATACATGCATGTCTCTGATTATGTCCACATCAGAGATGGTCATTTCATTGCGTATCTCTGATATAACCATATCAGAGATGGGCGTTTATTACGTGTCTCTGATATATAGTGTGTCACCTGAATCAAGCTTTTCCTAACCGACAACAGTCAACTATATGCTAGCTTGCATGCCCAAAGGAGAATAGGAGAAGAATAAGCAGGAGTCCAGTGGGGATTGGATGCTGACCTTAAGATTTTGCCCTGATGAGAGGAGGCGGCGGGGTTGGGTGCTGACCCTTTCAAGACACCGGGGGGCGTGATCTTTGACGAGGGGAAGCGGCACGATCTACCCGTTGGAAGCTAGATGGAAAAGGGGATCCACCGGCGAGGGGCGCTGCAATGTGCACACAACCCTAAATGCAATAAGCTAGTGTCTTATCTATGTCTGCTTTCGATTTCAGTTAATTTCACTAGAGGCGGCTGTTTGAAAACGTGTCTCTGTTGTGTGAAATGTCAGCAAAGGTCGTAAGACAACTGTCTCTGATGTTGGTCATCAGTGACGGTCAATTTTACATGTCTCTAGTACTTTATGATCCGCATATATCAGTGACATACCACGTCTTAGTCATATCTGATGATACACTATAAGTGACAGCTAAAACATAGCTGTCTCTGATATTTGCTATTAGCGACGGTAGCATCCCAGCCATCTTTGATAGGTCCATATCAACGACTGTCATATTGGTTCGCGTCTCTAATACTCCGTGATCTGAATATATTAGTGACATGGCCCATCATATCCGTCTCTAATGATACATGTACTATCAGTGACGATTGAAATACAACTATCTCTGATATGAATTATCATCAACGGTCGCATTCACGCCGTCTCTGATATCCATCATTAGCGATGGTCAAATTTGTTCACATCTCTTATACTTTGTGATCCATAGATATCAGTGACATGCCACATACTAGCCATCTCTGATGAGGTGTTAGTGACGGCCTTTTCTATGTTGTCACCAATGAGGGTGTCTTCTTTGTATTAATCTGTGGTACTGGCAAAATGTGTGGTTGTAGCTCGTAGCAGAGCTAGAAACAAAATACTCATGCTACCTCCTTTCGTGACTCCACCTGGTTGCAGCTGCAGGAACGAAGCAAAGCAAAGGGAAATAAAATGGAAAGCATTAAATGCGGGTCCCACTCTGACTCATTCTCATGTTTAGTAGGGGCAACAGGTTAATCTGATGCGCTCGTTGTTTCCAATGATCTCAGCTAAAACGTCCAATTTTTTGGACAGAGAGAGTATTTAAAATCTTCAGGGGAGGTATGCTCTATCCAATTGCTTGGTTATTGAAGTTGAAGTGACCCGCTCTGGAATTGGATTAATTTTTGTCTAGATGTCCAGACTCGATGTCAGGATTGATACAAAAACCATTACACAATGTTGTAAAAAAAGAAATATATAGTAGATCCAAGGAAAAAGAATCACATATATAAATTATAGGAGGGAAATGAGGAAAAAAGAAAAAGAATACATGCATAGTGATCTTCATATAATTAAAGTCATCAATCGAGTAACTATGAGGAAATTTCATGCTAGTTAGGAACCTATCCGGAATGTTGCTGATTTAGGTTGGACTATTGCTGCATAAGTTGTAGTTGTTGCTGAAGCTGAAAATTTGCTTATTGTGAAGACTGATAACTGGACTGCAAAGCTGCTGGTTGTTGAAGCAGTAACTGTTCGTAAACCTCTGATGTCTTCCACAAACACCATGGTTTAACTAGTCTAGGTTGTCATAGACCAAGAGTAACAGGCCTAATTACTCCCCTCAAGCCACACAAGCTCTAGTTATGCATAGATGAGCCAAGTGTAAGGACCTTAGTGATCAAGAAGGGGGGTTGAATCGGGCACTACACTAATTAAGCTTTTCTAACAATTTCAGTCAACCAGTATTCTAGTAAACAACTTGTTAGAGTCTAGATAAAACAAGAACACGCTATAAGATAAAAGCAAGCTAGACAATCTACTACGAAGGAAAAGACACAAGCAACAAGCAACCTAGTATAAGCTTCATGTCCATTGAAGTTTTATAAATCCTTAAAAGGTATGAATATTTTATTGATTAGATGAAAATCATAGGTAACTTTTATGGTTGTAGGTTCCAACACACTATCTCTACATCTTCAAGGTGAGCTTCCTTGATGGTTTGCATGTATGATCCCTTGAAGAGGAGTTTCAGTTGAAGATGGATCCACGCTAAGGATGACATAAAACCAAGTGTGACTTAGTCTTTCTGGCCTTTGAGTCCATAGGAAAAAAACTGATACTATCAAGGGTAGTTATTCCTCTTAGGTCACATGAGTTTTAGGGAGGTTTGAATACTCCAGAAATCTCTGAAGGCACTCAAGTGGCAAAGGAAGAGCTAAGGAAGCAAGTGAACAAAAGTGACAACAAGACAGAATTGAGGACTCCATGTTCCAGAGCTTCAGGAGTCATCGAATAGTCTGGTGAGCTAGAAGATTGAAGTACAAAGAGGATGTTTTCAGGAACCAAAAGAGGAGAGGTCACTGAACATTTTGGTGATGTCAGAGACCTGATAGTCCGGTGTTTTGTGAGGATGAAGTCTAGAGAAGGTTTCTTTGAAAGTCTAGAAGAGAAGGTTCACCAGATAGTCTGGTGATATATGGATTGGATTCCAGAGAGGTGTTCACGCTGTTTGAGGTGACAAAAGAGTCGTCGAACAGTTTGGGGATTGGTCAAAAGCAGATAGTTTTTTGACATCACCCTTCAATGGTTGTTTCTAGGTTGGCAGCCTATAAGACATGGAGGGAAACGTTGAGAAGTGTGACTGAGGTATAGAGAGCTAAAGGAAATTTGTAAAAGGCCAAGGGACAATAATGAGAGAGAACATTGCAAGAATTGAAAAAATCTTAAGTGCTAGAAAAGTGTAACTAGAGTATTAATCCATTCCTCGTGAGAGGAGTGTCTTGGCGTGTTACTCTTGGTTTATGGCAGCCTAGACCAGCTAGGTGTCGATAATCAAGATTTCGCGGAGATTATGGAAGTCGTCATTAATTTTATGGGCGGTTTCCAGTTCTTCGCTTGAAACGGACCACAAAAAAGTGCCCAAGCCTTGTAGGTTTGCTCTTGCAATTGCACATTATCCGAAATAGCTGGGACCGTTGGTACCTTCACTTCGAGAGTTAAGCATACCCTAAAGAGCACTATTTTAGAAATGGTAGGAGGGACCAAGTCTCCGACAGGAGCGATAGAACGAGGATTAGAGGAAAGAGCTAACCTTCCGAGACATTGAGAAATTTTTTAGCATCTCTAAACTTAGATAGAGAATGCTCAACATTTTTTCTTGAGGTCTCGGAAGGATGGCACATTTCCCTAATCTTGTTGGACCACTTTGTCAGAGACTTGGTCACTCCCGTTCTTCTCGGAACGGTGCTCTCTAAGGCATGCAACAGCAAGCTTTCAAAGCTCGAGCGCTCTCTCTTGGTATCTCCTTCAAGCAGAGGATCCGAAACCGCTCACAAATTTGATGTCGTCTTACAAAATCTTCTCAGAATCTCGAACACCAATATCTGACTAGTCTATGTTGTTATAGACCAAGAGTAATAAGCTGAAGCACTTCTCTCAAGCCTCACAAGCTCTAGGACTGTATAGATATTCTAGCTACTCTCTTCTACGACTTAAAAAGATCTTCCAGTTCTCTCTCTTGTGCTTTTCTTGGTGATCCTTGGCTCTAAAAGTGATCCACTAACTTCTTTGGCCGCAGATCCATTGCACAACAGCTCCCCCACAGTTTATATAGGCTAACAGACCAGAAACAACTGTTGGATGCTGATGTCAAAATGTTGGCTGCCTTTTGTAGTCACTGGACTGTCCAGAGACTCTTCACACCGGACTGTTTGGTGACTCTAGATTTTTCTCGTATAAAAAATGTCCCTCTTTGGAATATAATCCATATGACACCAAACTACCTGTTGCATACATTCACTAGACTGTCCAGTAAACCTTCACTTATGGACTTCAGAGACACCTTCTCTGAACTTCATCTTCACATACGTCAGTCTGTTCAACCTTAGCCATCACCAAACTGTCTGATAACTTTGGTTTTTCTGGCACTAGAAATCTTCCTCTCTGAACTCTTGCCTTCGAGGTTCATCAGTATGTCTGATGACATTCTCTGATTTTTCCAGCTCTTTGCACCTTCTCTAGAACCTAATACCCTCAGACATCGTACTATCCGAGGTCCTCACCAGGTTGTCGAGTGACTCTGCTTGATTTTGAAACATGATGTCCTCGTGATCATCTTGCTTCCTCAATTCATCCTCTAATGTTAAGTGCTTTCTAAAATCGCAGAGCATCCAAACTCCCTAACAATTGAGTGACATAAGAGAAATGACTCGATTCCTTCTTAATAGCACTGGATTTTCATATAAACTCAAGACCACTTGAGCTCTAACTCATCCTTAATATTGATCCATCTTGAATTTTGAAACTTCATCAAGAGGTCCTTCAACAAGGTGTCATTGATTATCCTTAAGGAAACCAACTCGGTGATATTTAAGATAAATGTCTATTGAACCTTCATTCAACGAGAGTTAGTTCATAGTTCTCATTCAATCATCTAAACATTCATATCTTTTGGGTTGCAAACAATAATGGTCATTAAGCTTACACCAATCTACATCCAAAAAGTTAGCATATAATTCTCACCCAGTCATCAAAATATTTATACTTTAGTGGAATCTAATGCTTCAATGGTCATGAGGCTTTACAGTATTCCATAGCAGAAAGTTAATTGATACAGTCAATTTTTAATTTTTTTAAATTTTTAAATCAAAAACTACCTACCGGTGCTATCGGAATGGACCAATTTTACTGAAAACTATAAAAACTAATTGATTTTCGAACAGTTTCATGAACCTTTGGCACAAATAGCCTTTCAGCTACGGTGGTGACCATATTATCAGTATGGCCACAGTGAAAATGTTATGAGAGAGCAGCAGATGGAGCTTAGGAATTCCTCGAGTTCATCTAGCGCTGCAACCTCACAAGAGTTTCATGTTCTTATTCACAAATCAGTCTTTGCGTGATGGTAAAGCGATGGGATTTTCCCCAAGACTGGGGAGCAGTACTGCCGTGTTCTTGCTTCAACCCCGGTGGATCGAGGAGCGCGGTGACGGAAATGCAAAAAAGGCATGTCTACGGGTATCCTATGAACACGATCAAGCATTAGACAAAAAATTTCAAGATGATGACAAATTTCCATATTTGATTATGTTGAGAGTACATTTTGCTCTATGCTTCTGCGCCAGATTCTGACCCTTTCCAAATAATGCTTCTACATCCCATGCTAAGAAATACTTCTCTTTTGTATTAGAGCCAAGAGTTTTAAAAACATACTCCATTCGTTATTAAATTGATGTCGTCGCTGATTTTTAACATAACTTTGACTATTTTTATTAAAAATTAATTCAAATGTGTAAAATTTTAAGTTGAGATTCAAATAAATCTAATAATAAATCAAAATATAACAAAATATATGATATTTATTATTTTTTTAATAAAATAAATGTTTAAAATTAATGTTAAAAATCAACAAACATCAATTTAAAAACAGAGAATCGTCTCTACCTATTTTGTACACTAATACTACTACAATAAAAGCCATTAACGAAACAATTTAGTAAGTGTTTTTTAAGACGTTTTTCTAGAGAAATCGTTTTTCATTTTCTAGAGCAGCTTAAACAGGTGTTTCGCCACGCATCATTGCCCACAGGATGTGGGATATTTGGAGCCTAAATAGGGGTACCAGGTCGTTTCTCTGAACATGACAAAATGATCAATTTAATCTGGAACAGCTTCATGCCGTTCCAAAAAATCAATAACCAAAATAGCAGCTTGACAAGCTCAATAAAACCATATAATGTATTCAGTCTCAAAGATAGGCAATGCCATACGTGTTGGTCCATAAAGTACAAGGTGCCACACATAAGCCATGACAAACTGTTCCAAGCATGTAATTGGTAACACTGAAGTAAATTTGCAACAACCAGAGAAATAGCGACCAACATACTGTTTACCAAACAAAACAAACATAGTAAGCTATCAAGCAGTGTGGTTTGTGAAATGACTTGCTGACATGCTAGTTGTTCGGATAATTTTCTTTTATTCACAGTACCACAGACAGCATAGCAGAGCCAAGAACAGATATCCACGTTGAATGGTCATAGAGTCGCAGAAGCAACAATCGACTGGCACCATTCTTGTGGTATGCATTTATCCGATGAGAGATGACACATAAGGCCCGAGTGCCTATAACCACTGGGTTTGGTTTACGGAACCATCGTCTGAGCATCTAAGACTTTCCCATGTAATTCATCCACATCAGACTAGAAAACAGATCAATCATCCTCCACCCACTCACTGGCCCAGAAGAGCACCCTTCAATTTGCAAACAAACAAAAAATAGTACACAATCAGTAAATACAATAGAAAGGAAAACTCCCAACTCAATCAATACTGATTCCAATCATGATCATACCACAAAAAAAGTTTAAAAAAAATACAATAGAAAGGAAAACTCCCCACCCAATCAATACTGATTCCAATCATGATCATACCACAAAAAAAGTTTTAAAAAAAAAGTCCTCAAAAAATAATCATAAGGCAGCCATTGTTCCATGGAGAATTTATCACTAACATTACTAGGCAAAAGGAAAATTTCCTCAGTGATAAGGTTTGCAAGTTGCAATAAATCTATCAGAAACATAATTCAGGAAATACTATGCTACAATAAAGTACCAAAAAAAAACCCACAGAGCATGTATGGGGCTTCACAAATGATGAATTAAGCAATGGCCAAGGTTTGTATACGTTTCTATATGGGCACTGGATTAAAGCAAGGCCAGCTATAAGATGCCATGTAAACTTTGCCAAAAAAAAAAAAAAAGACAGAGAGAGCATAGAAAGATGGAATACAACTGAGATAGAGTTAAGTGAGTTCAGAATCCTAGGTACATTTCACAGATGTACCTAATACTGAACTCACAATGCTGTCCTGTTGTAAGCTATTCAGTGCATCGCAAATGAACAAATAGAAGGGACATGACAGATAAGAACATACGGAACATACTCAAATGCACACTTAACATGGCAGGAAAGAACTGGAAGTGTTGAACTTACCAAACCTAACAGCATCATGTGTTAGGGTTCAAAGACCACCATTCTCCAAAAGAAAGTTAACACTATTAGAGGGCTCCAGGTATGGGCCAAACTCAGTAGGGGCTCAGGCTGTGCCACTTACTCCAGGGCATCCTCAGCAGTTCCTAAAAGATGAAACAAAACAAATATATTTCTTAGAAGTGCAACTTCTTCAGATATATATACCAAATTTACATCATAAAAGAGACCATATGAAATGAATTGATAGAATATAACATGCTAGGGTAAGAGCTGAAGAAAATGCTATGTGTAATGTGTAATCTCTAAATACAAAGGAAAATTGTTTTTACCGGCAATCATCCTCGTACAAGCTATCGAGTCACACAAGAAAACGGCCAGGCCAGATAGGATTTGCTGATTCTTGTTCAGCCATCTGACCACTCTGCTGATTTCTTTGCTGATAATTTTGAAAGAGATTCTGTTTTGCAGGCTCAAATAGATGGAAATCCTGCCATGCCTTCTCATTGGCCCCTGGAGCGTGCATCCCAGAGACCTGTTGTTTTCCAGGGAAAGGAAATGGAGTGTTGAATGCGGTATTAGTACCCCTCATATCAGGATAAACAGCTCTTAAGTTCTGAACTCGATCCCCTGATGGCTGATAGCCATCCAACCACCTATAATCATCAACTTGTGGATTCTGCAGATTTCCATTTGAAATTGTTTCCTCCTGACGCTTCGGTGTGATATGATTAAATCCAGGAGGTGGTCCAGCAGGCTTTGATGGACGACTAACCGGGTTCTTCTTTGATGTAGCTAGCAATGATTCAGCGAATGTAAGTGACATGCCATCTGATGGGGCTACGGAAGGTAGAATTGAATCAAACATAGATGGGATAGTCTCTCCAGTAACTTGCATCTGATTAGGCAGCAGATTTGTAATGTTAGCACCAGAATCAACTGATATCTGAGGCGAATAACCCACAGACTGCAAACCACTTAATCCAACATGCAGTCTCTGCTCCAGATAACCATTTCCAGCTATGTTAACATTCTTTACTCCATTCATTACGAGCATTTCCTGTTCATTGAGCAATTTTGAATAATCAGGGCTACTGAAATGTGGAACCATTGATGCCAACGGTCGTGGGTCAGACCCAATATCCGTGAATGCTGAAGTTGTGTTCTGAGGACCAACATGTGGTGTACCATTGCTTGCCAAGCGGGAAGCGGGAACCTCAACTGGCTGCATGAATTCATATCTTGGAGTGGTGCTTGGAATCACACTTTGCTCACCATTGACAGCCCAACCAATCGAAGACATGGGAAGAGACTGGTTAATGTTATGTCCACCCACCGCTGACATTGATGAACCGCTGTGCATTGGAACTGAGCTGCCATTGGCTGGCCAACCAGGAGCAGACCCTGATTGAGTGCCTTGAACAGAAACTGAAATAGCATTGGTTGGCCAACGAGCAACAGTTTGTACAGGCTGGATGTGCCCAATAATAGGTAGCTCTGGAGATTTTGGAAGCTTCTCAGAAGCCATAGGCTTGAAAACAATTTCCTCATCATCATCTCCTTCAGGGCTAAACTGCACTTCAGACTGTAGAAGGGCCAGGTCAGCAGAACCTGAGTCAATTCTTCCTGTAACTTCATGCTCCATTTCAGTAGCATTTATTTTCAGCGCATCTGAAGATCTATGTGAAGGGTTGCTAGCTTCCAAAACAGGAGGCTTCTTTGCCATAACAAACTTCTTGGAAGATGGATCAAAATAAATTCTCAATTGATCAACTTGAACAAAGTTAAGCAAAGACTTCCCCGCAGCAAAAATCCGCTGAACACGTTCCTTCTTTTCCTTGATACTTCCAATATTTCCAGATGTGTGCTTGCTTGAAAAATCCAATATCATCTGTGCAGGAACCAAGGGCGAAAACCCTCTTAATTCAAGATCTTCCCACAATGCACGCCTGTTGCCAGTTTCACCCTCATCATATGTGATCATATTAGAAAAGCAAGCATCATCATCATCACCATCAATAGATGCGAGGTCAGTAAGGATCAGCTTGTTCATAAATGAGATACATTGGTTCCAGAAGAAAGACCGAGCAGCTGCATGTTTTTCCTCCATCTCTGAGTCAACAGCCAACTCTGGATGGGATGCCAGCCATTCAATGTAGACCAAAATGGCTGGCAAATAGAAACTTGATGCAATGTCCCGGACATCTGAACATCTTCTGAGAATTCGTCCAACAAAATCAAAGGCAGCAGTAAAAGCACATTGAAGGAGAACTCTACGTTGCACAATTTCAGCATATGATTGGGATTCAGGTTCTTTATTTACATTGTGTACAGTGAATATGAGAATGGCAATAAGTCTAACAACAACTAATGCATTTTCTGCAGCATCAGAACCAAAATTAAGATCCTCCTCTGGACCAGAAGAAAGAAGGATATGCAAATCATTGCTGAGTGAAGCAGAAAGTTCCCCAAATATTTCCAAACTGTGAAAATAGATATTCATAAGTTAGCCACCAAGAGCTGGTTTAACAAAAATACTTTAAATCAGGAAGGGAATGTAAAATACCTAGTCCGTGTGAATAGGATCCCATTGAGCCTAACAAATCGGATGTAAAAGGCCTTCAATGTATCCTGAACACTGCACTCTTGGTCCCTTGCAGCAATTTCGGTTATGTTATCTTTTGGCTGAAACCTTATTTCTCCCCGGGCTCGGCCTCTTCCAGATGATCGCAGAGGTACTGCTTTGGCTGGGGGGACTTTATTGCTGCCTAGCAGCTGTGCATAGCTTTGACGATTCTGCATAACAAGGAGAAATCAAACTATAAGAAATGCAGATCTAGAAGATTTGTCGAACTCCCAAGAACTTCAAATTTTGTTAATATAAGAAGCCAATATCAAACATAGACAACACAACTTTTTTCCCCTCAAAGCATCAGGACAGCTGCAGCCTTTACCTTATCATGGAGAAGTTACAAAGCAAAAATAGCACATTTACAGACTAATACCAGTTCACACCCAGTCATGTAACTAGATATAGATCCGTGCCACTTAGACAGAACAATTAGAACAACAAGGACAACTCATTGGCATACAAAGAGCACCTAAGAATTTGGACCCATAAAGTTGGTTAGCATGTTCTCTGTTACACATATTCACATTCAATACATGAAACATCCTAAGATTAAATGCTTCAACATTTTCCTTCTACTAGAGCAAACATTAGTATGGAAATTTAGAAAATAGAAGCTTGTCTATGCTAAGAGGACACCATAATGTTACGTGTAGATTTCTATATTTCAGTAGCCCATATCTTTTTGAACGCTTACATGTAGAATTGTCTCGAAAAGCACTTCCTTAGCATAACCATGTTACCAATTTTTCTACATATATATATACTACATACAGACCAGTTCACAATGTTGCTTATACAGAACCACATAAGCAAAATCATTCTTAGTAGCTGGAGAGCATGGGGTTTCCCAAATAAACTGGCATTACAGTAGAAAAAAATATGAAAAAAAAAAGAGAGCGTGGGGGAAATGTAGCATGTTTCCTGGATATAGCAAACCATGTAAATATATACAGAACAAAACACTCTTTTTATTTTTTTTTGCGACTAGAACAAAACACTCTTGACAGCTCAACAATAGACAAAAAACAATATTAGCGCCAATATGAGCTAATGAACACAGTAGTACCTTCTCGAAAAGGATGATCAGGTTATCCCGAGCCGTAGCAAAAGGGGTGTCTGCAGCTAAGCTTCGAAAATACCTATAAATAGCTACCACTTCATTGCCTGAGTAAGAGGCCAGTATCGCAAGCTGAAAAATCAAGCCAGGAACTCATCATGAGATAGAGTAGATAGACAATAAATCAGCAGTTGACAACATAGTCATACGATGTTACCTGATGATGTGGATTGCCACTAGAAGGATAGATTGAAGCCGCCTCCTTGTAGTAGCTAGATGCCGCAGCATATTCACGACTAGCAGAATCATCATCACCATGCAAGCTCTTGTAACGAGCGAGATCTCCCAAATATATGAGGCATCGATGGCATGAAATCAAACCTTTCTTTACTTCAGCTATTTTCTTATCATCTTTCATAGGGTTACCTACACCATCAGGACCCTCAGAAAAGTAACCCAGAGGAAGCCGATAATTTGATTTGATCTTCAACATCAAGTCATGATAGAAGCCAGAAGCTTCTGACAGGAAGCTTCTGAAAGCTGATTTAATTCTCCTGATCCGCTCTGTGCTCACATTGTTCTTCCCACTCTGAGAAGCAGCTGAGCCTGCTGCATTAATGTTCCTCCTGAATTCCTCAATCCTTTTGTAGTGCAACTGCCACAGAAGATACTCTATCTCATGTTGTTCAGAGAAATCATGGTCTGTGAGAATTATCCTTTCAAAGTTGTCACGCATCTGAAGCCATATGTTTGGATCCGATGGAACTTTGGACTGCACAGACTTCCGGAGATGGTTCTCCAGTTCGCCATTCTGCATAATTAACATGTCAGCATCACCAATTACACCCTAAAGCCTAACAAGAGATAAAAATATGTCTGTTTCCTTAAAACATGGGAGACGCAACACTTATCCATGTTATTAAAATCAGGTAAATAATTAACAGATCTCATGATTTTCTTTCTTTTTCCACAAAACTTATCAGCCAGCGATCCAATGCACAAAACAAGCAGTTTATTACTCAAACTGATTATCATATCAGAAGATGCATTAAGTTACTACATCAGCATCACAGAACACGACAAGTAACACTAGCTGCCCAAACAATCCTTTCGTGAATCACGCAAAAGTAGGGCATGCACATTCCAGTAAAACAAAAGGCATCAGGTCTGGCGTACCATGAGAAGCAGCATCAGCAGTGGCATGCATATATAAAAAGAAGCAAAAGAAAAGTAAAGGCCTCAACCTTCTTGAAGAGACGCTCTGCGAGGTCCCGTGATGACGGGGCAGCAGCAGTAGCGCTAGCTTCCGTCGGAACGGTCATCATCCATCAAACGCACGTGGTTCTCACCACCTGGAACGAGAACGTAAGAACTTTAATGGATCACAAACAGAATTCATAACACCCGTCGGAATCCCGGGTACGACCGGCTCAAACCCTAATCCAGCGCCTAGCTAAACGGCAGTCCAAAAACACTAAAGTGCACGACGAATCTCTGCGTCGGCACCCAAACAAACAGCCAAATCCGCCGGTGGATCTCCCTGAAACCCCCCAGTGGCGGCTGACCCACGGCCACCACCCGCGAAATCTGGGGCCCAAAATCCACGGCTCCGCCGCAGGGGAGCACGCGATCAGGGTAGGAGAGCGGATGAACATAAGGAAATCGCGAGCTCGTAGGAGGAATTCGTACCTTGGTTTGCTGCCGGTTGTTGCGACGAGAGAGCGAGGGGAATTTGGGGATGGGGAAAGCCAACAAGAGGGGGACGAGGTTTTTTTATTGTCCTTTTTCTCGTCGCCGAATTCGGCTTGGACTTGATCGGCGTGGCCTGGCAGGCGGTTCGGGTTCTCTGAAGCCTGGGACCCACGCCGCGCTTATGCTCTTTCTGCTTTGAGTTGCCAACCCGTGGGCCGTGGTTTCGCCGAGTGAGCATCTTGATTCTCAAAATTTAATTACCGCCCAGTTTGAATGAGATTATGAGGTAGTTTTTGCTAATGATTATGACAGTTTATTTTATAATTTTTATTAAATATTTAAAATTTATATATAATCACTTACAATCAATTTTACATTTTATACTAGCATCTATAAGCTACAAATAGTAATTTTTAACTACTTCTTCCTTCTCACCACCTATAATTCATAATAAATAAGCTGTTTTATCAAACACTCTTGACATAACAAACTGATTATATGGATAAGTTGGATAACTAATTTTTATGAATAATATAAAGTATGAGTAATTTTTTGAACATAATCTCTACCAAAGAGGCCCTACAATAAGCCTCTATTTGGTGGAGATTATGAGATTGTTTTTGCTAATAATTATCATAGCTTATGATATAATCTGTGTCAAACACTTAGAAGTCATAAATTATTACGTTTATAATCACTTTTAGATTTTGTACAAGACCCATAAGCTACACATAGTAGCTTTTTACCACTTCTCCTTTTCCACTTCCTATAATTCAAATCAAATAATTGCTTTGCCAAATACTTTTGACATAAGAAATAGATTATATGAATAAATTGGATAAGTTATCTTCATCAATAATCCATAGTATGAGAATTTTTATGAATAATCATAATCTCTACAACAAAGAGGCATCAGACTAAGGCCCATTTGGTGGAGATTATGAAGCAGCTTTTGCTAATGATTATCATAGCTTATGCTGTAATCTCTACCGAACACTTAGAGCCTTTGAATTGTTATCATAAGCTATCATAATCATTAGTAAAAGCAGTCTCATAATCTCTCCCAAATGGGGCCTTTGAATTATTATGAAAATTACTGATTCAATTTATCTACATAATTTGATTTTTATGTGAAAAGTGTTTGGCAAAACAACTTATCCAACAGTGGGAAGAGAGAAGTGATAAAAGCTAGTATTTGTAGCTTATATGTGCTAGTATAAAATGTAAAGGTGATTATGGATATAATCACTTATGGGTTTAAGTGTTTGGTAAAGATTATAGCAGAAGTTATGATAATCATTAGCAAAAGAAACCACATAGTCTCTACCAAATGGGGCCTAAATATATATTTATAAATTATTCCTATATTATCAAAAAAGGCAACTTTTTCGTTCTCATACCCACGGCAGTCTGAATCCCTATTATCATTCTACTTCTTTGTTTGATTTCCTTTAGTTTCACATCCATAATAATGCATGCACACACACATGCAGGGATGCATCTTCTTTGAGGCATTTTCCCATAGGTACTCTCACTATTAGAATCGACGGTTTTCTTAGGAACCAAAACCCTAGGGGAAAAACAAAAAATCCTAGGGAAATCATTTCCCTACGAAAAACCCTAGGGAAAGATTTCTGAGAAAACCATAGGGAAAGGATGATTTCCATTAGACTTTTACTTTTATCACGCTAGTTTCATATAGAAATAATGACCAATAAAACACGTCTAAGAGGAGAAGCCTCCAATGCTCATACCTTGAAATTTACCTTCCTTAGAAATCAAGCACAGTATCATAACCATTTGGTTCCGTAGCATGAAACCAAATGCTTCGTTTGAAAGGCAAGAAGTTACAGGAGTAATACATAAATTTCACATGTTTCAGATCAATTTTATAAGAAAAATGTAGAAAATTCCTAGTGTCCCTCCTTACATTTGTAAGGCCCTAGGGCTAACTTGACATGTGGACCCCTGTCTAATAAAAAATATAATGTTATATATTTTCCACTTGAAAGTTTTGAGAAATAATGGCATAAACTATGGGGCTTATATACAAAAAATCTGCTTGCATTTTCAAAATGTCTTGAGAAATCAAGTGTGTAATGTTTGAATGAGGCTATAGCACAAAGGGAGGCCTTTAAAGAGAGATTTAAATTGTGCCTTAGATTGACTAAAGAGATTCCATTAGGAGATTTAAAGATTGTATGGCGGCTGGACTTGCAGCAAAGCTGGAATGAGTCTCCGGGCCCAATAGGAAGGGGCATGTTTTTTTCAGCTAGGGCTTATTTTCTAGGAAATACAATTATGATTCTAGGCCTCTGAGCACTTTCTAAAGAAGACACAATTTCTATAGGCCCCTTTTACGCTGGGTCGTAGATGGTTGCACCTTATTGCCATGGCACAGAGCCACCCTTGACTAGGAAACAAAATATTCCTGCACTACAAAGATTTCCGCCAGAGCTTTGTCTTAAAAAAAAGTTTCCACCATAGCCAGCCAGCCCATTGGATCAATCCTCTTGTCCAAACATTCATACGGTGACAGTTATGATGAGTTTCTTTTTAATCTGTATTTCGCCATAACGTGCCCCAGGAGATCAACATAGTGAGAGCAAATATAGATTTTGAGGGAGGCTAAATTTAAAATTTAGCAAATATATAAATAGTAGAGTGGTTTGGGTGTGGAGGCTCCTGTTTTGATTCGCCACACGGAGGCTTGTTGCCTATTGCAGCCTACTACATAAACGTGTATGCATGCTCTATGCCTCGAGATGCTAAGTGTTGACACTAGGTCGGAGTTTCCGGCTAACCTCTTTGTGGAGTCGGCATTTTAATACCCGAAGTGTCTGGTACATGGCCAGAGTCTCCGGCTGACCCCTTCCGGAGTCAGCATTTTAATACCTTCTAGCACTGTGCTGGAATATCCGGCCGACCTCCTTTTAGAATTGCCAAAAATTCACCAAAGTGTCCGGTACAAGGCTGGAGTGTCCGGTTACCGGAGTCTTCGGTCATATGCTGGACAGTCCGATAGAGTCGGTTTCGGTTATTTTATGAACAAATTACCTTCCTAATTAGTAGGATCCGAAACAACTCGTGGTAAGACCATCCCACCTCTATAATAGGAGGTCTCAGGCCGATTGAGGTGCATCTCAATTGTCTCTATCAACTTGCCTTTACGATTTTTGCCTCTCCAAACCCTAATCCTCTTACTCGACCCCAATTTTGTTCTTCTTCCGTCCTGACGACATGTGAAGGCGATCCAACTGGTCTGACCTAGCCCGGATCAACACTAAGAAGATCCTCCTCCGACGGGGTCTCCCTCCCGAGATGGGTTTTCTTGGTGCTCTTGGTGATTTTTGTCACAGAGACATCGACATTTTGCACACTGACGTGCGCATGATGCGTTGGCTCGAATTTTTTTGGCGCCAACACACTTTTTGTCAACTTCGCAGGGGCAAAAAAGGTTCCGAATCATCTTCTCTGCATTATATCTTCCGAGATCTCGCCAGAGAACATCGTGATGCCAAAGCCCAAAAGATGTTCCTAGAAAAGATGTTCCTAGAACGTCGGAAGGCTGTAGAAGAGGAGCGCAAGGCGCAAGAAGATAAGGAACTACAAGAATTCTTGGCATGCTTCGAGAAAGATCGTCAAGGAACAATTTCTCAAGTCAAGGAGACCGTTCTTCCTTCCATCCCCAATGAGAAAACCGTGAGTTCCACCAATGTAAGTTCATCTACTCAACCCACGGTTACTTTCGAAGATTTTTCATCTTGGTCCGCTTATAATCAAAAGATCTTAAAAAGCGAGATGCAATACATGATTCAGGAAACCATAGCAAAATCTTTGAAAGACCTAGGTATTGCATCTACTAGTCATGCTACACAAGTAGATAGGCCTTATGCTAATTCATTGATGCCTACTATGTCTAATGCTGAAAAACCATGATCCGATATGCTGTTGAATTTGTTTAATGGGCAATCTGGTTTTCAGACCGATACGCAAACTAAAGCTTTAACAATCCCAGTCATTCAATTTTCTCCCTCCTTACCGCACCATCGCGTATATTACCCCACCTATTCCACCAAGCGGTATGGGATGCCTCATGATCCAACACATAACGAGTTTAATGTAAAGGGGAGCAGCGCACAAACAAACCTTCATAAAACCCCCATCATGAACATAGAAGAATGTCTTGCAAACTTTAAATACAATTTGACTAGGCAATTTCAAGACACACTAGGAGTTGATTTGAAGGGTAGAGACCGAATATATCGAAAACCCTACCACGCATACTTTTATTCGGTCCCTTATTCTAGCGGTTGTGGTGTCCAGAATTTTGTGAAGTTTAGCGGTGAAGATAATAAGACAACATGGGAACACATTAGCCAATACACCACTCAACTAGGAGAAGCCAATGATAGTGATGCTCTAAAAATTAGGCTTTTCTCTTTGTCATTGACCGGAACCGCATTCTCGTGGTTTTTATCTTTGCCTTCGGATTCCATTTGCGTATGTGAATTCTTGCAATGCAAATTTCACAATCATTTTTATTCTGAGGACAATGAATTAATGTTGTCACATTTGACATCAACTAGGCAAGAGAAGGATGAAATAGTTGCTAGTTTTATTCGATGATTTAGAGAGATTAAAAACCGTTGCTTCAATGTGACAATTTCTGAAAAAAGATTTGATCGATTTAGCTTTTAACGGTTTACGGTCTCATCTTTGAAAAGTTGGAAGGTTATGATTTTATTACTCTTACACAACTCCAATAAAAGGCTTCGGCACAAGAAAGCCGAAGCAAAGAGCCAAAGTATGATCATAAAACCCGGCACAATGTCTATGTTGTTGAATATGATTCGGATAGCACCGATGATGAGTCTAATGATGTATTTGCTGCCGAGTTTAATTGGCCTTCTAAGAGTAAATCTTTTGCATGTGATGCACTCAAGCTGATTCATAAGAATAAAAAATATGATGTGAAATATACCTTTGATGTAGCCAAATGCGATAGAATTTTTGATAAGCTGCATAAGGGTGGGTATATTAAGTTGTCCAATTAATTGCTACCGGCGGATGAAATAAAGCGCAGGGCATATTGTAATTGGCACAATTTATATTCTCATGCTACTAATGATTGCAATATTTTCTGTCGACAGATTCAATCGGCCATCAATGAAGGACGATTGAGTCTCAAAGAAATGCAAATTTACAAGCACCCTTTCTCGATGAACACTCTGGATCTCAACCTTAAGTTGTTGATTCGGCCACATCAAACTGATAGGTGTTTCCTTTTACGAAATTTTCATCACACATCCCACTGTAGCAATAGAAATAATATTTTGTGCTATCTATATGCTATTTTTCTAACCATGATAGAAAGAAAAGGAGGTGAATACAATGTGAGTAGTACTTTACAAAGAGTCCTTTATAATATCGATGCAAACTTTAAAAATGCAATGAGTTTGTAGACAATATGTTGGCAAGCTTTGAAAGATGTAATCAACCTCAGAGAAATGTCGCAAGTGATCAAAAGATGCATGAGGTTCAGACCATTGCTACATCATCTTCTTCCACGAGTAATTATATTCTTTCATCTCTTTCTTTACATGATGATTTAGATTCTATTAAATATATTGCTTGACAAAGAGAGATGGATAATCTATTTAATGCTATATGTTTGAATGGAGAAAACTTTTGAATGTTGGTAGTGCATTAATTAATAGTGCTTTAACTTGGTGGCAATGTTTATATGTAACATCCCGAATTTTTGAATTAAATAAAGTGGCGATTTCCCAAATTCTGTTCCAATTAATTTTTCTGTCCCAATTTTCGTTCCGTTCAAAAATCATTCGTTCTGAATTTTTTTTTGTCCATTTCGAAATCCGTTTATCTAAATTGATCCGGTGCCGAAATAATTTAGTCCGCGTAATTTTTATGTTTGGGCTAAAATTATTTTCGGATTTCCCTAATTAATTTTTTAGATCTCTAAATATATTCCTTAATTAATTTTTTTCAACTTTTTTAATTATTTCGCGGTTATCAATTAATTTTCAGATTTATTTCTAACCCTACCCATTTTTTTACCCTCCTATAAAAACTCCTCTCATCCTAAACTTTTTTTCTCTCTCCCCATTCTCCAGAATAATCTTGCAACCGCCTCCACTCCCCGTCGCGCGATTTTGTTTCCCGTGCCGATCTCCTCGATCCTGTCGCCGCTCCGTCCGCTGGGGTCCGCTGCGAGGAGCCGTGCGCCGTCCCTGCCGTATCGGCCAGCTCCGATTTCCAAGCCGCCCCAGCCGCGTCCCCGCGCCGAAGTCGCCGTGTCATCCTGCCCCGATCTGTGCGTCGAGTCTTCGATCCTGTCGTCCGACGTCGTCCCTGCCGCGGTCTTCGCTCTGCTCGCCGGTTTCCGCATGACGCCATCTCCTCGGTCCACGTGTGGAACCTGCTGTCGTTCGCCGTTTCTCGCGCCGTCCCCGTCCTCGCCCGTCTTCCGCACGTCGGTCGACCAGCTCATCGCCGAGCCGTTTTCCGCGCCGATCTCCAGTACTCCGGTTTTCAAGTTCTCGATCTCCGGTTCTCCGGATTTCCGTCTTCGAATTTCAGATCTCAGTGAGAACAATTTTCCTTCTCTTAAATTCCTTTTCCTTTCCGATTAATTGTTAGATTAATTGCTAATTTAATCTGCGATTAATTATTCTGCAATTAATCTAAATACTTGTAGTCTAGATCGTGTACAATTTCCGTGGAACCCCGTTTGATCTCCGATTAATCCCGAAATTGTTCCGCTAATTGTCTCGTTGCGTTTGTCGTGTAGGGTTGTTCCAGGAAACGTTTTGCGCACGTTTAGCCTAGTAGTTTCAATTTAGATTTAATTTCTGATTTTAATTGTCGTGTAATTAGAGTCTAATCCTCTGTTTGTTTTGTGTTTAGCTGGTGTTCCCGCGGAGGAGTTCCGCGAGCCAGCTCAGTTCGACGAATCGGATCCCGACTACGATCCTGATTTACCAGGCAAGCCGCGTTCCTTGATCACTTTGTTCCCAGCATTTTAAACTGCATGTTTTGTTTGCAACCCTAATTTACATGTCAACTATTTTAAAATATGCTAGCAACATTCTCAAGCCGTGCCTGTTTACTGTTCCACAAATATCAACCCTAGGATTGCTTTAGAACATTTATTTTACTTTTATGCTTAGCCATGCTTAATCGTATTTATTTTCATCTTACACCTATCACTATAAAATAGAATTTGTGTTAAATGCTTTTGAACTGTGCTTCAAATGTGTGAGTATTGCAAATAACTATACATAACTATTTAGCGGGGGCAAGTTGGAGTATGAAGAGCTGATGGACTTTTGGATGTCCCTGTGGGCGTACCTGTTGCGGGTACAACGGGAAGTATAGGCTGGGATCTTTCCGTGAGACTTGTTGTTGGCGTTGAGGTTGGAGTTGGTGCCTGCCTCGACAATTAAAGACCGAGTCCTTCGAGCCTTGTACACTCAGTTGACAACCATGCACACCACGTTACCTGTATGGGCAGTTGGCTTGATCTTGAAGCTTGCCGAGACTGGTTGTTTACCCGTGGGTTGGCGGTGTTGTGTTAGTGTGGTGTAGAGCTCTGACTCCTCACATGAGATCGAGATATCCCACCTGATCAGTGGTAGGCTCTTCACAGCTCCAGGACCCGATTGCGTAGGCTTTTGGGATCCCTATCCTGGAGGACGGATGACGCCAGTTAAAGCTTGTGGACGAGTTTTGTATGTTTATCGGGACTATGACGGTAGTTCCCGATGACGCATCTTGTGAGTCTAGGTGCATAACCTCTGCAAAGTTTTAGTCGATGCGCATTGCCACGTCCTTTTGTAAGGACACCCCCCTGAGTTGTGCTCTTCGTTGAGTAGTTTTGTTTTCCTTCTTTCTCTTCTATTTCAAAATATTTTTGACTCCAGCCTTTGAGCTGTGGCCGAGTGTGGAGTTTACATCGGCATTAAAATGAACCCCCGTTCGAGATAACGAAGATCTCTGCGGGGCAAGATAATAAAATTTGACAAGTTTTAAAATAAAGCTTTCTTGCATCCTTTAAGTAAAATGAAATGTTTTAAACTTGCATTTAGCACTTGAGCTATGCCTTTACTCTTGAAACCATTTGCATGCATACATTATTGTAAGGTAGTACGCGGTTTGCTGAGTATTTGTACTCACGGCTTTCTAATTTGTTATTTTCAGAGGATACTCTCAACTTCGACTTCGACTACGTCTCTGACGGCCCGTGACGTCCGCTCCTGCGCTCTAGCTAGCCTGTGTGGAGGAGGTTCGCTACTGCTTTTGTTGGATTCACGATAGTGATATATCTGCTCTGAGATGTTTTCGGCCTGCGTGCCGATGGACCCCTTTGGAGGATTTTATTCTAATAATTTCACTTTGACCTGCTATTTTATATTTTTGTTTCTTGTTTAATATTTCTGTTATAGTTTTTTTATTGATCGCTTGTGATGTCGTACTTGCCAAACTCCTGGGATTGGCAGAGTCACGAAAAATCGGGACTTATCGAAAGGTAAGGAAAATCTCGGTCGTTACATTATATCTAACTAAAAAATATCCTAGAGTGATGCTAAAATTTTAATGAGAGAAACTTTTGTTGATACATCTTTTGAACCTATTTTGAGTTGCGATGTACACTCTTTGGAGCAGGAGCTTTCTACTGGACCTCCTATTGCATATAAGATTTTGTAGAAAATTGAGATCAAACAAGAACATGAAAGTGATACATACATGGAGAAATAAGTGATACACAATGTTCCATGCATAGCCTAAGATAAAATTGATCATAACACACCAAAAGGTGTTGCTGAAAATGAGAAAAAACTTATTTAACATTGATAAAAAAAAGGTGACAATATTTTTGTTGCGCTGAAATTTTTTGTTTATCCTACTTTTGTAAAACAACCGCTAGTATCACCTTTTATCCATTTATCTTTGTCAATATTTGATTTGCCCACTAGTTCTTGTGATAAGAAAAGGTTGTGTGTCGATATTTCTATTCTTCTTATGCAACCAAAAGTGAATGAATTTGATACTTCTAATTTTTATCCATTCACTTATGCTGAAATTAAACATTTCACACCTATTACATGTGAAAATAATGAGTTGAAATTGCTATCTTCTCCAGACACTGTGGGTTATATTGAATATGATTCTTTTTGTTGCCTTGCTATAGTAGAGAGGATGATATTTTCTAAACCTAAATTACCTTTGTTAACTAGAACCCATTTTTATGTTACAGGTAACTCTGATCATAGAGGTGTGTTTATGGTGCATAGAGTTTATATTTGATCAAATTTAAAATCCTCTTGCATTGTGAAAATAAATGACAAACTAGATGATGTAAATATAAAATATCATGTCATGTCATGTTTTTCTAGTGTTTCTAAGACAACACACTTTATAGCTTCTCATAAGAATGATAATAATGCTTATCATTAGGATTATTTCAAAAGTATATTTTGGAAAAAAGTTTATCTTTTTTCTTTTTATGATAAAAATACTCCATGCGATGCTTTAGTGTGCAAAGATGGCTTGTTTGCATGTCGTGATATTTCTAGCTATTTGTGCACTCCTATTACTAATCATCTGCAAAAGTATCATGATACCCATGAGAGCAAGCCGAGGACGGCTTTCCATCAAAAAGGAGAGAATGATGAGATTATAAGGATCTTTGAGCCACCAAGTGATTGCATTCAAATATCCTCGTAGCCTCCATTTTTTCATGCAGGTTGCAGGGCATGGTAGAGTCGAGGTCTCGACAATAAACTTGAGTCGTGGACAACTCCAAAACAAAAAGTGGAGGATGATGAAGACATCATTCTTTTTGGATACACATAAAACTTCTCAAATTAGTATTGATTAAACTCACGCACGACAATTCAGATTAGAGGTGAGCTCGTTACTAAAAACATGTCTTCCTTCCTTTGAGAATAGATTGCTACATAATGACTTTATTATGATTAAGAACATTGGAGAGGGTCAAGGGAGGCATGAAGAAAGACTTGAAGATGCTTAAGATCAGTAAGGCATGTTCAACCCCGGAGGAAATCCAATCCAAATCGGGTTCAAGTCTGAGTCAGACTCTTGGAGCAGCCTGCACTAAAACAGATGCCCCGGTCGCTACTAACTCCGTTTTGGACGTTCGAGATATGGATAGAAAGCTAAGGAGATAAGCCTTCCAACGATGTAATCGCGTGCAAAAATACTTCCTAGATCTCCAGGAATAGCCGTAACAATATGACGTCCAGAATCTGTTAGGGTGCTGTGACACCATCTTTTGGCTCTTGGGCTGTGTATCTTTCTTAGGCCCATTAGTATTAGGATTTCCCCCCTAAGGACGTACTAAACTTTATATAAACAGTAGCTGCATCACTAGGGATATGTTTTGATTAGTTTTTAATCTGTTATCAAACAGTTTCATTGCTGGTCGGTTTGTTGGATTCCAACTTCGTGATTTAATTCAGATTTCGCAATTGAGTTGCGTTCTTTCTTGTTCTTACTTGTGTTCTTCGATTCGCAGGCTGGGATTAGCCTTCTTGACGAGGTCAATCATGTGTGCACGGTTGATAACGAGAGGAGAAGTGGCGCTGCGATTATGAGGTTCGAATCGTGTTGATTTAAGGTTGGATTGATTATGTGTCGCATTTCCACCAAATCGAGAGTTACCATGACCTGATGGATGATCGAAAACCACGTACACATCAAGATGTCACTTATGTCTCATTTATTCCTTGAAAGTTATATTTTGATGGATCGGTTTGCAAAGAGAGTCAAGGTATTAGTGTGGTGTTGGTATCTCCTCATGATGAATACTTTGAGTTTGATAACTGATTAGAGTATATATGCACTAATAATCAAGCTGAATATTAAGCATTTTTGTTTGGTTTAAAAATGTTAGAATCCATGGAAATAAAACATGTAGAGGCTTTTGGTGATTCATTTTTTGTAGTACAGCAAGTTGCTGAGAATTTCCAATGCTTAGATGAATCCCTAAATGCGACTTTGGTTAAATGCTTGGTCACTATCAAAAATTTGGATGAATTTCATATACATCACGTTCTTAGGTATGAAAATAGTAGAGCCAATGATTTAGCACAACAAGCATCCGGTTACAATGTTTGTAAAGGGAAATTCTCAATCACCGAGAAACAGATGCTTGAGATCCTAGAGATGGAGAATTCGGCTATTAGTGACCTAGACCATGGTAAAACCGAATCATCTGATTGAAGGTCTTCTATAGTATCTTAAATTCGTGATCCAACTCAGAGGGTAGAATGAAAGGTTCGGCACATGGCTTTCAAGTACACTTTAATTGATGGTCATTTGTATCGTCAAACGGGAGATGATTTGCTTTTAAAGTGCCTAGATGACGAAGAAGTTAAAGTGGCTATGGGAGAGATTCATGAAGGCATTTGCGGTACGCATCAATCGGCTCTTAAAATGAAGTGGTTATTGAGAAAGGCGGGATTTTATTAGCCCACTGTGGTTGCTGATTGTTACTGTTACTACAAAGGGTGCGAAGAATGTTAGAGGTTTAAAAATGTTCAATTAGTGCCCGCCACCACGATGAATCCCATTATCAAACCTTGGCCATTCCGAGGGTGGGGACTAAATTTTGTAGGACAAATACATCCCCCATCCTAAAAAAGACATTGTTTAGTATTGGTAGCAACGGATTACTTCACCAAGTAGACCGAAGCGGTCGCCCTAAAAAACATGACACATAAAAAGGTAATTGAGTTCATTACTAAACATATTATTAATAGATTCGGCATACCACAAACATTGACCACGGATCAAGGCACCTCATTTATATCCGGTCATGTTCGTGAGTTTGCCGAATCCTATGGGATTAAGTTGCTCAATTCTTCTCTATATTACACTCAGGCCAATGGTCAGGCCGAGTCTAGTAATAAGACATTAATCAGGCTCATCAAGAAGAAGATAGAGAATAATCCTAAGAGATGGCATGAAATATTATCGGAAGCCTTGTGAGCTCATCGAATATCTAGGCATAGGGCTACTAAGGTAACCTTCTATGAGCTTGTGTATGAAAAAGAGGACGTTTTACTTGTTGAAGTAAATCTAGGAGCTCTAAGGTTAACCAAACAAAATGACTTGTCCACCGATGAGTATAATGCCTTGATGCTAGACAATATTGCTGAGGTGATCGATAAACACTTAAATGCCTCAAAACTTTTCAAGTGGGCGAATTAGTTTGGAAAACAATTCTGCTCGTCAGCTCAAAAAACAAGTTCAAGAAATAGTCCCCTAGTTAGGAGGGACCATATAGGATAGTGAGTCATAGCGGGGAGTGCCTACATGATAGAAAACATGCAAGGGGTGTTGTTACCTAGGGTCTTTAATGACCGGTACTTAAAGAAATATCACCCGAGCGTATAGCAAAATGCCTAAGAAGAAAATACCCGATATGATGAATATTATTGTTAAAAGATTATAATATGGCCGATGAGTCAAAGAACCATCGACCTTAGTGATTTTTGAGTGTTTAAAATGTTTTTTGGTAAGTTCACTTTACTAAAAAAAACAGGGGGGGCATATGTTGACACTCAGAAATTACATGTATCGAAGTGTCCAGCACTGGGTCGGAGTCTTGGGCCGACCCCCTTTTGGAGTCGACATTTTAATACCCAGAGTGTCTAGTACATGGTCGGAATCTTCGGCCAACCCCCTTCTGGAGTCAGCATTTTAATACTCGGAGTGTTCAGCACTGGGTCAGAATATCCGGCCGACCCCCTTCTAAAATTGCCAAACGTTCACCAGAATGTCCGGCACAAGGCCGGAGTGTCTGGTTACTGGAGTCTCTGGCCATGTGCCGGACAGTTCGGTAGAGTCGGTTTCGGTTGTTTTAGGAACAAATTAACTTCCTAATTAGTAGGACCCGAAACCACTCGGTAAAGTCGGTTTCGGTTGTTTTGCCTCTCCAAACTCTAATCTCCTTACTCAACCCCAATTTCGTTCTTCTCTCGTTTCGACGACGTATGAAAGCGGTCCGGCTAGCTTGACCTAGCCCGGATTAATCCTAAGAAGATCCTCCTCCGATAGGGTCCCTCTCGAGTTGGGTTTTCTAGGTGCTCGTGGTGATTTTTGTCAAGACGACATCGACGTTACGCACACATACATGCGCGTGGAGCGTTGGCACAGATCTTTTCAGCGTCAATACTGAGTTTTCTATTTTCTGAGTCAGTTGGTCGGTGCAAAACTTTTTTTTAAAATGAACTAATTCTTTACCACATTGTATTGTTAGTGGGATAAATTAATTTTAAAATAAATTAGAGCCTTGACCTATAAAACCTATTGGGTATCCATTTGCATCCCTATCTATGTTGTGCATCAAATGCAGATTTTTTTTTAAGTTGCATCGAAGGGAGATGATTGCCATTTCGTTTAGATTTGTTGGATGTGAATTTCAGAAAACTACATATATTTTTCTCAAAACTTCAGATTTAAAGATTTAGATCATTAAATTGCAGATTTAATGTACCTAGTTTCTCAAAATAATAGATTTAATGACTTGTATCCCAAAATTACAAATTGTCCTTAAATGTAACATAAACTATAGATTTATTAAGTTAATTTATCATAAAATTTTGTATAAAATATGTATTAAATTTGTGGTTTTGTACTATAGTTTTTTAAATCTGTAGTTGGTTAGTCACAAATTCTGTTTAGTAATTTAGTTGATTTAGAATAAATAGTTACACATCAAGTATAAAAAATAAATTCAATATAGTAGGAAAACATGTTGCACCCATGCCTAGGGCTGAAAACGGTCAGAAACAGTCAGAAAAATACCTCAACCATTTTCACTTTCATATTTACTACTCCAGACAGAAATGGAATCAGAAAAGCCAAAAATAGAAACGAACGGATAAATATAAAATTCGAAAATAAAACAAAACGGTCGATAACCTAAAAAGATGTCGAAAATATGAATAAAATAAATATCGAATATTCACTATATAGTTCAAGTCTTACAATATATATAATATAAGTTGTAATTAAATTCACAACATACAACTCAATAACATAGGACAATAAGAGGTTGTTTGGTTCATAACTTTTAATTTTTATTTTTGATAAAACATGTTCAAATGAGATCTCATTACCATATTTAGGAAAAATGGTAAAAAACAGAAAAATTCCGCTAAAACGGAATTCTGCTGAAACGGTCGAAAAAAAGGGCATACCGTTTTTATTACTATTTTTATTTTTTTTCTGTCTATCCGAAAACGGTACGAAAAAAGGTAAAGTAAACGAGATCGGAATGGGAAATTTTTATACCGTTTTCAGCCCTACCCATACCCTATTATTCAAAGTATATACATATACTTAAGGATCATGTTACACATATGTATACATGTCTCATAATTCATTGTTTAAATAGTTCATAAGCATTGGCAATTATATATTTTTTAAGTTAAATGGCAGGTACTATGCCCTTTTATTATAGAAAACAGATTCTACGGTATATCTAAATGAATGTGAGCAGTTCATTTGCGTGGATCTCGAGAAGAAAATTGTTCTTTTATCTCCTAGAAGGTAAAAGCACTAAAATAATTAATAATTGTTATAATATTTAAATTTAAAGAGAATCAATAAATTATAGAAAGTTGCATGTGTTATATATTAGGTAAGTGATTATTTTAAAAATAAACGCCATTATCGAAAAGAAAATTGCTCCCTCAAAGGAAATTTTATCAGAGACATTGCATGAACTACTTTTTTTTCTTTTTAAAATTCAACGATTCAGATTGATTCCTGTTTCACCTCGTAAAAAGTGAAAGAAGGGATAATGGTCTACCGTAGCAGAACTCTTATAGAAAAAGGAATAAAGATTCAGAAAAAACAAAGAGTTCTGTGAAACCCAGATATATCGGTACTAAAAAAGAGGCATAAAACATAACTTAAGTGGCTTCCTAAAACATCCCCGGATTTTCCGAACGAGCAGGTAGCCTCCTGAACAAAACAAGGGCGGCACCCGCGACGAGAAAGCTATCAGGTAAAAATTGATACATGCACCCACGGGTGAGAAAATTACATTTGCGCAAAAAATTCTACTGGTGGGCCGATTGGCTGCTATTTCTTCAATTTTTCAAAACGTACCCAAAACTGCAATTTTCTGTTAAAATAATATTATTGTAAATTGAGAGTTTGGAATGCAGAGGCAGCGTTTGAGCGCCTCTCCTTCAATGACATGGAATAGTCTCTATCAATGTACTTTCCTAGAAACATTTGATTCGTATCCAACATTTTCTGTTACTGGCTCCGTGAATGTACTCCTCCAAGAAACATTTTTAATTGATTGGGCCAGGGATGGAGCTACCAAAAAGGAACAGGAGAAAGGTCATCAGTAAGCACGCTTAGAGCCTCCCAAATCAAGGCAATAACAACACGAGTGAGACGTGAATGGCGCTCCGATAGTATGGATCTCAAGATATGCTGTTGGGTAAAAGGACAAAAAAAAATCTTAAATTTAGAGGTTGATGGATTTCATTGTACCGTTGGACTGGTAACTGCATCATATATTGCTCTCATCCAACGAAAAATAGCACCTCTGGGACCGATTTAGGCCCTGTTCGGTTATTTCTGGTGTGAGCCGAGATTGATATGAAATGGGGAGGATTTAATTTCTCACAAACTAAGTCAGGATTAATCCTCATCATTCCATCTCTAATCCCCCTCAATCCCGTCTAATCGAACAGACCCTTAGGCTGTGTTCGGTTGTCTTCTAATCCAAGTGGATTAGAGAGGGGAGTGAATCCACTACTCTCTGTGTGAAGATTCAATCCTTTCTTTCCACCGTCACAGGGAACGACCTTGATTGCGATGCTAGACAGCAAAGGACATCGTGGTCGACCAATCCGTACAGGGGATCAGGCAGCCGGGTAATGTGTGAACAGTAATAAGTATGTGATCATGCATCAATCATCTTGATTACAGTTTACAATAGCCATTCATAACAATTTTTACAGTTCACTAACATCAGTGAAACTGGTGTGTCCATGTCTCATCCAACGGTTGAAAATTGTTTAATTCACAGTTTTAAGGCAGCAAGGGCAAAGCAGCCAATCTGTGTCCGAGGGGATGGGAGCAACAACTCTATGTCAATGCTAATCCTCAACCATTGCAGACGCTTAATCAGTAATCTATGCTAGAGATATTTTTTTCTTTACTATATTACTCATATGTGGGGTTACGTGTAGATTATACCAGTACTTGCACTGTACCTATTATATCGATAGTAAGAGCAACTCTAACACATCAAAATGCAGTACCTAGACTTAAATATAGGTATTATTAGCAAAACATCTCTTTTAACAGAGACCTAAATGAGCTTAATATCAATTACGGAATATTTTTTTAGGTAGCCAAATGTGGGTAATATATATCTATGTAACTATTGGTAACGATTGGAAATGTGAATTTTTTTTATAACAAATTGATTTAGTAACTACTTAAATATAATTTTTGGTAGTGTAGTTTTAAATATTTGCTGGAGATTCTCTGATACAATCTGATTTCTTAGTACGGAAACAAAGTCGGTCTTCGATTTTTTTTTTCACCACAACACACGACGTCAGGCATCTATGCGGGGTGACCTCGCTGACGTCCAAGCGCGGGCAAGCACGGCCCGATAGATGCGACATTTTTTTTAGTGGGGAGTCTCTATGTCAGTGAGAGGAGAAGGTGCCACCGCACTTCGTGGCCTGTGAAAAAAAATTTACTAGCCCTGCTCCTGTGGACGGCTCCTTTCTCACAACCGCCGCCTCCGGCTTCCCCTCCTGTAGCGCCAATGTCTTCCGTAGCAGCTC
The DNA here is from genome assembly GCA_001602275.1 of Zoysia japonica. Lineage (NCBI taxonomy): Eukaryota > Viridiplantae > Streptophyta > Magnoliopsida > Poales > Poaceae > Zoysia > Zoysia japonica. Next base: position 1,176,388 of record BCLF01000084.1, on the reverse strand, counting down.
CAGTACCGTTACAACTATGTGTTTTTGTGAAGTTCAATCCGTTGATTACAGCACAAAAAATAATTAGCAAAGGAGCATCACCAAAAGAATTTTCGCACGTACCAATCAAAAGTCCCACTTAAACAGCATGGGACATGAATTGCACAAGGATTTTTTGCCTACATAACAGTCGCTTGCCAGGTTAAAACACTTACATTTGGTGACTTGCTTTTCTGATTCCTGAATAAACTCCAAAGAGAGGCAAATTAAACCGCCTGATATGACTCCAGCACATTGCTGCAACCCTGAATCGGGGAAGCTAAGAGGGGCATCTACTGTTCATTTCTTACGTATGGTGCACAGAACATTATCATCTTTGATGATCATCCACATGGGGTCAGGGTCGGTCCAAAAAAGATATAATGGTAATTGTAAACTACAGGAATCATAAAAGCGAGCATCTCTAAACTCAGCTCTTGGCTGCTACACTACTGGGTCTAAATCTCACACTTCTACAGTGTCTCAACTTCATGACAGCCTCTTGTGCCTTCCCCTGCAGAAGATCCATGTAAACTGATGCCAGCACTGCCCTAGGATTGTTAGGCAGCATGGCAAGACCGCGGTTCACCATATAGTTAGCCTGCTCAAGGTCTCCCTGCATTGCAGCAGTCATGCCAAGGTCAATATACAGAACGCCTTGAGCATTCTCAGGCTTGAGGCTCTCTGAGTGCTGAGATTCTTCCGAGTTCAGTTTTGTTACTGCAGGAGCAATTGAGTCTTCACCATCACTGTCTTTCTCAACAAGGGCCTTTTCACAGTTCTCCAAACTGTATGGCAACTCAATATCATTGCCATCTCTAACATAAACTGCTAACTGTTCAGCAGCATCCTTTAGTCTATTCAGAGCACACAGAGCTTCAGCTGCATATATATGGCTAAGGAACACATACATCCTGGAGCAGTCATCAAGCTGCTGAAGCGACTTCGCATAAGACAAAGCTTTTAAGGGATTCTCGAGACACAGTTCAACAAATGCCAAGTTACCTAGGATTGCTTGTCTAATTTTCAGGTTCTCTTTTCTACAGATGTCATCATATAAAGCAAGTGAGCTCTGCAAGGTAGCATTCAAGCTTGTTCCCTTTTGTTCTCCATTTGCATTAGTTAGTGCTGGACCCAGAGTTTTGGAATCTGTATTAGCATTGCCCTTCTGACCTGAGCTTTTATGTCCTTGCACATCTCCTTGGCTGAAATCATCCACAGAAGATGCAGGATCCTGATTTTCCTTGTCACATGCATCTAGCAATAGCAGGCCATTGAGTAGACACTGTCGAGCGAATCTAAGTGAGATCAAGTTTCTATTTTCATCTGGAGGCACTTCTTCAGAAACTGAACTACTTGAATTCACCGGACTTGAGTTCACTGGATTAATAACTAACTGCCGCCATTTTCCTGATCCTACTACATTGAGTTCAATCTCATCATTGCATGACGAAGCGCCCTTTGCATACAGGAGGCCTTTTTCTATAGCCAGAAAGCTACATTCCGAGAAGCGAAGCCAGAAAAGGGGCCGTTTGTGGAAGAGCAGCATGGCCTCATGAAAATACCGAGCTGCTAACAAAGGTTTACCACACATCAAATGCTGAATACCACAGTTGTATGAAATAAGACAAGATCTGTCTTGTGATAATGCAGATAGCTTCTGAGGTTTCTCTGAACGAAGAGATAAGCTATATTTCAGGGCTTTGCTAAAGCACCATATAGAGGTGTGGTTTGATCTCTGTTGGTGGAGTATACATCCAAGGTTGTTGTAGAACATTGCTAGCATTGCTGGTTCGGTCCGATTATTTGGTGTGCTCAATAGCTTCACAGCCTTCCGATAGTTCCCTCGGGCATACTCCAGCTGAGATTTCAAGAGCAGCTCCGTTGAAGAATCCCTACCACGTGCCATGTTCATTAGAACTTTGAGTTCTCGCTTCGCGACCTTTAGGTTCCTAGTGAGTAGTAGCAGCCGGACCTTGTAAATTTGCAGTCTAACTTTCAAATCAGCAGCGGTAGCAGCAAGATCTGATGCCCTTGAGAAATCATTCAGGATAGGCCTGCCCAGGTTCTGATGTCCACAATCCAAAGTAGAGTAAAAAGATTCGAATTCCAGTGTATCATCTGAGAAACTTCCTGCCGAAAGACTCTCACATCCACCACTATAAGCATTCGAATCAGAATCTGGAGCCATGTTACTTTTTGCATGAAGCTTTGGTTGAGCTGGTTGCTGTAGAGCCATGCTAGCATTTTCATTCTGGTTCACTGTGCTAGCTACTCCAAATGACCTTTCTAAGTACTGAATTATATCCTACAAACAAATAAGAAATTATGCTGTTAGATACGTAGAGCAGAACCTCCTCTAGGAAAATACAAATGTTGCATATAGGCCAAAATTCTTAACAAAATCTGGAAGTAATAAACCTAAAAAATTCAAAAGGACCAACATACTCCCTCTGATATGTTACTCCCTCTATTCACTTTTATTTGTCACTCTAGAATTCAGATATGTTCCCAAATACTGCCATTCTCACTTCCCAATATCTCTTCCATACCTTTCTCTCTTCCCAACACACCTTTCTCACTCCCCAACACACATTTCTCACTTTCGAAGACACCTTTCTCTTTTCCCAAAACTTTGCCTTAATTCCCATGCCCAGATCTATAACGACATTTAAAAGTGAGCGGAGGCAGTAGTAATTTAAGGACTGATTCTCAAACTTCTGTAGCTAGGAATTTCAAGATAGATGTTACTAAATTATCATGAAAAATATTTCCAAAATATATAATTCCTTTTGTTTGAAATGGCATATTTTTTTTTTCATAATCAAAGTGTAACTTTCAAGACCTTAACAATGCCCTAAAAAAGGGCAGCCAGGTGTGCGTAGCTCCCACTTGCGTAGGGTCCAGGGATGGGTCTGACCATTTTGGGTCTTTTGTATGCAGCCTTCTCTGCATTTCTGCAAAAGGCTGTTTCCTGGACTCGAACCTGTGACATCATGGTCACAAAGTAGCAGCTTTACCGCTGCGCCAGGGCTCCCCATCACCTTAACCATGCCCTAAACGACATAGTAATTTAGATCAGGAAAGTATCTCTAGATTGCACTTTAGTAGCAAGGATCTCCATAACAAACAAATTTTAATAGACAGATGATCTATAAAGTTATGATACACACTAGGAAGCACATATTGAAAGCTGAATATTAAATGCATCACATCAGATACAAATAGCATATGCAAAACTATTCCGACATATCAAATAAAAATGACATATGGAACAAAAATAAACCCAATATAAAAAAATTATTATTTCTGCCAAATAGTGAAGATAGTACTGATTGTGCAGTTCTGAGAGCTTATAGAGACAAAAATACTTCACCCACGAATAAATTTAAGAATGTTTGCAAAGTATTTACTACGTCCAATGGAGCAAAATGTAGATCACAACTGCTGACTACACTAAGGCAAGAAACTTACCGCAGCTTTTGTTGCATCTTGCAAAGCCAATGCAATATCCAATAATAGAAAGCAGACATGAAGGGCAGTTGTCTACAAGAGGAAAGAATAATTAGCTTGACACCATTTTTCTTGCAATTGCACAGAAATGAATAACATTACCTCATCAATTGGTTCAATATTTTGAAACAATGGGTCCAAAACAGATAATGCAGATTCATAGTCATGGAGGTGATAAAGGATGACAGCCTGCAAACTCATCAGGTCCATAAGCAAAAAAGTGGATAAGAACATGCATAAAACTTACAATGGAAACAAAATGCAATTTCAATACAGAGAGAAACAACAACAATTACAGCAAAGAGCAAAAGAACATACGGTGTTGAACGTTATTATGGTTGTGGCGAACTCGTCACCATAGGTTAACGCATTATGTACGGCAGAAAATGTTGATGCTATGCCAATCCCTCCTGATCCTGCAGAAGCATTGCTTGCTACCCCATTGGCAGAGTCAGCTTGTTCCCTTGATGCACATGCAAGCTCCTCACTTCTTTTCTGAATGGAATGGATGTGATGGTAGAACATTAGGATAGAACTAATCCAACAAAAATAAACAGATACTCCCTCCGTTCTTTAATTGATGTCGCCGTTGACTTTTTAATTCAACTTTGACCATTCGTCTTATTCAAAATTTTTTGATAAATTTCATATATTTTGATATAATTTGATTTATCATTACAGTTATTTGAATCACAACTTAAAATTTTACACATTCAAATTCGAGCAAATTTTTTGAATAAGACGAATGGTCAAAGTTGAATTAAAAAGTCAACGGCGACATCAATTAAAGAACGGAGGGAGTATTGAACAAGGTAGATAATGCTCTAGCACTTGCTGAACTTGTCACTTCTCATCAAAGCACATAAACCAAGAAAATGCAAAGCTCAAATAAAGTAGTTCCATGGAGCTATCTAATACCATCACATGCACAAAGTATGGCAGATGAAAATAGGTAAAATGAAAGGACCATTAAGTGCATGAGAACAGGGAATTAACAAAATTACTAAATAACTAAGACACTAAAATCTAAAGTGATAAGTTCTACAAAAAGGCAGCATACAACACGAAAAAGGCATAGTAAACAAAATAACAAATATAAATACCATAATGACAAGAGTAGTTGATATTATTATTCCTGGAAAAAAGGTGCTGTTGAGCATTAGAACTAATGAACTTATGATTTGAACTAACCAAAAGTCAAGTAATACAAGGAAATACAAGCACTCAAAATTTATGGGCCTTTTTTCATAAATGAGAGTAAGCATGTGCCCGTTCAAATCAAGTATGCAGTTCTTTATTAACAAAAATGAGGCTATTCTATTACTTTACCAAAAAGTCCGCACATCTATCAAATTAAAGTACAATGTGAACTAGAGATTGACAAACCTTCACATCGCCTAAAATTTTTAGTAGCCTCTTTGGATCAGGACAGCCATCCACGAAAGATTCTGTGATGGCCATGTTGTGGAGGACCTGAAAATTAAAAAATCATGACACAAGGATTAAGAAAAGCTAATATCATTGAATAAACATTCTTCCAAGTGTGAGTAGAAGCTGCTACTGATTTAAGCTGACTACTACCTATACAATAGTACAAAGATAATGGATACGGAGTTCACGCATCATTGTGCATATAACTGTTTCTCTTGACGTTCTTATGCAAATTATTTGAATGTCGAAAAAAAACACGGTCAGCTTAAAAAGGAGCTGGTATAAGCTTCATAGGACGAGCGACTTCCCAAAAGTAATGATAGTTACAATCATGCAGCAGCATGTTAGAGCACTGGCATCCACATTTGCTAACACATGTCATTCTCATAGAATAACACACAAGTAAAGCCAGTTGCACACACGTTGACAATACAACAGACACAAGAGTAGATGCACAATCAGGTGAACCCAGCCACCCACATACATATGTAAAGTAGTAGACGAGAAAATAGCCACAGAAGAGAAAAGCCAAGCAAGAAACTCAAGCATGGAGTTAGCACCACTCATTTCTACACAGGATATGTCGAGCAGGAGCAAAAGCAGAGCATGGAGTTAGCACCACTCATCTGACATGTAAGCAACTGGATAGTCTTCAACCAAAAACAGTACTGGCAAACCCGCCAAGCACACGGATTCGCGATATATTCAGTACGTAAACTTTCACTGCTAAACGATTTATTTCCCATCACCCTACACGTCTCTCCGCGGACATACACGTAGTAAACTAGAAGTCACGAATCTCCCACCTTGGGGTCGTCCTCCTTCTTCAGCAGGAGCTGCGCGAGTACTTCAGCGCACTCAGCGTAGCGACGGCTCTGGAATAGCACGGCGGCGTCCCTGGCCATGGCCGCCGTGGCGGAAAGCATACCGTCCTCCTCCGCCACGGGCTGTGGGGGCGGCGGCGGCTCCTCCTTCGCCGCTGGGGGGTCCATCAGTCGGATCTCGCGAGTGCGAAGGTAGCTTCGGGACCGAGATCACGGCCGCGGAAAATCTGGGCGCCGGATGCAGCGATGGGCGGGGGCTAGGGTTTGGAGGACGCGACGACAAGGGGGGTGGGAATGGAAGAAGGCGATGATGGAGAAAGAGAGAGAGAGAGAGAGGAGGGCACTTGATTTCACAAGATTTACGATTTTGCCATTACGTTTCTTCATTCCCCTTCGGAACGCAGGTTAAGGACACATGTATTTACCTCCGTTTACAAATATTCGTCAGTTTTGACTTTTTTATAAATTTTTTGACCTCTCGTTTTATTTAAAAAAATTTGACATATAGATATAAAAAATATACATTTTCAAAGTATATACGATGACAAATCATATGATGTTATTTATAAGTTAACTAACGAAATAATTTTAAAATTATAATTAGTCAAAGCATAAATAGTAAAAGTCAAAATTGTCAAGTATTTGTAAACGGAGGTAAGTATTTTATTAGAAAAAGTAGAAAATAGAAAAACAATTCTTCCAGGGCCTTAGCTTTCTTGAATTTCACACAAATCAATTAGAAATTTCACAGGAAAGAGGGAGTCCTTAAATTTTTTAAACTTTGACTTTTAGACACTATATTTAATTATTTCTCTTATTAAAAAATTATACAAATATAGAAACAAATTAGTTATGTTTAAAGCATCTCTTACCATAAAACTAATCACAACAAAATAATGATATTTTTACAATTGTTTTGAATAAGACAGATAGTCACACATGCCATCCAAAAAGTTAAAAGTGCCAAGAATTTAGAGATGGAGGTAGTAGAAAATAGAAAAAATCTTCTATTCTAAAGGCCTTAAAGATTAGTTTTGTTAATACTGTGATCCTGCTAATCTCCTTGGTTATTCAAATTTGCAAATTATGTAAGTGAAGGCAGTAGCAAACATTGTCATCTATTATCTACCCTATTTGTATTTGAAATTGCAATTAAATCATAATTATAAAAATGTAATATGCATTGCTTAACGATAATTTGAGTTGAGATTGCCTAGGTTTATTTATTTGTTTGCATTTTGGTGACCGAGGGTTCTGGCCGTGTGGATTCCTATCGTTTCTTCCAAATATATTCTATTTTGCTCAGGGGGCAGATCTAGTATTCATCTTTAACGGGTGCTAATCTTCTTGTTAAGTATCTAAATGATCATTTTAGCATGTGATTTACTGGGCTTAGTACTTGAAATAAGTAGAAATTCTCATATTTATATTTATAATCAGATTATAGATATTTATAAGTATCCAAAATAAGCTCATTGGAAACAACTAGATTATAGATGTATGCATTCGATGATTCTCATATTTATATTTATAATCAGATATCCGATTGAATCTCATATCCGCCGGAAACATATAACCATAATTCATGGGGTATAAAGTTATCTTTTAGTTATTTGATCTATTTCCACTCGAATTTCTTCTACCTGTGATATAGTATCTAAGTAAAATCTTTTATTTATTCAAGTATCGCTCTCTTCCATCTGAAATGACTGTAATACACATGTAGATATAGAGTGAACTGGTACACCATTTTAGACATTTAATATCATATTTTATTATTGAAACTCTTCGCCTTTTAATGTCAGTTTTTATTTGGCTTTTTATGCCCTCCTATACATTTATGTTTCTTATACATGGAAGGCAGACTAGTCTCTAAATGCCCTTTTTTTTGGGTTGAACAGAAAACCTTTAAGTTGGATCAAATTTCTTAATTTCGAGGGTGGGCCGACCGACAGTAATCTCAGCCTTGATTTATTTTCCCACCCTCACATCCATTATAACTACAATTCCTCTCATTATTGCATGCATCTTCGTCTTACCAGCACCATCTAAATCTATCGGCACTGATATGTATTGTACCCAACGGATATGGATAAAATAGTATGGCATTTTGTTAAAAAATAATACGTGAATACATTTTAATATTTTTAAATAAACAATAGCACAATTAAACATCATGTAGCTATAAATAGTACTTAGCAGCATACCTTTAGGTCAGTACATATATCACAAAGAGCACACCTAGTAGTAGTATTAGAGCAGTAGCCCTTGCACTTATTGTCGGCATTCTGACCACCGACACAGTACGAAATACGATCGAGAGGGTGGTGTGCTTTCGTATTCGATATGGCTTAGTCTACGGGAGACTCAACGGGATTTTTTATCTGGTTCGAGCCACCTCGAACGGTGTAACACTCTACGTCCAGAGGATGGTTTATATCGGTGTATGAGTACAAAAGTACGGACTCTCTCTTCGGAAGAGGGTTCGGCATCTAAGTCGTGGGGTGCTCGATGCACGTGTTCGTAGGGGTGCTCGCGCGCGTAAATGGTTGCACGCGAGAGTTCAGGGTTTCGATCGATCTCTTCTATCGCTCTCCGGACCACTCTTTATATAAGGCGCCCCGGGGTTACAAAATGGTGGGTCCTACGCGGTTTTACTCTCTCGCTGACAGATGGGTCCTCTATTGACGTCGTCATCATCTGTCACGCCTGTGCGGGGGCGTGGCGCGTCACGTTGCACGTCGTGCCGAGTACTGTAGTGTCAGTACGGTACTGTAGCGTCAGTCACTATAACATCTCGTAAAATTCGAATTAAATAAAGCAACAATTTATCTCCAATTTCCGTTCCTATTAAGTTATCTGTTCCGATTTTTCGATCTATTCAAAAATCAGTTGCTCCGAACTTCGTTCCGTCCAAATTCGAAGTCCGTTTATCTAAATTGTTCCGGTGCCAAAATAATTTAGTCTGCGTACTTTACGATGGAGCTAGAAATTATTTTCTAAAATTTTCTAACTAATTTTCGGATCTCTAGATATTTTCTCTAATCAATTTCTTCAGCCTTAATTGTTTCACATTTATTAATTAATTTCCAGATTTATTCCTAACCCTACCCATTTTTGCCCTCCTATAAAAACTCTTCCGTTCTTATCCTCTTTCCTCTCTCCCCATTCTCCAGAAATTTCTGGCAACCGCCGCTCTTCTCCCGCACCGCCTCACCTCTATCTGCTTGCCTCCTCGCGCGTCTCCGCGTCGCCTGCTCTCCTCGATTTCCGTCGCCGGAGCCAGGTCAGCGCGCCGCGAGACGCCGCCCCGACCGCACGCCTGTCGCCTTGTCCTCCGCGCC
>BCLF01000084.1:1140595-1164092 GCA_001602275.1 Zoysia japonica | reverse complement strand
CCCCCCCCCCCCCCCCCCCCCCCCCTTGCAGTCGCCACCAGCGGCTTCACTCCACCAGTCGCGGCTGCCCCTAGCTCAGTGGGCTGAACCAAAAATATCGATTAATGGGTCACAATAGTCCAAAACGTATATGTCGAATTATCTGTTTTCTTGTATGTATTTTTTTTATCCTTCCTAGATAAGTATTCAAAACATACCCAACACGTATCCTATATATATCTATGACGTATTTGAGCTTCGGTTGATGTATCATGTTTCGTAGATTCCAACAGCGCTATGATGCATCATGTTTAAGACGTCAATGGTTGCATCTAGAATTGCCCGTGAATTTTTTTACAGATTATTTCAACCATTATTAAATTTTATTTTAAAAATAAATAAAAATTCAGTCCGATTTTAATTCGATCCGACGCTCACAATTTTTAGTTCATTTTTTTACTCGTTTTCAACCCTAGGTACATCCAGTGCGCACGGGCCACCACCCACACAAGAATAACGGGACCCCTATACGATGGACACCATCGAATCCATATCCGCTGGTATAAGCGCCCACCTATCTCATTATAATAGCAAAGGATTTGGTTCCGACACCATTGATCCTGCTCAGGATGGCCTAGAGGCACCCTGAACCCATTGCGCCATGACCCACCTGTCAATCACTTGCCGCATTTTTCAACCTCTTCAAAAAATTGCATCCACCCTGTCTCCAGACAAACCACGGATCTCGCCCGTCCCTGCCTCCTTCGATGTCGTTTGCTCCAACTCATCCTACTCAGTTCGACCTCCCCATCTTGATGAGATGTGACCTCGTTTGCCGCAACTCAGTTATGACCTAATTGGTGTCCCTCAACCTCGCTAGTGCATTCACAAACCCTAAACAAAATCAACTCACTTGGCGTGCTAAAACACTGAACAGAGGGGTTTCGCTCCACCTAGGGCTAGCGCCATCATCAAGGAAGGAGTGCCACTATATTAGTTCTCTCCTTTTACTTATTTTGTTATTCATTACTTTGGAGGTCAAGATGTGGACCTCTTCCCATTATGTAAAAACAAAGAAAGGAAAAAAAACGAAGTCCCGTGGGAATGGACAATTGGCTAAACAGGTTTCGCGTGTCCAGGTTGGTCTCACACCGATTTTGTAGAATAAAGCCGTAGTGTCTTAGAGCTCAGCTCCCACGGCCTGGGAGGACAAACAGGCGAGGGTGGAGGGGATCCACGACAACAATCAGTTCCATTCAAGGGCTAGTGATCTTCGGCCACCACCAGATAATCGTAATCACAGCCATAAATATGGCCATTTGGGCATCCCGTTCAAATAATTTAGCTGCTGGTGCTGTCCAGCGACAATATCCAAATAAGTTAAACGCCCCAAAATAAGCTAGCTATGTACAACCAAAATACCTTAAGTAGCAGTTCCGAGCAGATGTTATGCAGCCCAAGTCGAAGATGCCCCCTAAGGCTATTCATGATACTAACATGACGATAGTCAACTGCGAGGGGCAGCCATTTGCTGCTTCTTGATCTTATCTCCGGGCTTCACCATGCTGAGAGGAATGTAGATACAAGGATCACTAAACGCAGTTATGAAACAGAAATTAAATCAACAGATATAAGCGACCATGCTGGCAGACCTGATGTCATGAGGGGTTATAAAAATCCATTGCGACCCTTGTGCAACAGCAAAATCAACAAGGGTGTCTAAGCTTATTTTGCGGCTTACCGCATCCTGCCCAATTAAGATGTCACCAGTTAAAAAATTGGTCTGCCATTACAATGACAACAATGAAGGTAGTCTGATTGCTCACCATAAATACATCAAACTCATCCATGGCCCTGAATGGTGCTTCTGTCATTCCGTGAAGAGCTAAGGTGAAGCAAAGAGTTGAGAAAGATCGTTCTCCACCTAGAGGAACAGATACGGTGAATAAAAATTCTGAAACTAGAGCACTAAGCAAAATTAATTATTTAAGAATGAATTAAATATGATGGTATTGACAACTACCACTAGTAATAGTACCTGAAAGTCCTCTAGTGTCTCTAACTGTGTCGCGTGATACATCTTGAGGCATTGTGATCTACAGTATCATAACAGGTTTTGCATCCATTGCATTCGAAGTTTTGTATACATTCAGAAATGCACATTTTTTTCAAAGATTTGTTTTAGAAAAAAAAAAACACTAGGTTGATGTCACTCACCTCAACAGACAGAACCTGATTGCTGTAATCTACATTGATGTGCCCACTAATACCTTTCTTTCCTAGGTGCTCATTGAACCTTCAGTACAATGGAAATGGAGGTAAAACTCAGTGCAACTGTGCAAGTCCTATTAATGGATATAAAATAGTAGGTATTTCAGTCATAAGCATCATGCAAGGTACTTACAACCACGTCAGCTGCCGCTTCAAGAGGCTGGCATTTCTCTGGAACTTCTTCCAACGCAACTCCAGTGCCTTTTGACATGCCTGCAGCAGTATGAACTTACTGAGAAAATCCATGGAAGTGCATTAAGCATTTCTAGCAAATATTTAAACAGACCACAAATTATAACAATGCGTACAATTTCATGAGATTTGGATGAAATTTGCATTTATCAAATATACAGTCAATAAAGTGAAAATTCATAATTTTAATTTAGGTAGAAAACAAAATTAAGACTCAGGACCCAAAAGAGCCAAAAAGGTGCCATCATAGCTAACAAACTGTATTGTACTTACATATAATTTATCCCTAAATTCTGCATACATTTGTTGTTTTTTCAGGATTTTCCGTTCCTTTTTGTCATACAATGCTCTCAAATCATCAATGGACTCGGTATACCTGCCAGAATGATTTAAGGGAACAAATTAGAACTGACATCCTTCACTGAATCTGCAGAACTGAGCAGCAATAGGTTCTAAACCTTCTAGTTTCTCGCTGAAATCTCTGATTCAATTTATTAACATCAGCACTTAATTGTTCAGGGGTGGACTCTGCAACGTCACCCAGGGCTTCCACTTCACGTTCAGAGCATATGATTGATGCCTTCCTGAAGTATTCCTATAAAAAATATGTAATTTCATGACTGGTGATGTGAGCTCTAGATAAAACAACATTAAAAATGCAAAAACAACAAAGCCATTTAGGGCCAATTTGTTTGGGCTGGAGCTTTTGAACTTTTAGAAAAGCTGATGGCTAGTAGAAAAGCTGGTGGATGGAAATTTGATTTTGGCTTTTGTAATATATTTTTACCTTTTTTGCACACCGAAAGCCAGAAAAGCAGCCCTAAGTGAGCTTTTCAGCTTTTAATTTAATTTTTCAAAAGCTACCTTTTTAGCATTCTAAAAGTGAGATTTTCAAAAGCCTGTTTGTTTCAACTTCTTGCTTTTCAGCTCATTGAAAAGCTGAACTTAGTCCCCCAAACAAGTTGGACTAGGCTAGAGTTCACCCACAAAACCAACAAGAAAAGTGGAAAGAAAGTAAAGGAAGGCAGAAAAGAAAAAATAATACAAAAAGCATAAATAAAGGTAAAAAGGTAAAGCCAATAGCCAAAGTCATGTTTCTGGCATGTGGATTGCTAGCCTCCACACTATCGGATCCGCATATAACTCCTCTTCACAAATTCCGCTTGTGTCAAGTTTTGTCTCTCTGAACCTTTCATGACATCATCGAAGTGTCTTACTATCCCACGAATAATTTCAAGAGAGGAAGAGGGAGACCAAACTTGAGCGTAATCCGAAGAAAGTGATAGTCTGTTGGGAACTAACATTCCATTTTCATATGAGGGGTTACAAGGGGTATATATAGAGTACAAGAGGGCTCTAGAACAGTCCACAAACAACAAGCAAATTTGAACTTCACTACTGCCAAGCAAAAACCAACTTTACTACTATTTGCTTGCAGCTGAAGTAAATCCGCCAACTTCAACATCCTTCTACACTCTCCTATAGTGACAGGACAAAACTATACAATGATTATCCTACAATTCTCCCCCTAATCCTTGTAGTTGGAATTTGGTCACCAAGTTGAGCAAGGAAGCAAAGAAATTGCTGGCGACAAGACGCTCACAACGGCGACGAATTCTCCCCTATTTTCTACTCAAACTCAATTTGACCAAAGCCCAACATCCTCTGGCAACACGCGCACGTCTGCACGTTCCCTAGGCGACTCAGCCTCCATCACGCGGATCATTCATCATGCCGTGAGAGCTACGCCATGCCTTGGACTCGCCGCAACTGCCACTGCACTTGCCTTGCACGATACCAGTAGATAATATACTGCACATGGTCGCCACCTCCTCGATTGCCTATTCACATGAGCCATTACTCCTGTGATATCTGGGCAACATTTCGAGCTTGGCGCACACCATGGCAGCCCTCACTCACGGCAACTCAATTGCACGCAAGCACGACTCTAATCTTCAACCTAAACGCATGCACACACCCGTCAAGACCGAGAACACACCACGGTTGGGTTTATTACAACATACAATACTCCCCCTAAATATGACTTGTTGCATCCCAAGGCAGCCGTTGACCGTCCTCATCGCCATGGCCAACGTCACGGCTATCACCGAGCTCGATGCAACCACCATTGTGGAGCTCCACCACGCCACGACAAGACCGAAGAACGATCCACTGTCGCAGCGCCTCACGCCTCCGATAGCTACATATGCACGGACCGACAAACGGCTCGGCAACCACCAACGTGCCGGCGCCATGATCGCCGCCTTGTGCTGGCCACAACCCGCACAACATCAGCGAAGGACGAACCTAGCTCTTCATCTCCATTTTTCCTCACAACCGTAGCTCTTGATACCAAATGTTGGGAACTACCATTCTATTTTCATATGAGGGGTTACAAGGGGTATATATAGAGTACACGAGGGCTCTAGAACAACCCACAAACAACAAGCAAATTTGAACTTCACTACTGCCAAGCAAAAACCAACTTTACTACTATTTGCTTGCAGCTGAAGGAAATCAATCAACTTCTACATCCTTCTACACTCTCGTATAGTGACAGGACAAAACTATACAAGGATTATCCTACATAGTCTACTGATTTAAAGTATGAAGGTTATCATTACTAGTCCCTCCATTCACATATCCAACGGAGGGAATTAATAAGAAGTGAGAAAAGTATGTTGCATAGGAAATAAGGAATGGGATATATGCCCTGTTTACGGAGGTTCTCCCAACTTCTGCATTTTAAAAATGCAAAAAAGGGAAGAAGTTACCCCAAATAGGGTTGCTTTTGCAAACCAAAGGGAGAAAGGTGATGAAAGAACTAAAAGCGGAGAAGTGACCTCGCATTGCTTCTCCATTTTTCTGTGTCCTTTTCCCCACCCCACGAGCTTGCCCTTGACCTCCACCCACCAACACCTCTTGTAGTACCCTGCGCCACCTCAACCACCTCTTGCAGCGCCACTTACTCCACCTCCACCAGCAATGTGAAGCCACCCCTCCCTTTCACCCTTGCCCTCTGACCCTTTGTCTGCATCAAGATTCTGCTTCACAGACCTCCGCCAAGCCACGCCCCAGACAGCAACGAGAAGCATGTGCACCGGCCACTGACGACCAGCAACAAAAAGTCGTTAGGGTTCTAGTCATTCATGGGTGGGTGAATCCTCCCTTCGCTTGCCCCACCCCCAAGTCGCGTCCAAGAAGACTAGTGCCTCCCCGATCTACCACCTCAAGCACTTCAATCCACCAATCTGCGCTTGCCATCATCAATGATGACCAACATCAGCCGCCTATTCTCGACAAAAGTCGAGGATGGCAATCAGGCAAGCTTCGGTTTACAAAACTAGGCTTTTTGGGCAAGCGAGATTCAATTTTCCAAAACGTCACTTTTGGGAAACACAGAAGCGGCAACTCTCCCTAATAGGGCCACAAATAGAGATGTACTGGAAAAAGAGAGGTTATTGGCAAGTGAGAATGACATTCATTGCTGAACAAATTTTGGATGCTAGAATGACAACAGAGGGAGTATATATCAACCATTTCATAGTATCACAAAGGTAACTACTATAGGTAACAGAAGAATACCTCACGAAGCTGCTGAAGATCTGCATAATCTGATTCTGCAGTTTTAATTTTAGCTAAAACTTTCTTTTCCATGACATCCTCATAGTGAGCCTTTTGCTGGCAAGATTAAAAATTTCAATGGAACAAAGATGAGTGTACATACCAAGCAAAATTTAATAATAAAACAGAAACACTACAAGCTAGAATATAATTCAAATGGACCCGTATGTTGCATGTAACAGTCCTGACTTCATGAGAATGGCAACAGAAAAAAAAAGGAACAAAGTGCAGAAAGAAGAGTGACAAAATAAAGAACCATGATTTGTTTTATTCTTTCCCTTTTTGATTTTGGAGATGAATGACAGAAGCTGTTGGGTTTGATGTGCATTTTACCAAGCTTTTTGGATAAAAAGGCTTAGTTGCTGTTGTTCTATGGATGTCATGGCATATGCCTGTTTGATTAAAGAAATCAAGATCAAAATGTAACACCAGTACCAGGTGGATACACCTAGAAAAAAGAAACATCATCTACAGCCTACCAACACCACGGAAAATCACCAGTAACAACTCCTAGGGATGGCTATTTTTCAGGTGGTGATAAGAGAGCCAAGGAATGGAGAGCAGTTCTCGCTAGAGAAACTGTTGTTCAACTGTAAATAAAACATGTTATTTTAATTTAATTAAGCATGATGCAAACACACAATAGCAAGAAAAAAAATTCACCAAGCTTAATCATCTACTACTGGAGATGATCACGATGCCCACTAAACGTATACAAATTTAAACCCAAACAAATTCCTAATTGATAGAAGCCACTCAAACATTTCAAATACTTTGTACCAGATTTACACTACAGTTGATGACAAACATTATTGTTAAGAATATAATGACTTGCATTGATGATTCAGAACACCCCGGGGGGGGGGGGGGCGGGCTACAATATATAGAGGATATATAACTCAATGCTACACATAATGACCTTTCTTCTTAATATAATGAAATGTAGTTCTCCTGTGTTTTTCGAGGGAAAAAACTAACATACTGACTATACCATTAGAGTCCTATATGACTAATGTAACCTTAACCCCACCCCCCAAAAAAATGCAAGGCATTTGAAAGAGTTCACATTAAACACTAAGACATATTACATAAATATTCATCGTAGAGTGCAGCCTTAGTAATTCAACGAGTCAAGCAGGATAAACTCTATGTAATCACTGCACCAAGCAGCATGGGATAACAACAAAGCCAGCCATCGCTACAGAAAGCGCACCTTAATTTTTATTTTTTTACTTCTTTGCATTAGAATAGATCAACAAACTCTACAACCAAACCCATTATTGAAGCAGTCAGCTAGGCAGACAGCTAGATAAAATCTACAGCAGCACGGTGTGATGGGACCTATGGCAGCAAGAGCCGTCGGGTGCTACGGTGGGTGGCGAGCCACGTTGTTGGAGCGGTGAGTCGGGTGAACTTGGAGGCGGACCGGATATGGGGACGAGCGCGGCCGGGAGCGGCGAGGTGGATGTGGAGGCAGGCACGGCCAGGAGCGACTGCAGGCGAGGGTGGCCCGCATAGCAAGCATATTTGGAGGCACCAATGTTGATGGAAGTGGCAGTGCAGTGCGGAGGGCAGAGGGGAGCATGAATTGCTCAAAGTTTGATCAAAGACTGGTTAGAAACTCATAGAGATGCCAAAAACCACGCTAAGCTCAGAGAGCATCACAGCAAGCACACTTGCGACAGACAGCATGCATAGTGAGTCTAGCTGAAAATAGAGAACATCACCAGATGACTCAAAACAATGATGAAGATGAATCCATATCTCAAAGACAATGGGAAAACCAATAAATTGGCAGCCCATATATGGCTTTGTTCTTTTCTTCTCTTTTCAACCTTTTATTTGTTGATCAATCGACACAATTTCCATCGCTTAGCAAAACACCTAGCGTGCACGCTTAGGCATGTCTAAGCTCTAGGTGGTGGACCACCGCCCGGATAGAGCCTACCGCTTTTTTTTTTTTTGGGATAAGTCTACCTCACCCCCTCAACTATTGAATCATTGATGTTAGTCAACTTCACCCCCTCAACTATGAAATTGGATGTTTTACAACATAAACTATCTAGAACCGTCTAAATAACCCCCTAAAGTGGTTTTGCCTACGTGGCGGTACAATGACAATAACTTGGTATGATATTTTTAAAACATCTCAAATCGCATAAGCATTCTATTAAACTAAATGAAACAAATATCGGTCATACATTGAGAACAATTCAGAAATTTATTTTTAGCACATTGCATTTTTTTCATTGAGGAAAATTACTTGATTGTGTTGTGGAGCGAGAGCCAGTGAGTGGGTGGTATGCATGCTTTTGGTTTGAATTATGAAGATGATGAAGAGTATTTTTAGAGTCAAGTGTGAGAGCAAAAAAATGAGAGATAAAAAATGATATAGCGCCATGTCATTGCCATGTGTACTGCCACGTAGGTAAAAACCACCTCTAAAACCACTTTAGGGGCTTATTTAGACGGTTTTGGATGGTTCAGGGTGTGAAATATTTGGTTTTGTAATTGAGGAAGTGCAGTATATTGACATCAATAGTTGAGGGGCTGAGTTACTTATCCCTTTTTTTTCATAGATCACACATAAGTTGCCAAGTAGTTCCATATATTGGCATTCGGTTTAATGCCACCATTGCAAATTGCAAATTTATCTCAGCCTAACACTCAGATGCCACAGATCCAGCTGTTTTTACTAGCGTTGCAATAATCATTTTTTTTAATGAAACTGTCGCCTGGTGCATCTATAGAATATAAATAAATTAATCATGCGAAAGAGGTGCATACCTGCTGTGCTGCAAGTAATTTATCTTTAACAACCTGTAATTCATGCTCTATGTCGTTCATAGATTCCATCTCAACATTTCTAGAGTCTGAAACAAAAAATATGCATTAATATGCATGAAGGATATAAGCTACAGCTGAGAATGCGACAACGGTTAGCACAACATAAGAACTCATGCATTCAAGAGCAAACTTAATGAAAAGCACAATGTTATGAACATTATAACTTTCTTAACCTTTTTTCAATACATAGTTTTGCCATCAAATTGCAATCTTACTGAAGTATATGGGAATTAGACTAGCCATTCAAAACGTTTTGGTAATGTTTTGGTCTCAATAAAACATGTGTGCAGTGCCTTTACTACAAATGCTAAGCCTTATTTGCAAAAAGAAATATATTTGGCAAGTTTAGAATTGAATAGGATCAATATAGAACTGTAAAAGCCAAAAGGTACAAAAAATAAAAATGAATGCTATATATATACATATAGTGCTATTCTACACCCAAAACAAAATTACTAAAGAAAACAGAAATTAGTGAAGGAAATTGAATTAAATTACTGAAGTGCGATAAATTAATAAAAGATTAAATACAAAATTACTGAAGGAAATGGAAATTACTGAACGAATTAGAATAAAATTACTGAAGGAGAGGAAATTACTAAAGAAATATAAAAATTACTGAATAAAATGTAACAAAATTAATGGAGAGAAAAATAATTAAGTAACTGAAACAAAATTACTGGAAAAAGGGAAATTAGTGAAGAAAACAGATCACCTAGGGTGTTGTGTGTGTGCGCCTGTTCACCCATAAAATGATTGCATTGATTTCCGCTAGCATAAAAGTTACTCCATCCTTTTTATAAATTTCATCCCACCCTATATTTTGACTGTTCTATAAAACAAGAATATTTTTGTTTCTGCCTCTAAGCTGCAGCTCATGTAGGCTTGTGCAGTTAACTTCTTTTAAGTTTTAATATAAATACCTACCACAGCAGGGTTTCCCTTGCTGTATATATTCTCAAAATAAATAAAATAAACCTATAATCTTTGAGCAAGTAAAACAACTCAAGTTCAATGCATTACATCAGAATTACTCAGTAAGAGAGTACAGTGTATACCGATAAACTCCTTGTAAGAAGCTCTTCGATTATTCTCGTCTTGTAAAGCATGTGTTAATTTCACACTAATTTTTTGCAGAACTAACTTTTTGTTCTGAATTTCTTCCAACAATTGCTGCAAAATTGACAATGCAAACCTGATGATGTTCTTGATTACATCAGAATTAGTTGCAATGGAGCAAAGTATTATCATTGGAACAAACCGTCATTTCAGCCTCTATTTCAGTGGTATCCAAGGCAGTCTCATGACTATTATTTGCAGAAATCTTTTTGGCATTATCCAGCTGCACTTTTTTACGCTCATAAAGCCGCTCCACATCATCCCTTTTTCTCTGCAGAGCAATATGAACTGTTTTCATATATCAGAAAAAAAGAATTTACAAAAAAAAAACAGTATTTTACCTTCAAAGTTCTTATTTTGTACTCGAATTCTTTCTGTTCATTAACAAGCTCGGTCCCCCGACGCTTCCTTTGTATGTTTGTTTGTTTAATTTCAGTAGCTTCTTTCTCCATTTCAACTATCCTTTCTCCCAGTGAAGTGCACAAACGACCAGCCCTGCAGTTTCTAATTGGAGGAAGAATGGTCTCAACAGAACCTCTAGAAAACCTGAAACAAAAACAATACACAAACAGATTCATCTCTTTTCTGAAAGACACTTACAAAATATTAACAGAAAAGTGCCATAGGAATTTAAAACACCACTATAATAGTCAGTATTATGTGTTCTCCTTTGCAACAGACTAATCTCTACATAATTGAAAATTTCAACTTTTCATATTATTTTAAAGACTGGAAATTCGTTGGATGTCCTGTTGTTGGCATGGACCCTGAGCCAGTCCAACAGTGCACTGAAAGGTCACAGTGGCAATATGCAACAAACAAGTTATGTGGCAAGCACATGAAGATATAAATAGTAATAGTTGATTAGTTGGATATGGTTTTTGGTGACATTGTTATATACCGACCTAGAAAAGAAGGCATATGGCGAGCTCTAGCATCAAGCAAGAAACCAAGAGATAGCCATCAGAGCCTGCAGATAAAGGCTTGCTTCTTCCTGCCATTCCACCAAACCTAGCCCTAGTCATTTGTTATCAAACACTTGATCCGATGCGGCTATGCTTGGCATTCCACCACCAAATACTACCACCAGCCACAAATTTCCATCTGTAGTCCTCCGTTTCCATCATTATAGGCCAGCAACAAGGCCTTCCTGCTAGGTGCTGCTCCCAGCGCCTTGGCTCATCCAACAAGCAAGGAATTATTTGGTGCATAGTTTTGTGGCATCACCTAGGTGTGGTGAGGGTGGTGGGTTGCTATGGGACATGATGTGGTTTTAGTTATGCCACAACACACAAGTGTCGTTAGGCAGTGTTAGGGGAGTGGGTCACCACAGGATGCTACAACAGCCAAAAAAACCATGATTTTACGCAACATCAGCAGCTGTTATTGGGCCCCCATAGTACTCCAATTACAGGGAAGGAAACAAACTTGTCAAGATGGTATTGCTTCAAAACATAGTAGGCAGCATATTATCAAACAAAGGCACTGTGAGGAGCGGGTCACCACAGGATGCCATAACAGCCACAAAAACCACGATTGGTGCAGCAGCAGCAGCTGTTAGCAGAAACAATAATTTCTCCAATTACAGGGAAAGGAACAAAATTGTCAAGCTGGTATTGCTTCAAAACTTAGCAGGCAGCATATTTTCAAACAAAAAAAAGGATCAGATCAGTTCCACAAATTTACAATGCACAGAATTACAAAGACTAGGACTTGCAGTAAGGGAGGAGGAGGAGGAGGGGGGGGGGGGGGGTGCCTTGAACAGAAACTGACTTTGTAAAGGGTCACTAAGTTACTACACATATAGAATATTCCATGATAGTAGCTACATAAATAGCTATGGGATGGGAAAAAACAGTGTTTAGCAGCTGCATAAGCTCCGCCTAGGTGCTAGGCGGAGCTTAACCACTTCGCTTTAAACTAAGCTGTTAATTAAGTGGTCCACCCTATTTTTAAAATAAGTATGTGGTCATATGTAATGTTTTTCTTATTTTATCCATCTGTTTATATTTATTAGCCAAATGTATAAATGCCTAGGACTGCCTAGGCGTCGCTTAGGAGCACCTAGGCACTAGGTGGCACCAAATCGCTCACTTAGTTCCTCTGCTTTTTAAAACACTACAAAAAAGCATGACCAATGTACCTCCAAGACTTACATTTTGAAGCCATCAGATGTATATACCTCCTTCAGATTCCGTATTCTATGATCAAATGCAACCGACTTGCCGACTTCATAATTTTGAACTAGGACTTGTCTTTCGATGTGACCCTAAAACAGATGAATATTTAGAAATCATTGAACAAAACTATTTGAATCTGATGCATTTGAAATGGAAAAATTGAATCAACAGATCACTGACTTTTATTGACAAAATGTAAAGTAAAACATTACCATATCAATCAAAACATTTAGTACAGTAGGAATTTCTGTATGGATAACTGAAAATATCGTCGGATGTGTTGTTGATGGAAGAGAATGAGGTGGAACATCCAATCTACAGAAAGAATAAGTAAATGAATTCATTGGAGAAGAAAAAATAAATACAGCAAAAACAATCACCATAGCAACTTACCGTGGCTTGGCAAAGTCATAGATAATAATCTGAACATTGCGATAGTTTGCTTCTTTACCACAATCCCGTAAAAGGAGTAAATCTTCATGACACGTGACAATAAAAGCATCCAGTAGCCTCCCCAATGCACAATCAACTGCTAAAGACCAGCAATCTCTAGCAAGTTGCTGCATTGCAACAAGAACCACGAATCCAGTTTTAGAACAAGAAATGCAACTTTGAAATGCTGTTTCGTACTGGAGATGGGTGGCCACAAACGAGAAGCCGCATAGCCTCTAGAAAAGATGACTAGCAAAAACAAGGATAAAACAGGTCTAAAACTTTTCTTCAAATTGATAAATTATGTTCATATTTTGGTGTGGCCAACACCTACACAATCAAGATTACTCAAAACCAGCAGCAACCAGATATATTGGTTTACAGAGATAAAAAAATAACCAACTGAATCAAGAAAGTAATTTGATACCACGTGAACTCCGATTGGACCTATAGGCGGCCTTCCAAATCTATTTTTGTGTTTTTCTATAGATTCCAAGAGCCGCAGTACTCTCTCTCCTCCAAATGCTGTCACCTGAAAGAACCATTAACAGCTTGTCATTAAAGATGCTAAGAAAAGGTTGATTAAATGGGTATTGAGAAGAAGCAATATAAAGGAAGATAGCTTATGACACATCAATACCTTGTTGCCTTGGCGCTGTTGCAGATCACGAATTTGAGATTCTAGGTAGCGAGATCGAGCTGCAGCTTCATCTATCTGTAGTGTTATTAAGTTTAAATTATTAATATACAGTAAACAAGACCATGGCATTAGCACTCATGAACTTCGTACCACATGTTAAATTGGGTAATAATCCCTCTGTTCACTTTTATTTGTCGATCTAGCATTCAAAATTTGTTCCCAAATACTTATCATTCTCATTTCCCAATACATATTTTTCTCTTTCCAATACAACAACAAGGCCTTTTTGTCCCAAGCAAGGTGCGTAGGCTAAAGATAAAACCCTGAGAGACAAACCAAAAAGGAGCATAAACCGACAATTAAGGTTCAGGCATGTGAATTGCCAGCATCCAAAAACTTCTATAGAATGCTTACTCGATATCCGTATCCTTTAAATCTCTCTTCACACTCTTCACATGTCAAGTTTGGTCTACCTCTTAGCATTTCTACCTCCGTTTTCGAAATTTCGAAATTAAATGGACAAAAATGGGAAAGAAAAAAATTGAAAATAGATCGAAAACAATTGATCATTTTACCGTTTGTTTTTACTGAATCCCATCCTTATTCAGCAATGTTCCAAATCTTTCCCAGATTTCCCTGGATTCGGGATGTGAGTGGGACGCAGCGCAGACGTGGCCGCGGGCGGATCCTATTGTTAGATCCTCCCTCATGGCTTCTATGACAGCCATCATGGTAGGGGCGGACGCGTACAGTGAGGCGGCAGTGATCAGCATGGAAGGAACGAAGCCGGTGCCAGAGAAGCGGCGCTCCCCGGTGCATTGCAGGCAACAATTGCGACGTGCAAGGAAGGCAACAGGGTAGGGGCCCAAGGTGGTGAGGGGTGCGCGTCAGTGGGCTAGGCAGGCTCCTCCCTGGGGTAGGACGTCGCCCCTTAGGAGCACCATAGTTGCCTCTCTTTGTGGAGGAAATAGACTGGGAGCTAGGAAGTTGCTATGAAGCTTCTTTTCAGGAGTTTTTTTAACCCTTCCAAGGATGGTGCCACGTAGGCTTCCACGAAGCTCCATCTAGGAAGGTCCCTGGATTAGATGTTTTATCTTATTAATTTGTAGTAATTTTTTGTGCAAATGCACTCCCCATTATCAATGTTGTATTATATGGTGTATTTTGTGCAACGTGGGCTAAGATTGCTTTGAAAGTGCTGCTAAATAGATTGAAACTTTTTATATCAGATATTCTCTCAAGAAATCTAAGAGCTTTTATTCCGATGATATATGATATTATGTTGGGCTATTATGTTGATGTTTCTGACTTAATACCAGTAACCAACCGAATCCAGTATATACCCGCCTTGATTTCTTCGTTTCTGAAACTCAAAATTTATCCCGTTCATTTCGTTATCAGTTTTTCCATTTTTGTTTCCATCCAATGTTATAAATACGAAAACTAAAAGCATTATTGTTTTCCCGATCCTTCATGTCCATTTTCAGCCCTAGATGAAGTCCCTAGTTTTCCTCTCGGTAGCTATCTTATAGATGTCTTTTTCCCCTTCTTTCACGCTTATTCGATTGTATAAGGCATCATACATCTGACCCCATGCCTCACTCATCGCTATCTTTGCGGTCTTTTTTGCTAATTTATATTGCTCTATGTTGTATGCGCTACTATCATGGCGCAAGCGGTTAAAGCACTCTTTTCTTCTCTTTGATAGCCTTTTGGACATTCTCATTCCACCATCATGTGTATTTAGCTTCACGCAAAGCTACTATGAGGATCTTCAACCACATGTTGTTTACATCATCTACTTCATGCCAATGTTCCTCCTTGATAACCAACCCTCTCTTAGAAAGTTTGTGCTAACTCTTCTTTAAGCCTCTAGCACTTTGTCCTTGCCATTTTGACGTGCTTGCTCCATTGAAAGCGCATTTGAAAGAGAAAGTCCACCGCCATAAGCTTATATTGAGGTACCACACACTCTTGGTATCACCTATAGTTGGGCATTCGAGCCGACGCAAATGGGTCAGCATAAAGCCCACTCTATTTGGCATGGCCCAAGGTGGGCTGTGTCTGGGCCTACCCCCAAGCACACAGCACAACCCGCAGCCCGGCGAGAAAAAGAAGCGGCCCATTTAAGGGCCCATTAGACGGCAGCCCATCACACCTCCGGCCCACTACGCCCCCACCCCACCACGCCCCCATATTAAAGCGCCCCCAATTCTGGAACCCTAGTGCTCCCCCACCCCCCGTGCCTCCCTCTTAGGCCACATAGCCCCTCCTCACGCGGCGTCGGCTGACGCGCCGCCGCAACCCTCGTCGCGGACAGCTGCCGCCACCCCTCTTTGTCGTGCCTGGCTAGCAGCTGCGCCTCCTCAGCTGCTCCTCGTCTACATTGCCCGCCGCCACACCTCCTCCAGTCCTCGGCTGCTCCTCGTCATTCACCGCTGGCCGCGCGCAGCTCCTCGCATCGCCGCAGCGCTGCCAGCCCCAATCTTCACGCCCTGTCGCTGCCGGCCGCCGAGTCGCCTCCTGGCCATGCCACCTTGTGGGCCAGCGTGCCGACAGGCCGGCGTGCCTAGGCAAGCTGTGCCTTACCAGGCCATGCCATCAACCGGCTCGAGCCGTGCCGTTCCGGGCGGTCTGAATGCAAAGATATAGTATCACGTTACAGTCTAAGCAAGCATGCCTATCTTCTCTTCTTGGCAGGATAAAATCGATTTGGCTATCAAGAAAATGAAACGATAATCACTTGCTAGTCTCATGTGTCTTTTCACGCCAGTTCTTGTTCCATCTTCTGAATCAGTGTGGACTCCAAGCCCTTTGTCCTCGGCCTGCTGATATTTCCTTCTTGGATTGGAGGGCGAAGATAAGCAGCAATACTAATGGTCTGTCAAGACTGGGGCTTAGCTCCCTCATTGTTCTAGGAGCATGGACAATTTGGAACCATCGAAATCGGTGTCTTTGATGGATTCAATCCTAACGTGGAGGAAGCTCTGTTCAGAGCTGCTAAAGATTGCAGGAACTGGGAGTTGGCTGGTGCTCGAGGGTTGTCCTTCCTCTCTGCGCCCCTGCCTTGTGTTTTTGGTTTTGGAGGTTTTGTGTGTGTTGTATGGGTTCTCACCCCTTTTTCTTCTGAATGAAATGATACGCAACTCTCCTATGTGTTCGAGAAAAAAAAATCGATTTGGCTACAGTGAGGACCACTTCCATTTAGTGACTAAATGGGAGTCTCTTTCTAAAAGCCACGGGAAAGTCGAAACCCCCCCTCCCCTTCTTGATTCCTACTCCCGTAGCCAAAACCTACTTGCGCCCTCTCAAAGCCTACGCTAGAATAGTCAACGTGCCCATTGATGTCTCCTCCTATAAAGAGCTTGACACTCATCAAGACCTATTTGTGTGGCACAAGCACTAATTATATTAAGAACTACATCTCCAACAACCAGCTTGTCTAAAAGAATCCTATCTCCTTGCCACTTGATGTCCACCACGTCATCTTTAAGCCTCTTGTCCATCACAATGCCTACTCTATTTTTGCCGCCATTTCCCCATGTACCAAAGCATGAAACAAGTATCTTCGACCTCCTTTGCCTTTTGACCCTCCATTTTGTCTCCTCAGCGTATAGAACATTCACATGTTGCCTGATCATAGTATCAATTTTCTCTCGAAGCTTACCCTTTACCGATCCAACATTCCAGCTACCTACTCGCAACTTACAAGGCTTGAATAGCTTCCTTGCCGCTCACATCTATCTAGTCAAAGGCACTTTTCCCAATATGTATCTATCTATCTCTCCCCTTGTTTCTTATATACCATACTTTTTCACTTAGTCCACATGCCCAGAGCTAGAACACAAATAAAAGAGAACGAAGGGAGTTTTAACACTGAAGCCTATGGTAAAGCAACATGCCATAAGCATACAAGTATAAACAAATCATTTTCTTCCTCCCTGGATGCACACGATCCGGTATTTGGAACCTAGCAAAAGGTGGTACTTCTCCCTGGATGTACTCAAATTGGTATTTGGTACCCAGCAAAGGGTCAACATCTCCCACTTAAGTGGTGGCACATCGCACTTAAGCAATTAAATGGTCGCCTCACATGCGCAATGGCCTCTACCTAGGAGCACCTAGCTCCGCTTACCCCCCCCCCCCACCCCAACCTAGTCTCCACCTAATCCTATCGTGTTGGACTAAGCTATGCGGTCATCCCCGCGCTCAACACCTAGGCAGTGATTAACTGTTCTGCATATCCACTTTTTAAACATGAGACATCTAAAACTTTTATTCAAAATTATAAAATATTAAGTATAGATACAATTTCAATATGGACAAAAGTGACATTAATGAAAAGAAATAGTAACTTATGTTTGATATGTCACCCATGGTTAAGAGGAAAGCAGGATTGGGCATGATTTAAGTTTTTCACTTCATACATTATGTGTATGTGTAGTCTTAGATGGATTTCTTAGTAGTAATAGCTAGAAATTTGCAGCAAATCCATGAACATATATCACATTACACTACCGCCCATGAATACAGATCACATTGAACGAACAGTCTGTAGTAAGGAATTTACAATGGCTCCTCGCCCCAACCCGCATTCGACCCCTCTCGATGCTTCAACCCTCCACAGCCCCCACGTCGGAGGCAGTCCAGTCGCCGATGGCCACCTCCAACACCGCTTCGCAATACCCCACCCCCACCATGGGAGCACCTGGGTCCGGGAACCTTTCCCACTTCTGGCTGGTCCAAGGCACAACGCAGTTGCAACTTCTCTTCCCCTCTTCCTTCGACAGACCGTGCAGCCTGAGATTACTACTCATTCCTTTCGGAATGCACTGCTTTCAATAGGCCCAATCCAGCCCCAGTAGGTGAAACCAAAGATGACATCCCAACCATGAGTGGTGCTCCTCCCGAGTGCCAAACTTTCATACCTTAGATCTCCTACGGTAGAGATGGACAGCTAGCAATGAGTGGTCATTGAGCTCATCGTCTTAGAGCCTTAACCAATTCACCCCGTCCAACCTAGAGGATCTTCGGGGGAAGTGTTTCAGCTGCTTTTCCTTCTCACAAAGGGTGGCAGACTGCAGTAGCGAACACGTTGCTTCCAGTGAAGAGGACTAGGTCACAAGGTCGCTGCTTGCCACTGGAGGTCGATCTTCAGCCGCCTCTTGTGTTGATGAAGCCTGCAGTGGTGCAGTGTCGCATCCTCCCTTTGCCTGCTCTGAGAGAGAAACACGCCAAGCGTCCTTGTGCAGTCATGGCTCTAGGTGCTGAGAGATGGGAACCGCAGCGCGTCCTAGCGTCAACGCGATCATCGCAAACAGAGAAAGGATAACGGCAGTCAAGTGGCAACACGCCCCGGTGACCCTTAGAAGCGAGTGCCCTACCCTGGCCCCGGCAGTACTCTTCGTTGTGCGGCTCCACCTCCGCCAGCAAACCCCTCTAATCAACAATGTTAGGTGCAATACTCGCATTGTGAGGGATGACACTCAGTGTTGGGGCAATTTTCTCTATGTTTCTTACTCACTAGAATGCCATGACTAACTTAAGAGGTTGAGGATACATATATATATATATATATATATGCTGGTGGGCAGTCAAGCATATGCTAAGATACTAGTCTAAGATGATAAAGCATAAAGCTGAAAAACTAGTCTAAGATGCTAAAGCATAAAGCTGAAAAGCTAGTCTAAGATGCTAAAGCATAAAGCTGAAAAGCTAGTCTAAAATGCTAAAGCAAAAAGCGTAAAGCATAAAGCATAAAGCGTCTGCACTAGACTTATTCTATCATTCTCTCACTAAATCTTGTGCGTCGTCTTCTGGGAGATTTGAATCATCTCAATCCTGACGCGAAGCTCCTGAAACTTGATCCTACCAAGGGACTTGATAAGAAGATCAGCAAGTTGGTTCGTGTTGATGTAGCTTGCCCTGACGCTCCCTTCCTCTAAGCAACCTCGGATGAAGTGGTACTTCACTCTGATGTGCTTACTGCGCTCGTGGAAGACAGAGTTTTTTGCCAAGGCCAGAGCGGACTTGCTGTCCACCCTGAGCTCCACTGCTTCAGCGTCTCTGCCAAAGAGATCACTAAGCAGCTGAGCGAGCCAGAGCGCCTGAGTTGAAGCGGTGAAAGCCGCTATGTACTCGGCCTCGCAGCTGGACAAGGCCACCACCTGCTGCTTGACCGACTGCCAGCTAACAAGGCACTTGCAGAGGAAGAAAAGCACCCCGCTCATGCTCTTGCTGGTGTCGATGTCGCCAGCGTGGTCACTGTTGCTGTACCCGACGAAATGTGCCGCCCTGAGACATCTCGAGTAGTGGAGGCCGTGGTCAAGAGTCTCCGTAACATAGCGGATGATTCTTTTGACAGCATGCTGGTGCTCCGTCGTCGGTCGCTGCATGAACCGACTGACGTAGCCGACGGAGAGCGCCAAATCCGACCGCGTGTGGGCAAGGTAGCGAAGGCTTCCCACAAGATGCCGGTACTGCGTGGCATCCACCTCCTCTGTCGTGCTGTCATGGCTGAGCTTCAGCCTTTCCTCCATCGGGGCGAGAGCTAGGTTGCAGTCGGTGAGTCCAGCTAGCTCAACGATGCGCTTTGGCGTAGGCGGTCTGTAGAAGTGTGATGCCGGAGTCGTCCTGGTGTACCTCGATCCCCAAGTAGAAGGAGAGAGGCCCAAGTCACTCATCTAAAAGGTGGCCTTCATCTCCTCCTTGAACGCTGCTACCTCCGCATCCTTGGTGCCCGTGATCACCAAGTCGTCGACGTAGACACCCACCAGCAGGGCATTGCCGCCGTTGCCCCGCTGGTAGATGGCCGCCTCGTGCAGGCTTTGCTCAAAACTCATCCCCTTCAGCGTGATATCCAGCTTGACGTTCCACGCCCGTGATGCCTGTCGCAATCCGTAGAAGGCGTTGTCCAGGCGCAGCACCTTGCCCTCCTTGCCGGGAATGACAAATCCCAGCGGCTGGTGCACCTTGTCCATGTGGTGGACGCGCCAGCCCTCTGGGCAGCCAGCGCAAGGAGACGCACGGACTCCATCCGTGCAACGGGAGCGAAGGCATTGTTGAAATCGATCCCCTCCTGTTGCACAAACCCGCGTGCCACCAAGCGAGCCTTGTGCTTGACGATGGCACCGGCTTCATCCTTCTTCAGCTTGAACACCCACTTAAAAGTAATCGCGCAGTGTTCAGGAGGAAGGTCAGCGAGCTCCCAAATGCAGTTCCTCTTAACCGCATCCATCTCTAGCTTCATCGCGGCGCGCCATACCGCGTGTCGCTCAGCCTCAGCGAAGGAGCGAGACTCGCCGTTGTCGCACGCAAGATGCAACTGTGCCTCCAGGTCATGAGACACCAGTCTCGGCACCGGTGCGTCGCCGAGAAGGTCCTCCATCGTGCGATACCTCAACGGCTCGCCGTCGTAGTACGTGTCGACACGCTCCTCGTCGTGAGAGAACGGAGTAGCGAACTCCATCGGGTTGTGCTCGACATGAGCAGGTGCTAGTGTAGACGTACCTGAAGGAGTAGCTATCGGCGCTGGAGAGCGTGGCGTGGCCGGCTGTGGTGGTGGCGGTAGAGAGCTCGTCGCAGCCGACATCACAGTCGCCGGAGTCGGTGGAGGCTCGGGGACTGGGGTAGGCGCGCTTGGTGAAAAAGAGCTGCCCACTCCCCCAGCTCCCTCGAAGTGGACGTACTCGACGGTGAAATCGTACGCCGGAGTCGAGCCGTCGTCCACCATCTTGCCCCACGCCCAACCTTGCCCTTCGTTGAACACAATGTCGCGTGTAGTGCGCACACGCTGTGTCTTCGGATCAAGGATGCGGTACGCCTTCGTGCCCTCCGCGTAGTCGATGAACACTCCCGGAGTGCTCCTGTCGTCGAGCTTGCCGACGTGACCAAGCTCCTTGACGAACGCGAGGCAGCCGAAGATGCGCAGGTGGGCAACCGCTGGCTTGCGTCCATGCCAAGCCTCGTACGGCGTCCTACCGCCGAACGCCTTGGTGGGCGAGCGGTTGAGAATGTAGACGGCTGTCACCACCGCCTCTCCCCAGATGCCTGACGTCCCCCTCTGCTTGAGGGCCCGGACCATCCCCACCACCGTCTGGTTGCGCCGTTCGACGATGCCGTTCTGCTGCGGGCTGTACGGCGTGGAGTAGTGGCGCAGAATCCCCTCGTCAGTGCAGTACGACGCGAACTAAGTCGCCGTGAATTCGCCGCCATTGTCCGTGCGTAGCACTCGAAGCTTGCAGCCGCACTCCTCTGCTGTAGCCAGCTGACGCTTGATAGCATCAGCCGCCGCCGCCTTGGTGTCGAGGAGGTATGCCCACATGTAGCGGGACATGTCGTCGACGAGTAGCAGAAAGTAGCGTCGGCCTCCAGGTGTGGCCGATGTCACAGGACCGCAGAGATCGCCGTGCACCAGCTCCAGCTTTTTCTTGGCTCGAAAACTCGCCTGACGAGGGAACGGTAGTCACCGCTGCTTGGTGAGGACGCAGGTGTCGCAGAGCTGCTTCACATGCTCGACCCGCGACATGCGCTGCACCATCTCCTTGTCACCAAGCTGCTTCAGAGCCACAAAGTTGAGGTGCTCAAAGCGCTCGTGCCATAGCCAAGCGTTGTCATCGCAGCGGGCTGCGAGACATATGGGCTGCGCCACCTGCACATTGAGGACGTAGAGCCAATTGATGCCTCTGTTAACCTTAGCAAGAAGGCGACGATAGCGGTCCTAGATCCTCAGGATTCCAGCTTTAATCTCCACGTGCGAGCCATTCTCATCCAGCTGGCCCGGGCTGATGATGGAGTTCCTTAGTGCGGGGATGAAATAGACTCCAGTGAGAAGTCGGTGTTCGCCAGTCTTGTCGACGAGGACAATGGAGCTAATGCCCCTGATGTCTATAGCCGAAGAGTCGTCGAACTTGACGGAGCCACGCATGTCGACGTTCAGGTCGGAGAACTCCCTGCGACCCGTCATGTGGTGAGTGGCACCACTGTCGAGGAACCAACCGTCGATCTTGTCGCCGCTGGAGCCGTCACCGAGAAAGGCGTGTGACCTCGGCTCGTCGAGGTTGAGAGCTGTTGCGGCCAATGCCGCTGGAGGTAGCTCGATGCTCCCGTGTGCTAGGAGCAGAGCCGGATCCTCCTCCTCAGCCTGTGCGACGTGAGCCTGGCCGCGCCTCGGCTGTCGACAATCCCTGGCCCAATGGCCAGGTCTGCCACAGTTGCGGCATATGTCGTCTCGTGCTCGCCGGCGGCGCCGCCCTGGGCGTCACCCTCGGCACGTCCATGCGCCTTGCGCGGCTTGCCGCGCTTGCGGTCGCCTGTCGAGCAAGAAGGCTCCACCTTCTTCCGATCACCCTGGCGGGCCTCCCACTGCTCTTAGTGAAATGGAGCTTCCCGCCAATGATGACAGGCCCTGAGAGAGGCTGTGGCTCGTCGTTGTCGACGACCTTGAGGTGACCTATCGCCTCCTTGATTGACATCCTGGAGAGGTACAGCAGAGATTCGATCGAGCGAGCGATCTGCTTGTACTTCTCGAGAACGCAGCGGAGGAGCTTCTCGACAGCTCTCTCCTCGTCGATGGTATCGTCGCCATACTGCGCGAACTTCTGCAGCAGAGTGTTAAAGACGGAGAACAAAATCATCGACGTCTTCACCCGGCTTGAAAGCCAAGCTCTCCCACTCCCTGCGCAGTGCCTGCAACGTGGACCTGCGGGCTCAATCGCTACCGATACGCGCCGCAGCGATGCAGTCAGCTTGCAAGCAAGCGAAGACTGCATCTCAGGCGGAACTGTAGCAAGGAGGGCCTCCAACGCCCGTCGATCCTCGTCGTAGTCGACGTCGCCGTACCGGATCGCCTCCCCACATGTGCCGCACCTGGAGCTTCACCCTCATCACCATAGACCACTCGGCGTAGTTGATCTTGGTGAAGAGGGGCCATCCACCACCGGCACCGACGTCCCTGACGACGGTTTAAAAGCCGTGGTGACCATGGAGCCGATCCGAAGAAGGAGAGCCACGCTGCCTGTGAAGGCTGCGCTCGTCGTCGTCCCATCCGCCGTGCCGTCGGTTGTACTCCATTTGGGCCTCCAGCTGTGCCGCCTGCTCCCGCAGTCGCTGGGCCTCTAGCGAGCGGTCGATGCGCGGGTCACGTCAAGGGTCGCGTTCGCCAGGAGCACGGCTGTCGCACGCATGTTCACCGGGAGCGTTGCCGGTGCGTCCA
>BCLF01000084.1:1122400-1140079 GCA_001602275.1 Zoysia japonica | reverse complement strand
CGTGCTGCAATCCTAGCCGCCGCCGCTTCCTCTACTGCTCTTGCTACTGCCAGCTCTGCGGCCGAAAACCTCGCCGCCCGAGCCTCTGCTGCCGCGGCCTCTACTGCCACCCGCTTGCGCTCCTCTGCCGCGGCGAGATCAGCCTCCTGCCGACGTCGCACGCTCGAGGCGACCGAGCGGTGAGAGCCTCCTGCGGACATGGCACGCCGCTAGCGGGGAAAAGTCGCAGAGGTTGCTACTGCACTGGGAAGAAGCCGCCGAGTCGCTGGCTGCCGGTAGAGCACAGTGACCGACGCCTCCGCTGGAGAGAATCACGAATGGGATTGGATAGATCACAGAACCATACGGCTCTGATACCAATTGTTAGGTGCAATACTCGTATTATGAGGAATGACACTCAGTGTTATGACAATTTTCTTCATGTTTCTTAGTAGAATGCCATGACCAACCTGAGAGGTTGAGGATACATATATATAGGCTGGTGTGCAGTCAAGCATATGCTAAGATGCTAAAGTAGAAAGCTAAAAAACTATCTAAGATGCTAAAGCATAAAGCTGAAAAGCTAGTCTAAGATGCTAAATTATAAAGCTGAAAAGCTAGTCTAAGATGCTAAAGCGCAAAGCGTAAAGCATAAAACATAAAGCTTAAAGCGCCTGCACTAGACTTATTCCATCAAACAAGCCTGTTTCATTGATCACTCGGACAGCATCGCCCCTGCCGAGGTGGAGCATCGCGCAGCGCATGCAGTAACGTTAGATGTGTCTCCTCAAGACCTTGCCCAACGACTTTCTGATCATCGTTCCACTCAAGTCGACAGCCAACCACATCTTCAACCGTGGTCGACATTCCAGGGTCCTCATTTCAGCCTCCAATTTAGGCATTGGGCATTGGCTGCCGAACCGTCTCGTCAATATCGAGCTCAAGGGTGTCCCGGCCCACGCTTGGGAGTTGTCCAGGTTCAACACCTTCTCAACAATGCATGTTGGATTCATTCCATGCACCCAGATTATGCCGCTCGGAAAGACCTCACCTCGTTCTGTCTTACTACTTGGTGCATGCAAACATTAGCTCATTCAGAGGCCATTAAGAGGAATGACTGTCACATATCTGAAATGCACTTAATAGTTTCATTTTTAACTCTGGTTAAATACTGGTGACAAAATAACCCTAGTTAAATATTGTTGACAGAATTAGATCCAAATGGTTGAAGTGGCACCAAACTTCTAGAGATCTACGTGACAATAGTGCCACAAAAGCTAATAGATAAATTCTATAGGATTGCGATCTAACCTACCATGTTATATCAAGCATAATGCTAGTGTACTAAAAGGCGACATGTCAAACAACTAAGTGTGGCAGAGATGTGTATGTT
The DNA here is from genome assembly GCA_001602275.1 of Zoysia japonica. Taxonomy (NCBI): domain Eukaryota; kingdom Viridiplantae; phylum Streptophyta; class Magnoliopsida; order Poales; family Poaceae; genus Zoysia; species Zoysia japonica. The sequence goes on along the minus strand of BCLF01000084.1, from coordinate 1,138,707 downwards.
AAGATTGATTTGCAGCCACATATGAAGAGATCGTGTTCAGAACAATGACATGAGAGATTACCTGTGGCATCAATAAAGAAGCAGCCTGCGCAACAACATTTAACATTTTGGATGTAATTTTATTTTGTCATTAGTCTTAATTTTTCATGTAATCTCCATCAAATGCAACACTATTGCATACGCCTTGCATTTGAGGTGGGGGGGGTGTTAGAGATATAATAGTCAATGGTATTATTGTAATAGGTTAGTCTAGGGTTTACCCTTCCCTAGCCTATATATGTACCCCTAGGTCCCTCATTGTATCCATCCATCTATTATTCATTCATCCATTATCAATATATTCCATCTATTATTCCTAACAAAAAGATCATTTAACCAAACAGCAGGTTGCTTGTGGCACATTACAAAATCATGATTCATAACAAACCAGCAATGAACAAGAAAATTAAGGAGAATTAATCAGCTTGTACAGAGAAACTAGAGTAACAGCTACCTCCTTTTGGATGTTACAGATGGAATTATTAATGCTCCGTAATGATTCAGACAATTTCTTTTCCTCCTCTTTAAACCTGAATGACAACTAGGCAGCATCAAGACACAGAGAAGTGATTTTTTAAGTATTTAAAGCACATGTAACAGGACAGTGAAATGACCTTGTGACATTTAAATGGGCAGAGTTAATTTCCTGCTCTATTTTCTGAATGTCCTGCTCAATTTGAGATGCTTCTGCCTTCAATTTCATTTAGAGAAATTACTCAGAAAAAACGGAACAGTTGGAGAACTCCAAACTCAAAAATAAAAATAATTATAAGAAAGAAATTTAACATAGCAGTGTGAATCTTTCATGTTCAGTACATTTCCTATGTGAAAAGCACATTAACTTGAGAGATCACTGATTTCAGGATATGAAGCAAGGCCTAGATCAAGATCATGCAACGCCTAATCAATATTACTCACAGTTGCAGTTATAATAAAACTGTGTTACAATTCAAATATATAATAGCAAGAAAAGGTTCACCTGAGTTTCTTGCATAGTCTGCAGCTTAAAATCATGAACTTGCGCCTGAAGTTGGTTCACACGACTATTCATCTTGTCTATCACTTGTGTACCACGTGCATACTCTCTCTCTAATTCAATCTTCAGTTTCACAGCCTGCAATGAAAAAGAACATGAAATCTAGTAAGACAAACTCACTACAGTCATGCTCATCCAATAGTAATGGACAGACATAATTTATGTTTATACACAAACTATAGAAAATTTTCTAAACAGGTGAATCTTAATTTACTACGTTTGCGCAATTAAATTGCTTTCTTCGAGTCTTGGACCAAATGATGCACTAAAGAGTGTATGCCTAAGCGTACTTCATCTGTTTACACAGTATGCTCCAGATTATCATCTGCTTCGGGTCTGTTTGCAGTTTCTAGAATGATTTTTGCAGTTTGATATCTTAATAGGACGCCCCTAAATGAGTAGTATGCAAAATTATAAACAAACAGATACATACATGCTTTTGAAAGGCCAATGCAGTGCCAAAAGGAGCCATACTAAATTGTTTACTTGACCAAATGATATACTTGTAAAAGGTGTCAACGCTTCTCCAAGACACAATACTGAGGTGCAACTACAGCCTGGCAGTTCACATCAAATCAGTAGTAGTGCAACAGCTGCAGTACATATGATTGCAGTGCAATGCACTTCCAATTTTTCCTAAACGGCAAACGGTAGACAGTTGGTCAACCACAGTCAAACACCATTTGATTCTGTCTAACCACAGTTTAATTCCATCAAGACGGCATTTAGGCCTATACGAAGGTAGCTGCTTAGCGTTTAGACTCTGTTTAAAAAGCTGTTTAATTTAATTTAGGAAAACAGGGTGCTCTTCAAACTATAAGGCTACGCAAGTTTATATGTCTACAAGGAACAAGCCCACTATGCTGATTCTCAGCCCCAAATTATAAAATCAAAACTCACATCTCCTCACTCATGCGTCACCACCTGAAGCATTGTAGAGTGGTTTCTAAGGCAGTGCTTTCCTGCACGGAATTAAACATCATTTAAACAATGTCTCAGTGCTAGACGTCCACCATCGTATACGCTTAAACACTGTCTAAATAAAATTAAGTGGCCATTTAGGCCAATTAAATGATTTTTGTTCTTGAACACACAGAGGAGCTACATATCATTATATTAAGAAGAATAAATGGGAGAAGAACTCATACAATTACATTCGCGCCTGTTAACAAATAGCAATAACCAAAATATATCGTAAAACTAAGTTTGAGTGGCCGGTGCAGTCAGGGTATAGAGGCCTCTCGTCACAGGCAACGTTGATAAACGCTAAACAAAGGTTGACCAGCTGTCTACCATTTACTGTCTACATTCTCACTGTTCTAAGGGCATCCACAGTGGGAGAATAAGGCCGGTAGTCAGGAACAATACTGCTGATTTTGCATTGTGGTGGCAAGTAATCAGGTTGGCACTATTTAAAGCCGACAATATGCCTACTGTTGTCAAAATGAACAGAAAAATATGAATCCTATCTTCCTCATTGTGCCCTCGCCTATGCCACTTATCACCGCCACTCATAGGAAGCCAAGATGCAACTGACAGGTTGCCGTTGCTCATTGCCTAGAGGAAGATTTTCATCGCCTGTTTGTTATCAGCCTTCATCGGTGAAGTAGCAAAAAGAAGCAACAGACAAAGGACGACAATGTTAGGAAAGCACATTACATTGATAGTAGCCCAAAGGGGCTACAAATAGAGGTGTATGAGGAAACCGTAGAGAGGGAAATTACAAAAATGACCTAGACTATTTTACCCTTAAAATCACCCCGTCCCCTAAAATGCAAGGTGTATGCTATAGGTTGCATTTGCAGTTGAGAACACTTAGCACCAATGAAACTAAGCAAATGAAACTTATCGACATATCCAAACACTACTTTTCAAATTCTTTGTAGAGATAAGCATTGAAAATCCATCGAGTCAAACCGTAAAAAATGCAAAGGGAAGGACAAGTGTGGAATCGATGCAGTGACATGAAATGAATGTCCTTAATCAAGAAGAGAGAAAATAAGACAAAATTATCACCAACCACAAAGAAGATCAAGATGATAAAGAATGCACTAGACCACGTAGCAAAAGGCGTCAAACAAAGATGACAAGGAAGGCTACGAAAAGATCTAAATGGTTGAATGACACTAAAGCCGATAGCGAATTAACCAAACAAGGAAATTTGGCTAATTGGATAGTAGCTAACAAACAATAATATATGGACTCTCATGGCAAAGACAAATAAAGAAGGAATCGGATGTGGACATAGCAGAAGACAAAGATAGCCTTGATGGAAATCAAGTAAAATGAATTAGAGCAACAGGCAGTGTAGAACCCAATAGGAAAGCGAGTCACCTCGCATAAGAAGAGCTCCAACGAGCAGCTAAATTCAATCGCCAATAAAGCTTGGAGCTTGAGGATGAAGGTGGTCGCCATCGGGAAAGGCAAGTCGACAGGGATGAGCATGATCTATTTGTGGCGCGACATATGTGGGAACCCATGATGGCAGATTGGCAGCAGTGGCGAGCCAGCCCCATGGCAAGATAAGCCAACGATGGGCGGATCCGGCGTAATGGAGAGCATGGACACGTGCAACAAGAGGACGCTGGGCAGGTTAGGGAATCCGTGCAGGAAGAATTAGGGGGCAAGAATTCACTGGTTCAAGAGCCGGAAGAATTGCATAGCACCAGCGTGGAGCCATGGCAGGGCAGCATCGGCGTGGAAGAGCCATCCGGCAGTATGGAGCCTGGCCGTATGGCAAAAATATGAGGAAGCCGAACGGGGAGCACTGCTATGCAAGGAGGCAACACCATAGGAGAACGGGGAGCAAGAGCAAGGAGACGAAGGGTCACGATGGAGGAGCCCGCAGGAGGAGACCCGGGCAGAGAAAGCGTTGGTGGCATCGAGGAGCCAGGTGCCAGATTGGTGACGAGCGAGAGACCCGGAGGCGCTTCCCTAGGAGGGGAAAGCCAAAGGCCGCACAGGGATGCAATGCATGCTGCTTGTGGCAAGGCAGAGGGGGCACGATGGGAGTTGGAGCCGTAGCAGGAGCTAGCCCCGTAGGATGGTCCTTGGACACCGACCACGACGCGAAGCTGGGCAAGGCGATGGGTTTGACCGCGCGGGGGAGGGGGTTGAGGAGTCCGATGGTAAAAACCACCGAATCTAAGATCCACATTGCACAGAACCAACGAGCTAGAACTAAGGTGCAAGGGAGCCAACGATATTGGGCATAGCACCTACAAGAAAGGGGAAGTCGTGTGCCAGGAGCTAGGTAGGTGAAGGGGCAAATAGCATGGGTAGAGCAGGAAGCGACTAGGAAAAGGCCTACACTAGTGCACTGGTGAAGAGTAGGGGGAAAAACTAAATTGGCTTCGATAATATGTTAGGAAGGCATTTTATATTAATAATAGCCAAAAAGATGCTATAAATTGAGGTACACGAGGAAACTTGAGAGACGGAAATTACATTTATGCCTTGGACTATTTAACCCTTAATAGACATATCATTGTGGAAGATGGACCGCCAAGAGATCCACTTAGGCTATATGGCCACCAGATCCCGTGTGTGAGTGCAAAGGAATCTAACAAGGAGAGCTTAAGGATGAGGTGGTGAAGATCGATTTGGCACAGGAGGTATTGATTGGCTATGAAGGGTTATGAGGTGCTTGATTTGCCGGCAAAAAAATGGATTTGGTTCTTCGATCTTCGATGTCGAGACTAGGATGACTGGAAGGTGAGGATCTGAAAGGTGAGAAGGACCGGTTGGGGAGAAGAATTTTTTTAACCAAACCATTGGTCCTAGCTTAGTTCCTTCACAACTAATACCCATAGACACATGGGCCCCTTGCTACTACTGTCATGTGGGGCTGGCACTATACACGCCAAGGCCACACTAGGGCGTCGGCCATCAGTGCAACCGCACGGGAGGAGGCTGGCGCCGATCCCTAGAAACTAGGGATGTTTGCAGTTAAGAGTTCCTCGAAACTAGGGTTTGTTAGCAGTTAAGAGTTAGTTCAAGTTAGTTCCTTAAGATTAGTAGATTAGTTCCCTAAAGTTAGCAGGTGTGGTTAGGTAAAAGGGTTATTTAAGGAGATGCTGATGTAAGCAGCAGGAAAGAATCAAACAATAAGAAATAACTTTCCTAGCCTTCCCCTTCTTCCCAATCTCACCCCTTTCACCATTGGGCGTCTAGGAGAGAACCCCTACGCCATTACCGACCCAGGCTACAAACTACGTAGCCGGGGTCCTGCCGTCTTGGGCCCCAACACGATCCCACAGCACCACTGGGTGGGCAAATTGCTGGGGTTCAATTTCAGCGTTGACTACAAGCCGGGCGCCATGAACACGATTGCAGACGCCCTCTCCAAGCGCGACACGGAGGAGGACGGCGCGGTCATGTCCATCTCTGGACCGCGCTAGACTTCATCAGCCGTCTGCGCCATGAGCAGACCACAGACCCGGCCCTAATGGCGCTGTGGGAGGAGATCAACGCAGGCCATAGATCAGTGCCGTGGGCCATCGCAGACGACCTGGTGACCCACACCGATCGGATCTGCGTCCCATCGTCGTCGGCCCTCCTCGCCGACATCATATCAACCGTCCACGACGACAGCCACAAGGAGTGCAGCGCACGCTGCATAGGCTGCGCCGCGACTTCCACGCCCCGAACCTTCGAAAGAGAGTGCAGGAGTACATCCGCAACTGCACCACACGCCAACGCTACAAGTCCGAACATCGACATCCAGCAAGTCTCCTCCTGCCCCTGCCGGTTCCATCCTCCGTATGGATGGATATCGGACTCAATTTCGTGGAAGGTCTACCCAAAGTGGGTGGAAAATCTGTGATTCTGACGGTGGTCGATCGCTTCAGTAAGTACTGCCATTTTATCCCTTTGGCTCACCCATACACGGCGGTGTCTGTGGCACAGGTCTTTTTCTCCGAGGTGGTACACCTACACGGCATCCCGCAATCCATGGTCTCGGACCGCGACCCTCTATTCACCTCAAGCTTCTGGAAGGAGCTCATGCGCTTGGTGGGCACCAAGCTATACATGACGACTGTGTTCCATCCGCAGTCTGATGGACAGACTGAGGCGGCAAAAACTGAGTCATCATTATGTACCTCCGCTGCCTCACGGGGACCGACCAAGGCAATGGCTCCGTTGGTTGCCATGGGCGGAATTCATCTACAACACCGCCTACCAGTCTTCTCTACACGACACACCATTCAGGGTGGTCTACGGCCGTGACCCTACCTCCATCCGCTCCTATGAGCCGGGAGACACAAGGGTTGCGACGGTGGCTCGAAGCATGACCGAACGTGATGAATTCATAGCCAATATTAAGTATCGGCTTGAGCAGGCCCAAGCAATCCAGAAGAAATTCTACGACAAGCATCATCAAGAGGTTCACTAAAAGGTCGGGGATTGGGTGTGGCTACGCCTCCGACACCGTACACCAGCATCCCTAAGAGCGGCCACTACATGGAAGCTGAAACCTCGGTTTTACGGTCCCTACCGTATCACTGAGATGATCAACCCAGACGCTGCTTGACTGGAGCTACCTCCCCGAGCCTGCCTGCACGATGTCTTCCACATCGGGCTCCTCAAGAAATTTCTCGACAGCCCTCCTAATCCGCCCCTACCGCTGCTGGTCGTCCACAACGGCGCAGTAGTAACGGAACCAGATCGTGCAGTCAAGGCGCGATTAGCAAGAGGAGTTCGACAGATTCTTGTCCAGTGGAAGGGAGCACCCCCCTCATCGGCCACGTGGGAGGACCTCGACAGCTTCGTCGAGAGCTATACTTCTTTCCAGCTAAATGACGAGCTGCTCGTTGAGGGGGGGGGGGTGATGTCATGTGGGGCCGGCACTATACACGCCAGGGCCACACCAGGGCGCCGGCCAGCAGTGCAACCGCACAGGAGGATGCTGGCGCTGATCCCTAAAAACTAGGGATGTTAGCAGTTAAGAGTTCCTAGAAACTAGGGTTTGTTAGCAGTTAAGAGTTAGTTCAAGTTAGTTCCTTAAGATTAGTTGGTTAGTTCCCTAAAGTTAGCAGGTGTGGTTAGGTTAAAGGGCTATTTAAGGAGATGTAAGCAGCAGGAAAGAATCAAGCAATAAGAAATAACTTTCCTAGTCTTCTCCTTCTTCCCAATCTCACCCCCTTCACCGTTGGGCGTCCAGGGGAGAACCCCTGTGCCATTACCGACCCAGGCTACGAACTACGTAGTCGGGGTCCTGCCGTCTTGGGCCCCAATGCCCTTGACAACTACTAAAGCTGGTAGCAAGCATTATTGTTGCCCTAAGAGAGATTTAGCTGATAGGGCAGTGGGACCAAATGCATCCTCCCTTCTCAGTTTTCCCTTTATATGGCATGTTAGCAGCCCGGAGCCACTAGCACATCTGTCCCCTCCCCTTCTTCCAAGCAAAAAATGCTTGTTGCAAAGCACATTGCCTTGTGCAGCTGTGCAGATATCCACATGCTAGTTCACTGCAATCAAAGCTTCTACTAAATGCACAATAGCAAAAGCACAATCATGGCTGCTCCAGAAGTTGGAGCCAAGATAACCTCCAACACCAGCCCAATAGCTAAAAAATAAAAGACAAAACAAGCAAGACAGGCTACAAAAGCTAGATATTTTTGATCGATTTGAGTTTAAATGGAATTTGCAAGGAGCTAGATTGCTTGAGTTGGCTCGCATCTTGCAGCAGCTATACAGCATGCTTTGATTCATGCAGCAGAGTGTCAAATAATGCAAAGAGCTTAGATACGGCTTCATTTTTTGCAGAATGGGTCAGCTTGGAGAGTTTCGTGGAACACTCAGCTTCAATAGAGTCAAGCTCCACCATTATCATACCCTTAAGGTTGATGAATACGGACGCCGGCGCCCAGAGCAATTGTGCTCCAAGCCAGTCTGATATTTGGGGGAAGAAGACAAGTGTGGAGAGAGGCACTAAAATTGAAGCCCATAATACGAGAGGACAGGATGTGCACCATGATATGATGTCAGTGGCAAAATTACAGCTAGATAGGTCAAATCCAGCATGAGTGAGAATGTTTTTAATTAGTAGGTAATTAACGTGACAGATCAGAATAAAATATCACTGACAAAACAGGGATGCTACCTGGTTCAAAAAAAAAAAAAAAAAACAGTGATGCTACTTAAACAAGAAGCATACCTCACGAATGTCCTGTTCCAATTTTTCCTTGATCATCCTTACTTCTTCTGTCTTCTCCGCAAAAGATTTGAGATTTTCTTTCTTCTCAATAAATTCTTTTGTCAGTTCCTCCACTATGCCCTAGAATATAAGGAAAATAACACAGTAAATTATCCTCAAACATAATTAGGATGTACCTAGGAACTAGTACAAAAATCCAACAAACTGCAAACACAATAAAATTTGAATCATGATATTACCTTTCAACAGGTTAATTTGTAATAAATATATGATTTCTTGAATTGGGTCAGGAAAGGTTCAGGTTTTAGACACATTCTGATGTTCAAAAGAACAATGTTGCTAAGCATACAAATGCCAACTTGCTGATCCAAATTTACAGTATAAAAGTGCTGACTTGCTGATCTAAACTCCCTAAATAGAGCATGGAAGAAACATGCAGTATGAAGAAGAAATTATGGAAGAAACATGCAGTATGAAGAAGAAATTATATCTCAGCTAACTAATAAAATTATATTACAAAAAGTGCCAATGGTCAATAAATTTTCAAAATGTACAGCTGAAGATTTAGTTTTGCTAAGAAAGAGAACACAAAATACTCCCGCAAAGTTCTCAACTCACAGCATTCAGATCAATTCGTTCCTGGCATATAGGTATACGCTCTTTGTATTCCTGAAGCTTCCTTTCTTGTTCCACAATTCGTTTCTCAACATCATAAACCCATGACCAGGCCAACTTTTTCTTCAAGTCCTCAATTTCATGTGCAATCTCCTCTATGTGTTCCATATTCTTTATCTTTTCTCGGAGCTCATCAAGTTCTTTCAACACTGGCCTAATTGACTTCTCCAATTCTTCAATAGCTGAGTCTGCAAAGCTCACTTCATCTCTTATTCTAGCCAGCAAATCATTTACTTGTTGAAGAAGAGTAGCCTTGAAAAAGAACTGCAGCAAAGAATACGATATAAATGTTGAGAGAGAGAGAGAGAGAGAGAGAGAGAGAGAGAGAGAGAACAAGATACAAACCATAAAATAATAAAAGTCAGTTGTAAGTTTTATTGTAGAGAACATGTCAGGCTTAGGTATAAGGCAATGGTAAGGGCTCAAAGTCATCTAAAATGGTAATAACATCTTCTCATAAAGCTATGATGGAGTCGGCAAAGGAGACTTTTGGGCAGCCTTTTTTCATGGATTGTTTCATAATTGTTGCTTGGCATATCTGGAAGCAACGGAATGGAGTTATTTTTTATAACCGTGTAACTTCTTTGCAGGATTGGAAAAGGAATTTTAAAGATGAATGCTTTCTTCAAGCCCATATAATGAAGGATGCTTTGAGTAGCTCCTTTGCTTTTTGGTTAAATCCTCCTCAGCCCTTTGATCCTCCGTAGGCCTGTCTTGTTTCTTTGTATTTTCTTTTTCTTTCCCTTTGTAAGTATTTCTTGTACTCAATTTTGTTTTAATAAAGGTGCTTTTCAGTGGGGACCTCCCTCGCTGTTTTTCGGTTCCAAAAAAAATATTCTTCTCATAAAACGATATTTTACTGTTTACCAAGAATATTTATACACGTAGAAATTCTCTGAAAGGCATATGAAAATGTATTTGACAACAGTAGACAATAAGCTATCAGAAAAATGCATCACGAAACTGCTGCCTAATAAAGGAGCTAAAATGTTAAGTGAAGTAGCATGGGAATCGGCCAAACAGACTGCACAAGCCATTGATGTCCGGAATATACAGATATTCCATTGCGTAAAATAAGAAGTGCAGAAAGAAACATGCCACATGTGATGGTATTGAAAGAAACCTGATGAGACTGATTACCTTGAACTTGTCTTTGTCATTTCCTGAATGTAAGAATTCTCTGCTCTTGTCTTGACTCATAATTACACAAGGATTCTCAACATCAATCTGATGAATAAAATATATGCACACAAGAAAGGAGAAAAATGCATCAATTTATCACACTATAAATAAGTAATTCTAGCAGACTTTCATGCACTTTTCGAAACACCTGCCTGACAAATAGCTATGTGCTCGTACATAGGTAATTTACATCATGGACTAATGCACATTAAGCACATGCAGCTAATATAGATGAAAATCCTTGAGGGACATCTCTGTCACGAAGCTCGTACTTGCGCTCGGTCCAGGAAAATGGTCACAAGGCAAAGGCTACCGTTGTGCCAGGGCTCCCCGTTATAGATTTAAAGCCTTGAGATAGAAATGAGATAGAAGCCCAGGAGCAAAGTGCACCATTAAATTTAATATCTCGATAAGAATAGAACATTTGCAAATTTCTCATCATGGCAGCTTGGAAGTTATCAACTTAGTACTGGTAACTTTTACATCCTAACTTCACCTAAAAGGGCAGCCCAATGCACGTGGCTCCCGCTTGTGCAGGATCCGATCACTTTGGGTCTTTTGTATGCAGCCTTTCCCTACATTTTTGCAAGAGGATGTTTCTAGGACTCGAATTCGTGACCACGTGATCACAAGGACACAGCTTTACCGCTACGCCAAGGCTCCCCTTCTCATTCTTCGCCTAATCATACACTCCCTCGGTTCCGATTTATAAGTCGTTTCCGATTTAGGCACAAAGATTAAGCTGAGGAGAAATATGAGATGTAAAGAAAACGACGAGAGAGAGAGAGAGAGAGAGAAGTATTGGGAAAAGAGAGAGGTGTATTGTGAAGCGAGAATGACCTATAATTTGAGAAAACTAAAGATGTCTAGTGTGACTTATAATTTGGGATGGAGGGAGTAGAAATCAAGCCAATGAGCACTAAGGCAAATAAAGAGAGCAACTAAACTTATGAAACAAACAATATCAGTCTAAACATACCAATTATAAGCCAACAAGCAACTTACGTTAAAATGTTCAATTATTTCATTGAGATCTTCTTTCCGATGAGCCACCTTCCTACCTGTTCCAGTACAAGAGGATATGTAGAGTTGGTGTAACAAGAAATCTCTTGGAGAAAAACAGTAGTAAAAGGAATAAAAAGAACCATTTAGTAATTTACAGCTAACAACGATCTATTAAATCACTCAATTAAAATTTTAGCCATTGGTTCAGATCCAACAACAGTATTACAATCATGACGATACAATGTTTCATTTCCTGCCTTATAAGTCTAACATTTGGCTGGGAAATTTTTATGGCGAGAAGGCAAACTTTCTGCAGTAACAGAGACCTACAAAGTATGGAAAAAGGAATTTCACATCAATATTCAAGGGTGTAATCTCGTGATACAAGAATTGCCTATCTGGAAAGGAGTCACCATGCTTGGCTTGATAAACAAGAAAGCGCAAGACAGAAAAGATGTAACAGGCAAATTATGCAAACTAGGATATTCGCTGGATAGAATAGAGATGCACAAGGAAACTTTAAAAGTAAAATTTAATTCGTATTCACAACTATTATTTGCATGTTTCATGCTAGAGCTGTCAGCTACATTAGAGTTTCATGTTTATATTATAGAAATTTCACCTTGAATTCAAAATTCACTGAAAAGCATCCATATCGTAATTCAGAAATTTAGAGCAACAAATTCACTGGCAGATAGGTTTGACTATATATGTTTCATGTTTTTCTCTCCCTCTACTTTTTTAGCATATATGGAATGAATGTAAATAGAGCAGAATAAAACCTAGAAAATATTTGGATGTACGACTGGAATAGGAAAGTGATAAAATCCTAAAAACACAAAAGGGGATGTTTGGCGTGAATGAAACTTAGACATATGACTCATAATTTAAAAAAAAACATCGTAACCACTGACTGGCTTGTCCTTATTCCTGCTCTACCGTAAAAAAAATTATTTTCGTTTAGAATCAATGGCTCTGTAATTCTGGATTTTTTTTCTTCCATTTTTCTGTCGTTCCTCAGTTCTAACCCCACCCTCTATTTTATTTTTCTTCATCTCAATCCCAACGAGGTGTGGTGAACCAGAGTGCTACCTGGGCAGCACAAGCAGAGATTGGTCCACCAACGAAAAAGGATACCTCAATTCTAAGCAGCAGTGCAAAGAGCTGCAGCCGCATCTGGAGAGGTGGCACTGTAGTTGTCAAGGGCGTCGACGCCCAAGACTGCAGGCTGCATAGCTTGTAGGTAGGATTGGTAACTGGCCGAGGTTTTACCCCTCTGCGCTCTATGATGAAGGGGATGAGATTTAGAAGAATTGAGGTAGACCAGATAATTGGTAATTCTTATTGCTTCCTTTCTCCTCACGATTACATCTGCTTAAATAGCATCCTTTTCTAACCACCTAAAGAACTACTCTGCTATAATTAAGGTCTAACTCTTAACGACTAACAAACCCTAACAAATCTTTATCCTAACTACTAACAAATCCTTATCCTAATTAACTACGCGGGCCTACAGTAGCGGATCTGCTACAGTAGCGGGAACGCTACAGTATCCGAGCTGCTACAGTAGAGCGGATTGCTACAGTACCGGGCCCAAAAGTCATCCTAGCGCACATGACATCTCTCTCCTCCTCGACAAGCAGCTCGTCCTCGAGCAGTCTTCTTCATCTCCCAATTCTAGTAGAAAGAGGCGTTGGCAGACCTTGTTGTGGCCGTGCTCAAATTTCTCATTGCAGTTATAGCATACACCTAATCGCCGGCGGTCTACCATCTCAGCTGTGGAGAGTCGTTTCACCAGCCGGCCTTCCACTGTCACCACGACAGAGAGTAGAACCGTGCTGCTTGGGGCCGGCTGTGGCTTTGCCTGCGGCATTGGGGTCGGTAGCAGCCCTTTGCCTCGGTCCAGTGATGGCGTAGTTTCTGCTGCAGCTGCACACTGATCCCGAAGTTCTAATTTTCGGGCTAGGCTCATGGCGACGGCGAGAGACTGCGGGTTGTGGATCTCGACGTCAAGGTTAAGAGGCGGTTGAAGGCCTGCTGTGAACAGCTGTACGCGCTGCTCTTCTGTGAGGAGACCGGCTCGAGGCAGTAAGGCCTGAAAGCGGTCCTGGTAGTCCTCCACGGTCCCGGTGCGCTTGCACGCTGTCAGTTCACCCAGTGGATTGGCGCGCAAGGGCGGTCCAAAGCGGAGATTAAGTAATTCCGCAAAGCGCTTCCACGGGGGCGTCCCTTTATCTTGTTGGATTTGCATGAACCAGAGTTGTGCGGTGTCCCACAGATTGTATGATGCCATCCACACCTTCTCTTCGACGATGTGTTGCTGGACAAAATAGGACTCACAATGATTTATGAAGGGCAGCGGGTCTCCCTTGCCATCATACTTTGGAAAATCCATCTTCTGAATTCTGGGTGGTTTGTCGTTGTGGTGCTCCCCGGTGTGGGCGGTGGTGGTGGTGGAGGTGGAACTCTGAGCTGGCTGGGGTTGCCCTTGTTCCAGGCGTTGGATTGCTTGGGTGTTCACCTCTGATTTGTTGGCTAGTGAGGCCACCGTGGCTTTGATTTCCTGGAGCTCCTTCATCATAGATGCGAGGAGAGTCTTGATATCGTCATCTCCCGGCATGGTAGCGACGGCAGCAGCATAGACAGGTTTAGCGGTGGCTGGTGGTGGTGCAGATCGTCTGGATCGTGATACCAGGTTGTCAAGGGCGTCGGCGCCCAAGACTGCAGGCCCTTGGCTGCGTAGCTCATAGGTAGGATTAATAACTGGCCGAGGTTTTACTCTTCTGCGCCCTATGATGAAGAGGATGAGATTTAGAAGAATTGAGATAGACTAGATAATTGGTAATTCTTATTGCTTTCTTTCTCCTCACAATTACATCTGCTTAAATAGCCTCCTTTCCTAACTACCTAAAGAACTACTCTGCTATAATTAAAGTGTAACTCTTAACTACTAACAAACCCTAACAAATCCTTATCCTAACTACTAACAAACCCTAACAAATCCTTATCCCAAAAGTCAACCTGGCGCACATGACAGTAGTTTCGTGGCCTAGACGGCAACGGGGATGGGATGCAGTGGCGCAAAACTAGGAGCACAAGGCAGCCACGAGGTAATAGAGGCGGTCTCCACAATGGCGGGTTCACTGTGCAAACCAGCTTCGTCTTCAACATCCCCATGAACACCTTCTCTCGCAGCTCTTCCTCATATGCCTCATCCATCGTTGCCACCTCCGTTTCTGAAACGACACAGATCCGGTGGGCAGCTCCATGGCGGCAGGCCGAGGAAGAACTTGGTGGTGGCTAGGCGGAGGCAGCCATTGGGGCCAAGATACAGTGGCGGCGGCCGCAGCGGCGGAGGGGGAGTGGAGGCAGATCCATGGAGGTAGGGAGGGGACGTCGATACGGAGACAGGGCTCGCCGACATGAATCACCCGATCTAGATTGAAAGGAATGTTATTTTCTTTTCTGTGGAGAGAACCGAGAGGGAAGAGGCACGGCTGTTTCATGCGACAGGTGCTGGAGTCGGGGAGAGATGGGTGGGACCCATCTGTCGGCATGGTGGTGGCCACGACCAGCCACCACCAGATCAGATTTTTAGTAGTAGTGAAGATGACTAAACAAATGAGCAAAGCAAATGACCCAAAAAAAAATCTCAGAATACAAATATATACTGCAAACTAAATAAGATAAATCTGGCATAATGATGCCGCAAACATCAGAAATATTGCATATCAGAAACAAGAGATAGGTGAAAACTTGGAAATCAGGCAACTTAGTGTTAATAACATTACACAATCACGTAAGAAAATGCACACTTAAAACAGAACACAGCTAACAATTTGAGAGGATAAAGCAAGTGTCAATACCGTATTGATCCTTCAAAACTGTAGAGCTACTCGACTCATTGATCCTGCGCTCCAAAATGATCAAGTTCCCATACAGGTCAGGCTTAAAAGCATCTTCCCCATGGTTGTTGATGTCGATAATAATTATTGCGTAACTGCAGTTTAAAATTAACATATTAGACCATGCTATTATTGGTCCCAAAGAAGAGGCACAGAAACTTTATGAGCAATGCAAAAATTACAGTGTCAGATTCAGAAATCAAATTGATTATACAAAAGCTGAGTAAGAAATGCGAGTATTGTTTTCTTTTCAGCCTCAGCATAATGCCAATGCCTGAAGCTCAAGCTGGATAAACAAGAACATGATGGATGTGGCACCCTGCAGTGTTTCTCTGTATCTGTAATGATATGTAAAATGTAACGGTACATATTACTCAATTGGGCTATCATAGCATAGAGTTGAAGACATGTAACACCCGATATTTCCACTGTTTCTACAAGCAATAGCCAATCGTCATTACTGCTCCAGTGCATCTGATAGCAGCAGCGTGAAATTATATATATGCTTTATTGCATAGTGTAAGGGCAACAGATAGAACAACTAAAGCTTTGCTGCAGCCTACAATTTTTGAGACACATAAAACCGGAAACTGAAAGTACCTCAGCTGTGATCACATAAGGCCAAAGTCTAATGTCAAAACTGAACATGGCCACTCAGCAGCTATCACAGAGTTGGGACTTCAGCTGGCATAAGCTAACAGCAATCCAAGCAGCCATCAATTTCCAAATGCTGGTCAAGCTATGAAGGGAGACTTTCAACCACTAATGACTGCAATGTTGCACACAAAGACTGAAGCTATATATGAAATGCAAAGAGCCCTTAAACAACAACCCAAAAAAAAAAAACGTTACTTGTATGAATTCTGCTATCAAAGCATCTTCCTTCCTTGAGTCAAATTAGTCTGAAACCCTCCAGAGGTTAAAACCAAGAACTCAAATCTGGATACCCAGATGAATAGGAATTCAACAGTCACGCCCAGAGATTGATTAACCAAAAGTAGATTTATCAAAAAAATCATCACGGGTTCCTAGCCCTAAATCGAATTTCTTTGCTTGGGAGGCGCCTGAATATTAATTAACTAAAAATAAAATAGGGAGAAAAAAGGGGGAAGAAGAGGGTGCAAGCTTCAACCTGCATCCGGTCTTGATGAAGTCCTTGAGCGACGCTGCGCGCTGGGTATTCTTGGCGCGGCAGCCGAAGGCGACGCAAAGCGCCGTAAGGATGGCGCTCTTCCCGCCTGCACCGGTGCGGGGAAGAAGGAAAAAAAATGCATGAGGGAGTGCGAGGGGGGGGGGGGGGGGGGGG
>BCLF01000084.1:1075898-1122171 GCA_001602275.1 Zoysia japonica | reverse complement strand
ACCCAAAAAAAAAAAAAAGAGCCGGCTCCGTCGAGAAACAGTGGGCCCCACACGCTATGCTGAAAAAGCGGCCCCTTGCCCATTGACTACTGGAGACTTTTTTTTTTAGTTCATTGGATTATGGGGGATTATTGCAGAATAGGTGTGTTTTGGTACGATGGATAAAGCCATAGTTATTTCATTACAGATTATATATAATCTAAATTATAATTTATGAAATCTAGTTTATAATTTAAAAAATAAAAATTAGTTATCATTCTAGATTCGAGCACGAGAATTAAGCAGAAGTGAAAAGATAGAATATGCTGAAAACGAGTAGTAAAAAGATAGAGATAGATGTATTAGTAATAGAGAAAGGTGCACTATGACAAATAAATTGAGAAAACTTGAGTATGTTAAGATGACAAGTAATTTGAGACGGATGGGGTAGAATATAATCGAAACATATATGTTTCCTAGTCTAAATTATTAGAGTCCGATCATTTTTTTTATCTCTTCTAATATAAGAGTTTGTAAACGTTGTGTATCTTACTTTTTTATGTCACATTTTTTATCTCTTATTTTCGTGTGACGCACCCTATCTTTAGTCCCTGTCTGAAATCCTGCCTTGCCCCATCTCGAAACCCTAGCCGCCGTTCCAAAAATAGGCCCTATGAGGCCCTCACCGACACGCAGAGGCCGTCGATCCATGGCGCGCCATGTAGAGGCCGTCGGTCCATGGCGCGCCACGTAGAGGCCGAGGGGGTCAGGGCAACCGCCGCATCATGATGTACCAACCATCCGTTGTAGTTGGTTCCACCAGTGGCGGACCCAGCAGGGAGTCCGTGTGTGCCCTGGCACACCTTGATTTTGCAGGGATCAATGAAGATTTTTTATGTTTAGTGTCTAAGTTTTGCATGTTCTATTATTTCGCAACATTAGTGCACAACCTACACAAATAATCTAGGTACGCTACTCGGTTCCACCTGCGTCGCGCGTCGAAGTGGAAGAGGCGGCGAAGGATGCCACTTTCCTCCTCGAGCAGAGCAGGCACAGACTGGCGAGATGGTTCATCAAAGGGCGCCCCAAGCGCGTGGACAACGCGGCTTCAACATTGGGTGTCCTCTCCACCATGAGAGGCCGATGACTCAACATTGGGTGGCCTCTCCACCATGAGAGGCCGATGACTCCAGACAACAAGGAGGAAGGGCGGAATACTTCATGACTATGGCACTGAGAAGATGCACTCTTAGGAGGGACAAAATCCTATGCTTGGAAATATTTTGAATTGAATTAGGATAGATAAGCTTTATATTGATGTGGTAGTTCTTGTGGACATGAATTTTGTATCTTGTGGTTGTGGTCTTGCTTTTCGATATGTGATGATCCAGTATTTTAATGTTGTAGTGCTCTTGAACTCGCGATGGTCAATTATATATAAACTATAAACTATTTTAATTGATTGTGTAAACATTAAACCTATCGTATACTATTTAAAATAATATATTGAAACTATTCTAATTTGTAATAAGCTACTTTTATTTTGTAATCTGGAACAAATAGCTTAGATAAATTTTGTAAACTCTGTCTTCATTTTTTTGAAAATCGGTGGTAAAATCACAAAACTCCTTATTTAATGCATGTGGTCAACCAGACAATGTATACTTTTATTGCCGAGGACCTCTTGGCAATAAAATAAACACAAACAAAATTTAAACTGTAAAATTGTCTTGTATCCGTAGCGGAGCACTGGCTGTTGACTAGTTTGTTTGAAACATTGGTTTCAACCTCCTGTTCATGTGATTGGATAGCTAACTTTAAAGCTTGATACTGTAGAATATGGAATAGCAGTACATGAAAGGCGCTGAAGAAGAAATTGGAATTTTCTTTTCCTGTTTTGCTTTCAAATGCCAAGGACCTAGATTCGCAGGATCAAAACAAATATCCTGTATTATGAGATAGTGAAGCGTTATATGTGAAATTGTTGATTGATATGGTTCAGGAGAACATTGACTTGAAGCTTTGCAATTCTTCTTTCGCAGTTCCAGTGCAGAAACAGGATCTACAAGAGCAACGTCAGGTAAGAGCTGCGGCGTACAAGGCTAAGAAGAATACCGTGCTTTTATTTGTCTTCATGCAGTTCTGGTAGTATACTATACCTTGCTATTGTTTCGGCAGATTGTTCCTGATATTGATTGTGATGTTGTAGCCTTAGACATCTGATGCTTTCTCCAGTGATGTTTACCTTGTCACAATTTTTGTATTATATATATGAGCCTATACTATACAGACAAATTGAACTGGCTAGACCTTTTTTTTATAAAATATTAACATTTATTCTTCAAAAAAGAACAATCTTGACTATACGAGAAAGAGGAAGTGTAGAGCTGTTTAGCTAATGGAATTGTATCACTTTGTCTTGGACTATAATTACACTATGGCCCTGTTTGGTTCCGCTTTTTTGGAACTCGCTTAGCTGAGAAACACGCTTTTCTAATAAGTTGCGGCCCGGAGAATTTGCTGTCTGAATAAGCGAAGTGTTTGGTAATCTCGATTATTTTCATTGGATTGTTTGTCCCGAGTAGTAAATTGATCTAGAGAAGGCTTATGATAAAGTGCCTAGAAACGTTATATGGTGGGCCTTGAAAATACACGAAGTCTCAACAAAGTACATTAACCTCATTAAGAATATGTACAATAATGTGGTGACAAATGTTCGAACAAGTGATGGAGACATCGATGAGTTTCCAATTAATATAAGACTGCACCAGGGGTCAGCTCTGAGCCCTTGTGATAGATGAGATTACACGAGACTTACATGGGGACATTCTTTGGTGTATGTACTTTGCGGATGATGTGGTGCTAGTGGATAAGAGTAGGATAGGGGTGAACCAGAAGTTAGAATCATTGAGACATGCTTTTGAGTCAAAGGGTTTTAGACTTAGTAGGTCTAAAATAGAGTATATGAGGTGTGATTTCAGTGATACCGTAGTCGAGGAGGGAGATGTTAGACTTGATGGCCAGCTGGTACCAAGAAGGGCACTTTCCTTTATTTGGGTTCAATGTTGCAGAAAGATGGAGATATTGATGAGGATGTAAGTCATAGAATTAAAACCAGATGGTTGAAGTGGCGTCAAGTTTCTAGAGTCCTATGTGATAGTAGGGTGTCACAAAAAACTCAAAAAGAAATTTTATAGAACTGCAATTCGTCCTGTCATGCTATATGGAGCAGAGTGTTGGCCTACGCACGAAAAGACGACATGTCCAACAGTTTCACGTAGCCGAAATGCGTATGTTGAGATGGATGTGTGGCCACACGAGGAGAGATCATGGCTGGAACGACGACATACGAGAGAGATTAGGAGTGGCACCAGTTGAGGAGAAGCTTGTGCAACATCATTTGAGGTGGTTCGGACATATTCAACAAAGGTCACAGGAGGCACCGGTTCGTAGCAGAACGATAATTCGGTCAAACGGTGTGAAGAGAGACAGAGGTAGACCAAACTTGACTTGAGAAAAGTCTGTGAAGAGATATCTGAAGGATTGAGATATCGCCAAGGAGTTAGATTTGATAGGAGTTCGTAGACGCTAGCAATTTACGTGCCTGAACCTTGATTGTTGGTTGTTGCTCTTTTTTAGTCGTCTCTCAGGGTTTTATCTCTAGCCTACCCCAACTTTCTTGACTAAAGGCTTTGTTGTTGTGTTGTCATCCCTAAAGTGTATGATAGCTCATTTTGATGCTGGAGAGGAGGAGAATTTTATTCTGATATTATTTTTTGAGTTGCTAAATACTGGAGTATAATTAAAATAGTGAAAATGTCATTGAAATTTTTTAGCAAATAAATCAAATTTTACCACAATCTTTGGCATCTCGATCTAAAATATACACAATTAGCAATAAAATTGCTATCATCATCGGTCATGGGCAAAAAGTAAGAAAAAAGTAATCTCTTGCTCAATCTGGTGCAGAGGATGGCTCCTGGGCGAGTTTTTTTTATTTAATCCTTTTTAATTAATATTTAAAAAATCACGTCGAACTAAATTTTCAGAATGTAGACCGTTTTAGTCACGCCAATCGTTGTGGCGCAACTTTTGAAGGGGTCACGCCAGGTGGACCGGTGTGACTCGAGCCACGTCAGCTGCTGAAACCTAGCTGGAGGCCACGCGAGTAGCGCCGATTGACCTGGTGCGACTGGAGTCACGCTGATCTACTTAGCGTGACTCCAGTGCTTACCAGACGGCCGCGAGCCCAGCATGGCTTCTTCCTCCTCACTTTCTTCTTCCTCATGCACGTGCGCGTTCTCTTTCTCTCTCCGTCTCCGCGACTTCACCTCCAAAATGCGGCTCGGATCGAGCCTTCCCCTTCCTCAAACTTAAAGAAAGAGTCGAGTGAAGGTACCTCTTTCATTTCCTCCGCGTAGATTTGTTTTTCACGATTGTTTTGTTAGGGTTTGGAGTAGTTAGGGTTTTGTGGAATATACGTAATTTTTGTTCAAGTAGAAAAAATTTACTTGTTTTGAGTATCATTTGTATTAAGATGTTTTATTTTAAATCATTTGTTTAGGGTAGGTGGGGTCATTTGTATCCAAAGGAGCCGAAGAAAGATTACAGTGCCCCAATGTCGACGGATGGTGAAGTACCTTCACCGCTTCCTATTCCTAGGTGTGAATGTAATTCCGTTGCTGAGGTGATTCAGTTCAGACATCCAACAACGTACGTGCATACTATACGTGCCCTAACAAAGGCTATGTAAGATTATTGTATTCATTAAGGAAGGATTACATTAAAGAATGAAGAAATACAATGATTAACAACGATTTTACAGGGTCATTAGAGTAGTTGCAAATTTTTCCAATGGATTGATGGTCCAGAGATGGTTGATGAAAAAATTCTACTATTTCCACATGACCCATATGAGACGATCCATTACGAAGCTTTCGAGCGATGGTTACCTCCACCACCAAATCCTCCTCCTATGATGGATGAGCAGAAGGCGAAAGCATCAAGAAGACGTATACGCAATCCGCCGTTATGCAATTGTGGTCGTCGGGCTGAGCTAGAAAGGCCGCTTGCTGGTTTAACATACACTCCATTTTTTTGTTGTCTTAGGAAGTTCATGGTTGGTAAAGCTAGATGTGGAGTAATGTTTGTGGTAACTCGTGACATTGACAATATTAACAAATACCATGTCAACATGCAGGATTGTGGGCGAATGTGTGACTTCCAAGAGTGGATACATGGTCCACAATCTCAGTATCCAGAACTTGAAGATTGGCCTGATTTGAGTAACAATTTCCACTCGCCATGCAATGACATGCCTAAGGTTTTGTATCAATGCGGTGTGCGTGTAAGAGAAGGAGTGATTCCGTTGGAGCTAGCATTTGTATGGTACTGTGGCAACACAGTAGATGATGATGATGATGCATGGGTAATATACTGATTTTGTGATATTTGTTTGCAATCTTGATACTTATTTTCACTTCAGTACGACATGAAATACAACTTGTACTTTATTATGCAGCACACTCGGAGGTGCAACTGGGAGGAATGGAGGGATCAGGACGAATTTTACGTGCAGCTCAAATTGTATAATCCTAAACAAAGGGAGGAGGTATTGAGAAGCAGAAGAAAAGAGATCTGGTATGAATATTTGACATGTCCCTTAGGATGGATCATTGAAACAATCCTGAGAGAGTTTGGACTTGATAAAAAGAAGGATAAGCATGATGCCTATGAGATTACATTGAAGTATTAGAGGGAGAATCAAGAGAAGTATCCTCCTAAGGAGGCATGAAATCATTTGTCCCCGCCATGGCATACAACATTTGCTATGGCTTTAGAGTGTATGTCATGGTGTAAAGAAATGATGGAGAAGCTAGACGATCCAGTGTACCGAGAGGAGTGTTGTCATCAGAAGGAGTTAGAAGCTCAAAGGGCTAGAGAAAAAGCTTATTATGAGGCAAACTGAAGGACCCACATTCTTGGGAATCATATTTTGCTAGGTTGGAGGAGAGGAAAAAGAAGAGAAGGCTAGAGGAAGAAGAGACAAGAGAGCAGGAAAAGAGGAGGCATGAAGAAGAGGAGAGAAAGAAGAAGTTGTAATTTGATGCGATTGTCATAAAAAAAATGGTGGCCCGCCTTGACAAAGGCAAAAGTATCATGAACCCACGTGACGATGAAGTTGACTAATTATCCTTCCTTTGTTTTAATTAATGTTAACAATGATGTATGAACTTATTTTTATTGTTGTTGTTGGCACGATGGACATGTTGTACTTATTATTGTGGTTCTTTCTATGTCTTGTTCTGATGATGTAGTACTAGTAGCGTATGAACAATGTTACTAATTTGATGTTGTGCTATTACCATGTAATGTACAGTATGTTAAGCTTGTAATCACGTACCTACAGTATGTTAAGCTTGTAATCACGTACCTATGTTGATGTGACATGTCATAACTACCAATGTGACCTATCATACTGATCTCTGCAGCAGCTCTGGAATCTAAAGTGAAAGAAATCAATGCACTTACAATAGATACGTTAGTGTCATAGAGCATTAATAATGGTCATCTGCTAAAGTTGAAGCATCCCATATGACGTGCAGAATCCCGCAGACATGGACTTGGTCCATGCACCCTTGCTTTTCTACCACCATGACATCCAACGCAAATCGGAGACCAAAAATCCCACTATGGGAAGATCGGCCATTCTGTGAATGTGGAGAGCGAGCTAAACTCCATGGTCATAGGTATTTCCACTGTCCGGAATTGGAACCTTTTTGTCAAGTAATGATAGTACCTCATTCAAGTACTTACGTTTATGCAATCATATGATTATAGTTTGTTATGTTACTAAACTTGATCTGTTTGTATTTCGTATATACAAGCCATGTGACTTTAAAGAATGGTTAGACGACACTCCTACGCCAAACAATGTAGCATGTATCACTGAAATAGAAAGTGATGCTGACTAGTATATGCGTATGAAAGAGTATGAGAGGATGCAACGCACGCTACTTCATACCCAACTACAGCTACCTGAAAGAGAGATAGGACTCAAGATGGGACATGATGAACTAGTTAGACGTCGATGTGCCCGTATAAGAAGATATTATTCTGGCACTGATTAGAAGGAAATGCAGTTTATCAATGATATGATATATTCTGCAGTATATGTATGCTATGTATTCCCATGTACCACGAAGTACTGAATAAAATGACCGTACCCTCTCGCAACATATTCATTGTACTACATCTTCCTTCATCGTTTATGAATATTATAAAGAAGTAGACGTGCACGAAAAGATAACGTACAAACTCATGCATGCGTAAACAGTGCAGATTCGCTGTGTAAACAGTGAAGATTCCTGCGTCACTTTATTTGACGTGACTGCACGTCCTTCGTGAATCAATGCAGTTGCAACTACAGACCATGACGGCTATAAAACCCAACTCCTCTCGCCGCATTCTATAATCCACCCAGATTCAACAATAACCAACCATGGGGAGTAGAGGTCATGGTAGGAGAGCCGCTGTTAGGCCACCACCTGTGAGATACGATGAGAGTTCTGGTCCATCTTGGTACAATCAACATATTCCTGAGTTTCCAATTCAAACATGGAGAGATTTTGGTATGAGAAATCCATTACATCCATATGACAGTCATAACAAAGAGTGGCCTAAGTGCACACATGGGCTGAAATGTGTTGTACAAATGAAGGTGGAAGTTGACGGATTTGGTCGTTGCTTCTTTCGGTGCCCTAAGGGAGAGGTTAGTATGCCGTTACCTATTTTCTTTCTTTGTCATTGTTTATGTTACAGATAGTTCGTAATATTCATTTCATTATTTAGTGGTACTACGATGAAGAAAACTATGGCTGGACTTCCTGGATTGACTCAGCTCCTGTTCCTGCGACCGAAACATACATCAAGTTTCTTGAACAACGAATTACGCATTTGTACGAGGAGTTACGTGACTTGCAAAGACGTGTTGGTGATCCCTGCGACATTATAAGAATTGTTGATGATGATCCTACGATGTGCCATCGGTTCGTCGAATCCAGAGAGCGTCGAGAATTTTTTGCCCCGAGGAGTCGTGCCAGGCTGCCTGGCGTGACCAGTCATGCCACCGGTTCGCCGAATCCAGAGAACACCAGGAATTTTTTGCCCTGAGGACTCACGCCACACTACCTGGCGCGACTAGTCGGGCCACCGTGTCGTCGAATGCAGAGAGCGCCAGGCTTGCTGCCATTTGAGTCGCGCCAGGCGGTTTGGTGCGACTCTATCTTGAGTCACGCCATTCTTCCTGGCGTGATTCCTGTTGCGCAGAGAATTGTATTGTGACCTCAACTGATTTTGCGACAACACGCACAGTTCAAACTAGTAGCAAATACAACAAATTCAGCACAAAAACATAGATCAACATTCATACAAGCAACAAGTTCATAAGTACATAGATCCACATAGTTCCACACATTTAACATAGTTCATAAGTTCATACAACGAAACAAACGTAGTTCAACATCCATAGTTCGTAGCACAAACAAAGCAAGAGACACATAGTTCCCACAAGACACATCGTTCAACATCCATAGTTCCTAGCAGAAACAAAGCAAGAGATACATAGTTCCCACGGGACACATCGTTCAACATCCAGAGTTCATCAACCTCGAAGATGCTTCAAGTACCAGGTGTGAACCGCCTGTTCCTCTTTCTCTGGCGGCCCAAATTAGTGGGAAGTACATTGGCACTGTCAACGTCCCGTCTACGTCCGGCTGGGCGACGGCGAGGACCTGGCGTCGCATGCTAACTTCCCTGTGGTGCATCTTGGAGTTGCGATGACCCAATAATGTCCTATGTTTCGTACTTTTGTTAGACAAAGCAATAGGACACAATAAAAAGATAGGAAATGAAGTTCGCAACCTGAGGCTGATGTGGCTGATCATCAGTGCTGTAGTCGCTATCCTCGTCATCGGATTGCTCACGTGCACGAGTTGAGGATGATGGCATAAGAGCGCGAGAGCTGGAGGCTTCGCCGTGCGATGGTGCAGGTGGATAGACATCACGTGCGTTGATACAGTTCAGCTTAAGTGCAAGTCGACGGCGGCTCTTACGCACCCTCTGTATACATTGCATGTAAGTACTTAAATTGACAAAAACGTAAAGATGTGGACTTCAAAGACAAGAAATGTACCACGACAAAGGCTCGTAGGGCACCTTCAGCGTGCTGGGAACCTTGTGGATAGTGCAATGCTTCTCTAGCCTCATTAGCAAGACGACTAAGCTGGATAGCCTGTATAGTGCAATGTCAAAGGAAGCGTATGACTAGGAGTGCATGGACGTCGATGGGACATACCGTATAGTCCTCCAATGACGCCCTCTCAGGTTGTGTTCCAGCTCATGTTGCCTTATCGTAGTCGTCAACATTCCGTTCTACTGTAACCATACGAGGTAGTCTAGTCTCTGAATGGTCCGGGACGGTGCTGAGGGCCATCCAAGTAGTGTGTCCTTTGGTCTTGATGTTGGTTCCACACGATAAGATACGCTTCGTGCTTCGATGCCCAATCATAAGCACCCTTCTGCTTCCTCCTGTCAATTCTGTTGTGGTGTATGTTAGTATCAATGTACTAGTACAAAGAGAACAATGAAAGGTAGTACAAGAGGTTACTTGTGTAAATTTTGGTTTGTGCTTGGATGTGTGACATCAGCTTCCTGCAAATGCCCAAACTACCTCATGGCGCGTCGGGGCTAGTGCCACTCCACGACATAGAAAAATATGAGTGGAACCTCGCACCTCCAATATTCAGCGTCACGTTTACACATGTCGAGAGGCCCAATTGAAGAACTTCATCGCGTTCATATGGCATCCAAGTCACCTGCAAAAAAAACAATATCCATATATAGACGTGTACAAACTACATACTATATAGAAAAAAATAATCACAGAACAAACGTACTTGATTATGAGTTAGCACATCAAGCTCGTTTGTGTATCTAGATACTGTCTTTGAGCATTGCTGGTTACATTAATGCAGTTCTTCCATAGGAAAGCAACTGTAGGCCTGGACCCTTCATCTTCGTGACTCCAAACCTATGAAAATTGAGAAAGTCACTTGTCTTAAAAAATCCAACATTTAGAGAAGCATGTATGTATTTAAAAGTGAAGTCGTAGTATAAACCTCGTTAAGTCCTCACGATGGCCTGCCAACAGGAAAGTGCTCTCACATCCACACTTGAAGGAGATAAGCACAGCCTCCAAGATTGGCATTCTCTCAACTCCTCAAGCAAGCAACACAAAGCTGTCTATACAGCCAAGCAAGTGTAGCAGATCCCCAGCTGTACGCACTAATGTCCTCCCATGACTGGCTCAAAATAGGTAGAAATATCTAGGATATCGTGTTTCCGCTAGCATCGGGGAACAGGTAACTACCTAGCAAGTGCCATAACCAAGCTCTCGCATGACGCTCTATGACAATTTCAGGGAGCTCACCATCGGGCAATGGACCAAGTTCTGGCGGAACCAATGCGAACTGACTCTAGATGTCTTGGAGTCTCTTGCGTCTTGGACTGGATCCGAGGGCCTCATTCCAGCAAGATGCTCAGCTTGATCACGCCACCCCTGTGGTTGCACCCAACCACACACTGCTGCTCCGTCAATGGGTAGCCCAAGTATCGTAGCAACATCCATCAAAGTGATGGTGAGCTCCCCACATGGCAAATGGAAGGTGTGGGTCTCTGGGCGCCATCGATCTACCAGTGCAGTCAGTGCAGGGACGTCCATCGTCGGTAACTCCGCATCGACGATATGAGCAAGTGGCAGAAAACCAGCTCATCGTATGAACGACGCATACCGTTCGTCCCATGGTAGCGGACTGTGGGTGCGGGCACGAAGCGATCGTAGAAACTGCAATTTTAAAGGTAATCAAATGTGAGCAAAAGAGTGATGAGATTTGAAAATGGACTTACACGTCGTTCATCCACGAGGAGGTGGGCTCGATGTGTCGTGTCGTAGTTGGTGTCAAGGAGCAGGAAGACCGGGTGGGGAGCCATGTGCCTGCAATACGAAATAGTTAGTTAGTACGAACAAAAAAAAATACATGAAGACAAACATGAAAGCATGCAATGCATTTTTATACCTGCGAGGAACTAGTCCCCGCTGTTGTATTCCGTCGGCTTTTACTACAACGTTTCGGTTTGTTCTTAGGACCTAACTTATGCCTCTCCATTCGATGGCCCTCTTCATGGCATATAGAACAATGTTGCTGTACAGGGTCCTCGTTCAAATCACCGCAACTGTAAGCATTAAGGCCATAACCTTTTTCCATATCATCCATTTTATTTCGTAGTCGTTTTTTCTTTCGCCTACCCTTTTTGTTCTTACATAAGGAAACATCTAGAATGTAGTCAAGACCAGTGTACTCCGGCCATCTAGTCTTATCAAGACATGGTTCAAAGGTGGATTCTCATGTTTTGAGGCATGCTTGCTTCGAGTAGAATAGACTCAAATATGTACTACATTCACTGTCCACACCTCTAACTTGACATGCTGTGGTGACATGTGGGCATGGCACATGCAACAATTGAGGTGTCCTACATGTGCATGTAACATTGTCCCCTATCTTCACCCTAAATACACGACCTCCGGATCTTTCACCACCAATGTTTGTGTGAGAAACAGATCTAACTTCGTACATGAATTGTCTTGGGTTCAAAGACGAGCCTCTTGGTTAGTTGAGATAAGCCCTTGAGTACCCAAGTGTTTAACTATGGGGCTCCCTATTTATCTCCAGCTTCAATGCCTCGTCATGCCTTCAACTACTGGTTCACAAAATAGAAATTGCACTTCTGGAAAGTGAATTCTATAATAGCAGAAACTGGCAATCCTCGGATCCCTTTTAGAACATTGTTGAACACTTTTGACAAATTTGTTGTCATTGAGCCATATCTAAATCCTCCATCATCATAAGCTAGAGCCCATTTATGCTTTGTTGCCATTTGTTGATCTAACCATTCCTTTGCACTGTCATTTAAAAGATTACGAAACTCTTGTAACCGTTTTTTAAATTGTCTCTACTCCATAGCCATGCAAACTCTCTTAAGAGATTTAATAACCTCCTTGCTTTTTTGTCTTTTCCAGTGTTCGCAGCAAAGTGCCGCATACACCACCTATGAACCAGTGGAGGGTATCCATGGAGTTCCTCTAAGGCAGCATTAAGCAGACGTTTATGCCTATCTGAAATCATGCATACCTGCCTATTTGACCTTATCACATGACATCTAGTGTGTGTAACAAACCATGACCAACTCGAGTTGTTCTCACTCTCCGTGATGGCAAATGCTAGAGGAATCAGTTGGTCCTCGGAATCAATGCCAACTGCTACCATTAATGTCCCCTTGTATTTACGGTCAAAAAAGTGGCATCCACGCTAATCACTGGCCAACAATTACTGAAAGCCTCTGGACACTGAGGAAAGCACCAAAATAGACGGCGAAGCACATGTTTCATCATTCCCTTGTCATTGGCCCCTAGCATTCTTTGGGTATTTATAAAATATTTTTTTCAGGATTGTAATGAGCAATTACACTCAAAATTCTAGGAACAGTATTATAAGACTCTCTAATCTCTTCAAAGTTCGGAAACCATGTATAGCCTCAATAAGAGAAGCAACATTGATGTTTTAGTTAGCTCATAACATTGGAGCAATGCGAAGTCCAAGGTATCTCGCCGTGCATTGTGAATGCACTTGCTTAATATGGGCTGTATCGCATGTGTGAGGTTGTTTCACATTGGTCACTTTCCAACATCCACCATGCTTCTTTTGGGTATGGGCCCAAACACTCCAAGGACATGTTGCATGCTGACACTTGATTGTGTACCTCTTTTTCTTGTTCGAGTTACACACATAGTAAGGTCTATGGTGCCGCACTGCATAGTCCTCGAAGAAATATTTGAGATCTTTCAGAGTCTCAAAAGTCATACCTTTATTGATGAAAGGGTTGAGAGTATCACTAGGTTGATCCCATAACCTAAAGCCATTGTCCGTTATAGCATCCTCCGTTCTACTAAGGTCGGCATGCATTGGCCTCTTAGGTAACCTTACATTCATATCTTCCAATGCACGCAACTCATCTTCACTATATATTCTACTCCAATTTATTTCAACATCACCACCTATGTTCTCATGAGAAGCAGCTTGCGCTCCATCAACATCACTAACATCCTCATCTTCGGAACCTACTTCGTTGTCATGAAAATCACACCCTTCACTATCCGACTATGACTCCTTCAACCCTTTCGAATATGTTTTTTCTTGGAGTTCTCCTTCCTCTACCTCAAAAGTATCCTAATTAAAATCATTGTTAACAACCGTTCAATCATACACCGATGACATTGATGGGTTGTCCTCATTCTGCTCCAAACAAGGTTCCGCTGCAGTCAATAGCTCAATTGGCTCCTCCTCTAAACTCACATCTTCACATGCTAATGGAATATGACCAACCTCTTCCTCCTTAACTATATCAACTATAACCTCAGCACATTTCACTTGAGCATCCTTCAAACACTCCTTCTAAAGGTTTCAATCATCTTTTGAAGCTAATTTCAACAAAATGTAATATGCTTTACCGCCACTTCCCGCATCAAACTGACCACGAAACTCAAGACCACTATCCACTCCAATAATAGACTTCACTCTTGCCTCAACTTCACAAAAAGAAGGAGATTTTACAAATAAAATCACTCCTTCGCACCTCTTAACTACTTCACTATTTTCATTCAAAATGCAATGATGGAACAAACGAACTATACGACCCATTCAACAAATACCACTCTAGTTTTCGAAAATTATCTATCACAAAACAAAAAATATATAAAAATTAGTAACCATTGAAAAATAACACATGCACACTATCATACACGTTAATATTGCCGTGCAATATGGTAATCTATAGATATAACGTTCCTCAAACAACCACATTCGTGCAAATCATCAACTAAAAATCTCCACATTTCCCTAAACCCTACGTACCCCAAAACCTAACAAAACATGCATGAAAAACAAATCTACTCGGATGGAATGGGAGCTACCTTCAAGGACCAAATGCTCCAAGTTTGGGGAAGGGGGACGGCCAATCCTCACCGGATTTTTGAGCGCAAATCACGGCGAAGAAGAAAGGAGGAGGAAGAGCCGCGGGGCTCGCGGGCGCCTCATATCCACTGGAGTCATGCCAAGTAGATCGACGTGACTCCAGTCGCGCCAGGACGATCAGCGCGACTCACGTGGCCTCCAGCTGGGTTTCAGCGGCTAACGTGGCTCGAGTCGCACTGGTCCACCTGGCGCGCCCCCTTCAAAAGTTGTGCCACTACGATTGGCGTGACTAAACCAGTCTAAATTCTGAAAATTTAGTTCGGCGCATTTTTAAAAAATATTAATTAAAAAAGGATTAAATAATAAGAAACTCCTCCTAGGCAGCTGTTGCGTGGATCTTGGGAACAGCAGCTGTTGCCTATGGCTCCTAGATGGCTGCGACGCTCCTCGGGGCCGGTCGATGGATCTGCTTGACGGGGCTCGAATGAGGCCGCCGCTCCCGCCGCGGCACCTTCGACAAGGGCGGCTGCGGCGCAGCGTCAGGGATGACTAGTGGCCGGGCAAGGCGTTGTGGATGGAGCGGCAGTGACTGCACATCGGGGACGGCATGGCCCCTGGGCTGCGCCTCTAGGCGGCGACGAAGATCGATGTAGGGGTGGCGAGAAAGCTGAGGTGGCATGCAGTACCTTCAAAGCCGTCGGATGAATGAATGAATGGATGAGATTGATCTTTCAATGACCCACTTATGGTTCCACATGTCATTCATCCACCTACCACAACTTTACATATATTACATCTTGCAAAACATTTAGTCGGGGCTACAGGACCAAAGAAGGAGGGCAGGGAGGGAAAAAGCCACAATTTTTCTCACCGCAGGGTGGGAGGCCACGGTCGAGATAAGCGGGACAGCCGTCACCAACGATTCTTGCGGTCGCGAGATTTTCTCCAATGCCGATTACACAACAACCTTTTTGGGTGGGATTATTGATTTTCTCCAACAATAAGCGGCTTACGAGCGTTCCCAAACAGGGTTGATATTTTTCAATCTTTACTGGAACTGTAGAATGCAATACCTATTCTTATTGTAATACTCCCTCCGTTTCAAAAATATAAGCATTTTTAGGTTTAACTAAAGTCAAACTTTTGTCACTTTGAACTAAATAATAGCTAGAAAATAAATATTTTATAATATAAAAATATACTTTTTATAAAAATTTATTTCATGATGAATCTAAAATATAATTTTTGTTTGATAAAATATTATTTATTTTTCATTATTAATGATCAAAGTGATGAAAGTTTGACTTCGACTAAGTCTTAGAAATCCTTATATTTTGGAATGGAGGGTGTACAAGTTGTAATGCATGTATATCGTAGTGAATTGTGTTATGTTGTCTTTCCTGTATCGGATTAGAATTACGTCATGTTGACATGCCTGTAGCGTAGCACGAGCACTCAGACTTGTATAAAGATAACAATATCATTCAACAGTACTTTCATTCATTCATCACAAAAAATTGGCCAACGTTAGACACTTCATGCGGCAGAGCAGCTTCCACACGAAGTGTTCGGCCCCACGCTACTGCTTATCTCCGACGTCGCGCTCGAGCCCGCATTCAGTTCTTCGCATGAGCGGATTTTCTCAGCATCACCTGCAGTTAAATGACATCTGAGAGTCATCGGATTTAATAGATTATTCAGATCCACCTCGACTCAGACTCATCTATTTTTTTTTACAGAGGAACTCATTTATCATAAACCACCGTTAATACCATCTGACTGCAGGAGGTATTTTTTTTCTCACTCCTCGGGAGTCCTGACCCAGTGCCGCGGTTGAGCCTCGACACGGCGCCGCACTTAGCCCTGCCCCTGCACCACGCCTGAGGCCAGCTCGACAGCTCATCTGAGGCCACACCTAACGTTGCTGATTTCTCTGTCAAGAAAATTTGGAATTCGTCCTCGTCCTCCGCCCCCATGAGCACGGTGTCGACCTCCATGCCTTGGCTCTATTCTCCTCAATGGCGAGAGCAGATCTAAGGGAGTGGGCTAGGGTTTGAAGAGAGATGAGAGAGACGAAAAAACAGAAAGCATAGTTGACAGCGGGCGTGTGTGGGTGTTGTGATCAGAGATGGCACTACGGTTAATTTTGAAAAAAGAGGTATAGGTAGTTGATCTGTTGCAAGAAATAATCTCTTTTAAGATGAATTATTTGATTATAATAATATAAGATCTCAAATTATATAATCTGTATGAATAATCTGCACGTTTGTTTTCCAATCAAATTATTTAATCTAGGTTATATAATCTAGTTGAATTATAGTATTAAATAAACATGTCCTAAAGCTGGATGGCATGATCCCATGTAGTTATTTGAGCTGTTTGGTTGGGTGATGTTCCCTCTCGCCTAAGTTAGGCTTTCTTTGTTTCAGCTTCTCAACTGGCTTTTCAAGCTGAAAATTGAGAAGCTGAAACAAACAAGATTCTGAAAAGCTAGCTTTTTGAATGCTGAAAAGTCAGCTTTTGCAAAAATGAACAAAAAGCTGAAAAGCTCGTTGAGGGCTGCTTTTCAAGCTTTTGTTGTGTAGAAAAGCTAAATTTGGATGTTCGCTTTTGTAATATACATTTTGCTTTTCTGCACACTAAAAGCTGAAAAAGTAGCTCTCAGTGAGCTTTTCAGCTTTTAGTTCATTTCTGCAAAAGCTAGCTTTCTAGCATCAATTCCAAAAGTGAGTTTTTCAGAACCTTGTTTGTTTCAGCTTCTCTGCTTTCATCTTTTCAACTGGAAATGCCAGCTGAGAAGCTGAAACAAACAGGGCCTTAGAGCCTCTTTGTTTGAGCTGGAGCTTTTGAGCTTTTAGAAAAGCTGACTGATGGCTAGTTGAAAAGCTAGCTGGTGGAGTAGTGGCTTGTTTGGCTTTTGTAATATATAATTAGTGTCTCTGCACACCAAAAGCTACAAAAGCAGCTCTGGGCGAGCTTTTTAGCTTTTAGTTCATTTCCTCAGAAGTCAGCTTTTCAGTGTTCTAAAAGCTAGCTTTTCAGAACCTTGTTTGTTTCAGCTTTCTGAAAAGCTGAATCAAACAAGGCCTTAGTATTCGAGCTGCCTCCAACCATTACACCTGGGCCATTTCACTAATTAGGCAAAGTGGGTTGGATTCCTCCTTCCGGCCAGTTGGGCTGACATTTCCGTTTTTACTTTAACTTGCGCGCTAGATCAAGTGGGCTGTTAATGATAAATACTGCTTCTTGTTTGGGCCTAGTTATAATTGGAACAATTTTAAATTTTAAATCGATTTTTCTCTCGCATGTAACTTATTTTTTAAATCCATTTGAAACATATTCTATAGAATTAATGCAAATAATAGATCCACATGAATATATGTTTTTAGTTTTTTATTTATGCTTTTTTAATACTTCGTCTTAACAAATTAAATGTTTCAGTGATGAAAATTAATTGTTCCAACATTAAATATCAATTGTTCTAGTTGAGATCATATACCTCGGGTATCTACGATTCCGGCCCAATCCGTAGATCAGTTACAAAGGACGGCCCATTTCCTCGCGAGCCACCCACCTTTCTTACCAAGCCAACGCCCGTCTGACCCCCGCCTTTCCCGTTTGACCCCTAGGTCCAGCAACCGTCACCAGTGACAGGTTCCCGACAATACGTAAGATTTCTGACACTGTGCAGCAGGCATTGTCTGCTGGACGGTTAACGGAAAGCTAGCTTTGCCCCCCCAAAGCTGGGCAAGATGTGAAGATAAGGATGACGACATGAGGACCTGGCGTCCAGAAGCCGTCAGGGAATAAACCTCGAGATATCCGCGGCCCCACCTGTTAGGGAGCTGAATAGTTTCGTAGGCTCCAAGCTATTGTAACCTCGGTCCGGCCCTCTATGTAAGGATGCTCTAGGGACCCTAGACAACACGAGACACATTAGATAGACAAACACCACATAGAGAGCCAGGAGTTCTTGATCAAGTAAAAGCCCTGTCCCATTGTAATTCTCATACGATCAAGCAATTCGCCCACCCAATCTTGGACATAGGGTATTACATCTCCGTGACAGCCCGAACCTGGCATAATCCTCCTGAGTCTTCCGTAGATTAGGCCACATCAGTGAGAAGCGAGTACGAATCCCTCTCCGTATACGAGAAATTCTACTATGCCGGTGTACAAAACACCGACAGTTGGCACGCCAGAAGGGGCTCACGTCGTGTTCACCCCTGCAATTCCGCTAATGACTTCGATCTTCACTGTGGTTGGAGGGTCTTTGATCTCTCACCTTCATTTTGGGAGTTTCACATTCGCCATCGCTCGAGATGGTCGTTCGCGGCATGTTCCCACCTACGCTATCGGGGCCTTCCACTTCAGGAGCCTGGATTTTGTCGCCGACCAACCACGCCACAAGCTCGCGACCCGACATCACCGCACCCGCCAAGCATTGGGTCATGACCCGGCGCGTGAGTGCTTCATGCTCCACATGCAGAAGGGGTGTGAGGAGACGCCGCAAGGCCTCACACCAACCATCAATCCCTCTTTGCATCAGCAAGCAACCAGTATCGTTGAGCAAGCTCTACGACGCAAGACCAACGACGCCGACAAGGAGCGGCACAACCTGCTTCCCGCGGGAGCAACTCCAACGACCGGCGAGGTCCAAGCCCGTGGACGCACCGCCTACCAGCAGATCATGGCCGTCGGTACGCTGAGCTTCGACTGGCGGATCGAGAACATAGCGGTGGTAGCCTACATCCTCGGAAATCAGTTACGCCCAAGGACACTATGCTGCGCGAGACCCACGAACGATTACGAGTCTACCTCAACATGGCGCTCCAGCAGGAGGATCTGGCCCGGCTTGCGCAGACGGAAGTCCGAAGCAGCCAACAACGCCGCGCCGACGATCACAACCCTGTACACAAAAGTCAAGGTGGTCAGGCGGGCAGACAAGATTCCCCGCCAAGAGCCTCAAGAGCCGGTTCCGTTCGAGATCGTCTCGAGCCCGATTGTGACGCATGACACAACATCTACGCCAGGCAGCAAGTAGGAGCGACCACTATGCCGAATCACATCGAGAGTAGTCCTCTGAGTACTACGATCGATGATGAGGCCGAGATCTGTCCCAGAGCCCCAACCCCTAGGGTGTCAGGCCCAGAGCCTTCGGAATGGACATTCGCTGAGCAAAATTTCCGCTACGCTCGCAGACAGACATCATCAAATACGGAGGTGAGGCCAATCCGACCCACTGGCTCGAAGACTATCGTCTCGCTTGCCGAGCAGGAGGGGCAAACGACTAGTTCGCGATACAGTACTTGCTGCTGTTCTTGGCTGATCGGCCAAGGGATGGTTCGAGCACCTGCCGACCGGTTGCATCCGCAACTAGTCCGATTTGCAGCGAATCTTCATCGGCAACTTCCAAGGGACCTACACCCGTCCGGGCAACTCCTGAAACCTATAGAATTGCAAGTCACTCCGAGACTACATCCAGTGCTTCTCGCGCAAGGGCAACGTGCTGTCTGATGTAAGCGACACTGATGTCATCAACGCCTTCATATGTGGTACGACCTCCAAAGCACTCGTCCACAAGTTGAGGTGTAAAAACTCTCCCACGGCCTGCGACCTCCTTGACATCACCACCACCTTCACCACGGGAGAAGAGGTCGTTCAAGCTAACTTTGACAAGGACAGGAACAAGAGCAAGGAGAAAGCCAGTACTGAACGCCGCTCCAACTGCCTTGAAGATCATTCGGGAGATGGATCAAGCGGCAAGAGGCCCAAGAAGAGCAGTCAGTGCCATGACAAGTTCGTGAACGCCGTCAGCTGACCTCCCCAATCGCCAGTGCGCGAATACGACGACTACTTCAAGAAGCTCCTAGACCAGCCATGCCCAAACCACTCGACTCCGGTTAGGCACTTGTACAAGGAGTGACGCCTCATGAAGCAGTTTTTGAAGGGCGACCTTCGGCTCTAGCAATGACCACACCGACCCGACACTCAGGGCAAAGTCGATGAAGGTAACGGAGCTCCTCCTTTTCTTGAGCCTAGGGGCTGCCTGATGATCTTTAGAGGCTTGACAGCTTACGAGTCTCGGCACCACCACAAGCTCACCTGGAGGGAAGTCAATATCACCAACCCAGCTATTCTGACCTATCTCAAGTGGTCGGAGTCGCTAATCACCTTCGACCGCTCTGATCACCCTGACGGTGTACCTCAGCCTGGGCGCCTGCCGCTCGTGCTTGACCTGATCATCGGCAACGTTTGGCTCAC
This sequence comes from Zoysia japonica, assembly GCA_001602275.1. NCBI lineage: Eukaryota > Viridiplantae > Streptophyta > Magnoliopsida > Poales > Poaceae > Zoysia > Zoysia japonica. The sequence continues at coordinate 1,101,841 of BCLF01000084.1, read as the reverse complement.
CAAGGTTTTCATGGACGAGGGCAGCGCCCTCAACATTCTCTACATCGACACCTTCAACGCAAGAACCTCAAAAAGTAGGATCTTCAAATAAGCAATGTACCTTTCAACGGAGTCATCCGGGGATGAGGCTGTGCCACTCAGACAGATCGACCTTTCTATCACCTTCGGCGATAAGAACAACTTTAGGACATAGAGGCTCTCTTCGAGGTGGTAGACTTTGTTGGTACCTACCATGCCATCCACGGGCGGCTGTGCTATGCCAAGTTCATGATCGTCCTAAACTACGTCTACCTCAAGCTGAAGATGCCTGGACCCAAACGGTGTCATCATCATTGCCTCCCACTTTCCGCACGCACTGGCTTGCGAACAGGAAAGCTGCAAGCTAGCCATGGCCCTTGCCAGGTTGGCTGAGCTGGAAGAGATCTGCAAGACCGTGGGGACGGACAACATCCTTGAGTCCAAGTCTCTGACTTCAACATTGTTCGAGCCTGCCAACAACTCCAAGCAGTTCAACATCAACCCTTCCGATCCGACCAAGAAGATTAGGGTCGAGACAATGCTCTCCGACAAATAGGAAAGCGTGCTCGTCGACTTCCTCATCTACAATCGGGATGTCTTCGCCTGGGCGCCCTCTGATATGCCGGGCATCTCAAAGGTGGTCGACGAGCACTCCCTCAATATCATCCTCGGGTCTTGACCGTTGCAACAGAGGCTAAGACAATTTGACAACGACAAGCGGCAGGTCATTGGAGAAGAGATCACGAAGCTACTCGATGCCAAGTTGTGGCTTGCAAACCCTGTAATGGTCAAGAAAAAGAATGAAAAGTGGAGAAAGTGCGTTGATTACGCTAGTCTCAACAAAGCGTGCCCAAAGGATCCGTTCTCTCTACCTCGCATCGACCAAGTTGTCGATTCGACAGCCGGATGCGAGACCCAATTTTTTCGATACGTACTCTTGTGAGAGGATCAAGTGACCGAGAAGGGGGGTTGAATCGGGCACTTACACTACTAGACCAAATACTTTCTCTTCCTAGTTTTTTGCAAAACTAGCAAACAACTCCTAGCAAGTAAGGTCTAGGGAAGAGTAAAACAAGCTAGAAGTCAAACTATCAAGCTAGTAAGCAAGCTGGCACGAGAGCCATCAAGAAAAGCAACTAAAGAACCTATCGCACTACTCATAAGAAATTAAATGCGGTAAGTAAATAGAATGGTAATATAAATGCTCAACGATTTTTTTTGAGGTCTCGGAAGGATGGCGCCTTCCTCGAATCCTCGTTGAACTACTCTCGTCGGAGTCTTGGTTCCTCCCGTCGTTTCCGGAACAATGCCCACAAGGGTACGCTTCACTCTCGGAGTGAAGACACCGACGCTTCGGCTGTAGTAAACAATACCCAAGCGCTAGCGCAAGCCTCCAAGGCTCGGGCACTCACTCTTGGTGTCCCTTTCGAGCGGAGGTCGGAAGCTCGGACAACAACGGCTAACTGGTCTAGTCTTCCATAGACCAAGATTAACAAGCCTAAGACACTCCTCTAAGCCTCACAAGTTTTAAAAATGCATGGATGCTCTTTGCTACTCTTCACAAGCACTCAAGATCTCACTAGATGCTCTTTTGTGCTTCTCTTGATGAACTTTGGCTCACAATAAATGATCTCCAATAGTTCTGGCCGCGAACAAGCACCACAACAGCTCTCTCAATGGTTTAAATAGGCCCTAAGCCCTGAATCAACCGTTAAGAGCCGTTACCTAAAAGCTGTCTGTTTTTTGCAATGACCAGACTGGGACCATCGGACTGTCCGGTGACTTCTGGTCTCCTCTGGCAGAAAACAACCTCCTTAGAATCCATTCTATGTGACACCGGACTGTCCGGTTCATACCATTACCGGACTGTCCGGTGAACTTCTCTTATGGACTTCCAGAGACACCTCTTCTGGACACCTTCTTTGGGGCTCATCGGATTGTCCGGTCTCTGACCGACGGACTGTTCGGTGACTCTTCCTGATGACTCCAGAGAGTACCTTTCTCTAGACTTCGAGCTCGTGCACTCATCGGACCGTCCAGTGACTCCCGTCGGACTGTTCGGTGACTCTCGTTGGACAGTCCGGTGACCTCCTGTCTTCAGCTCATAGAAAATATCTTCTCTAGACTCTATGCTTCAACACTCACTGGACTGTCCGGTGAGACCGACGTACTGTCCTATGACCCTCCAGCTGCTGAAACTTGACTGCTTCAAGATCTTCAGGCTTTCGGCTGCAACTCTTGACATCTTCAAGCTTCCACTGACCACTCATGTGCCTCAGAGAACTTAGAGCATCCACACACCCTAATTCCCGTAAGACTGAGACGAGAGTGACCCGACCTCTCTTAATAGTACCGGTGTGTCCTATAGACACAAGGCCTAAAGCTAAGTCACACACGGCTCTAGATCATCCTTAGCCTTGGACCATCTCCCTCCTAGGAAACACGATTGGGATTTGATCATCCTTGAAGCAACCAACTCTTAGAGGTGTAGAATAGTGTTGATAAACCTGCATCCATCGAGTTAGTTCATTGTTCTTATTCAATCACCAAAATTATTCATACCTTTGAGGGGCTTCAATGGTCATGAAGCTTACATCCGGGTACTATTAGATTTCTATGCGCGGTTCCAACCAACCGGCCACGTCTTTTATCATGCCATTCGGCTCATTTTGCTACGTCACAAGGCTGTTCGGGCTCAAGAATGCTGGCGTAACCGATCAGCGCTGCATGCAGAAGTGCTTCCATGACCAACTGGGTCAAAATCTGGAGGTCTATGTCGACGACATTGTCATCAAGTCACGCAAGGCCCTCGACCTCATCGGCAACCTCGAAGAAACGTTCGCCAATTGTTAGCTTCATGACCTTTGAAGTCTCAAAAGGTATGAATTGATTTTGGATTGAATAAACACCATAAGTAACGGTTGTGAATGTAGGTTCCACCCCGCTTATTCTACATCAATATGGGGCTTCCTCGGTGGATGATAAAAACGATCCCTAGAAGAGGAGTTTTCGGGTGTTGAAGGACCAAGGCTAAGTACTAACTAGAGAGTCCATAAGAACGCCGATACTATTAAAGGGGGTAAGGACATTTTGTCTCCTGTCATACAAGTGTTAGAGGGTGTGAATGCTCCTTAGATCCTCAGAAAGCACTAAAGACGGTAAAAGAAGTGAAGTCGATGACCAAAGATCAAGTTCAGTCAAAGAAGCAGTCACCGGACAGTCCGGTGAGCCAAGTCTTCAAAGTCCAGAGAGAGGTGCTCTCTGGAGTTGCTACAGAGAAGACAACAGACAGTCATGTGTGGCAGTCACCGGACAGTCCAGTGAGGTCGAAGCCAAAGTCTAGAGAAGATGTCTTTAGGAATCCAAAAGTGAAAGTCATCGGACAGTCTGGTGAAGGTATGCACCAGACAGTTCGGTGACCTTTGTAATGGATTTCAGAGAGGGTGTTTCCCTGGCTCAGAGGAGAAAAGGGTCACCAGACAGTCTGGTGGTCCAGTCACCCAAGAGTCCGGTGATTGCATAAAGCAGTCAGCTTTATGACATCACGTTTCAACGGTTGTTTCTAGGCTTAGAGCCTATTTAAACCATGGAGGGGACGTTTTGCTGTGTGCCTGAGATTTGAAGAGCTAGAGAAAACTTGCGAGAGCCTAAGGGACACCACCAAGATAGCACATAGCAAGATTAGAGATCTTTGGTGCTAGTAGGAGAGTGATAGAGAGCATTCATACACTTCTAGAACTTGGAGGGCTTGAGAGGAGTGATCTTTGCCTATTACTCTTGTTGTGCGTAGCCTAGACCGGCTAGGAGTCGGTGATCGAGCTTTCAAGGAGATTGTGAAAGACATCGCCAAGTTTGTACGCGGTTTCGGGTCCACCACTCGAAAGAGACACCAAGAGAGAGCGCCCGAGCCTTGAAGGCTTGCTCTAGCGTTTGGGTATTATGTGCGACAGTCGGGCCATCGGTGACTTCACTCCGGGAGTGAAGTGTACCCATATGAGCATCGTTCCGAGAATGACGGGAGAAACCAAGACTCCGACGGGAGTGGTTCAACGAGAATTAGGAGAAGTCGCCTACCTTCTGAGACCTTGAAAAAATCACTGAGCATTCTCTATCTCACTCTCTTTACATATCGCATTTACTTACCATTTAAGTAGTGTGATAGGTTGTTCTTTGTTTCTTTTTGGTGGCTATCGTGCTAGCGCTTGCTTGTTGTTATTATCTTTTCACTAGCATTGTTAGGGGTCTTGACCTACTAGAATTGCTTAGGTTTGCTTTTGTTACAATCGAGTCTTATAGTTTTAGTTCATAGCAAAATTAGTACTATAAGTCTACCGATTCAACCCTCTCCCTTCTCGGAGTCCTTGATCCTTACAACTGGTATTAGAGTCAAGTACTCATTTTCGGGCTTCACCGCCTTGAGTAAGGTTGCCAAATAGAATGGAGACTCCGTCCGTATTCGATGGAGACGATTACTCTTATTGGAAGTCTCGCATGCATGCCTATCTTGAGTCAATCGATGGGAAAGGGTGGCATGCGACTAAGAATGCTATGAATGAGAATGAGAGACTTGATCACATTCTCATTAAATTCAATGCAAAAGCCAAGAATGCCATGTTTGGATGCATTTCGAAAAATATCTTTTCTAGGATTATTGCATCATCTACAGCGCATGATATTTGGGTGCAATTACAAAACATTCATAAAGGCTCCTCCGAGACCAAGGAAGAGTGTTATTTTGTTCTCAAGAACAAATATAATTCCATCACCATGCTATCACATGAAAAAGCTAATGATGTTTATTCTCGCTTGTATGTAGTGGTGGAGAAGATCAACGCCATGGGCCTCAAGAATAAGATTGATGATATTGAGATCATGAGGAAGCTCTTAAGGATGTTGTCGACAAGCTACAACTCCATCGTCACGTCTCTTTCAAGCCAACTTGGCTACTCTCTCCGTTGACGTTATGCTCGGCAAGCTCATGGCCTATAAGGGATACATGTTGGGCACCTCCACCGACACTCTATTGTCCAAGAATCTTGCCCTTTAAGTTGAAGAATCTCCCAATGGCAAGAACAACAAAAAGAAGAAGGTGGAGGAAGATGAGGATGAGGAAAGTGACAATGAGGACCTTGCGCTCTTGATGAAGAAGCTATTTCGCAAGGGAAGATCCTCATCTTCCAAGAAGAACTCCGGTTTCTTCAATTGTGGAAAGAAAGGCCAATTTGCAAAGGAGTGTCATAAGCCCAAGAAGGAGAGGAATAAGGAAGTATCTAGCGAGAGTGAAGACAAAGAACACAAGGCCAAGAGAAAGTTCAAGAAGAAGTTCTTTCTCAAGGAGAAGAGCAAGAGTAAGGAAAAGAAGAAGTCACCACACAAAGCCTACATTGTTGGTGAAGAAGAGCTCGCGGGTATTGCTATGACAAGCTCCTCCAATGAGCTACCACCACCTCCACTTTGCTTGATGGTCCGAAGCTGTGAGGGCTATGTGGTTGAAGATGATGATCTTGAAGAAGAGGAGGACTATGATGATGAAGATGATGGACCTAGCTACAATGATCTAGTCCTCTTCCTTGAGAAGGCCAACAAAACCATTATCAAGAAGACCAAGATGATCGAGGTGGTGACCAAGGAGCATGAAGTAGTGGTATTCCGAGTTCGAGAGCTTGAGGGAGAGCTCTATGCTCTTAAGCATTCTCATGGTGTTCTACGTGAGTCTTATGAGACTCTCAAAGAGAAGCACGTAAAGCTAAGTGAGAACCATGAGGCATTGGTGCACACCCATGAAGCTCTTGATCTTGACTCTCTCTTAAACTCTCCTAAGCATTTTAATAAAGCTTTGACTTCTTGTGATCTAACCTTCTCCAAGGAGAGTACTACTGTTGAGCCATCTATTTTGAAGGAACACACGAAGCTCAAGGAGGAGAGAGAGGCCGTGATGGATGCATTTGAGCGGCTTACTAGAAGAAGGCAATTTCAAAAGGAAATCCTAAGCAAGAACCTCATCAACAACCACAATCAAAAGGGCTTAGGATCATATCTTTACTCTATCAACATCATTGGCAACGAAGATGAGATTCCCCGAATGGATAGTCCCGCTCATGATAGATGACTACTATTGTGAGAAGTGTTGCCTTGATGGTCACCGCTCTAAGGATTGTCCCAAGGTGAGCGTGTCTAAGATTATGCCTAACACTAACCTTTTTTATCAGGATGTGCACTATAAGCTTTTCAGAGATAAAGATAGAAAAGTGAAGGCCAAGCCACTTGGACCGTCAAATGACAATAGGACAATCAAGAAGATATTGGTCCCTAAGGTGATTGTGGACAGAGAGAGGAAGCCTAAACTCTCTTGGGTTCTCAAGAATAAGTGAAGGGCCTAGGTGTGGATCATGAAGCGAATTAAAGATTCTTGAAATCCACCATGTGTTGATCGAGCTACAACACCAATCTACTCTTCAAAGAGGTTTATTCTTGTACACAGTAGAATAAGTTTTTTTTCTTGTCTTGCATGGTAGTTAGGACTCCTCCGTGGACTAGATGTTTGCACTATCATGCATCATGTAGAAAAAGATAAAGGAAAAGAACAAAAAAATTAGATCGGTGTCTAACCACCTTGAGATATCCATATGCATGGGGGAAGAGCTTGCGAAGGTGGTTTGGCAATCTCAAGGCAAAGCGGCGGGCATATGGTGAATAAGCTTGAGTTGGGTCAAATTTGGCACCGAATAGGTTTCTTTATGCAATGTCTTTAATTTGCTTGCATCTGCATGACATGCTTTAAATTTCTTGCATTAGCTAGCTTGTTTGCATGCATTGCATATAGGAACCACGGAGGAGGAGTGTTACTCTATAGAGAAAGTAACTATATTATCCATATGGATTCACATACTTCACAAAGAGTAAACAAAGCAATTGTTGAGCTTCATGCCCATTGAACCCTATGTTTAACGGTCTCTAACATCCATTTACATGGATCGTGAACAAGGGTTCATATATTTCCTTCTTGGAGCCTCATTCCAAACCGCGTGTGCATTTCCTCATTCCAAACCGCGTGTGAATTTCCTCCACCGAAGCCGACCGCCGCCGATCATCTACTTGACGCCGTACGCTGCCCGCCTCCGGCCATCTCGTCTGCCTGTGCCGCTGCCGCTCCTGCACCAAGAATCGCCCGAGCCACCATGTGTCACCGCTCTGCTTTGCCGCTTCTGCCTCGCACGCCGCCTACGTGTGCCCTAGCACCACCGCCCTACCCTCGCTGTTCTGCGCCGCGCTGTCGCCGTGCCCATCTCGCCGCAATGTCGCCTAGCAGCTCCACTCCAGTGCACACCGCCCAAACTTGCAATCCATGCCATAGTACTCCTTGTTGTCCTTGCCACTTGTGCCCTCGCAAAACCCTCATAGGGTTTTTGAGTTCGAGGCATTAGGACGTCGTTTTGGCGTGACTTTCTATGGATTCCGGCTCTATTCATTTGGGTATTGCATTCTATCCTATTCATTTCATCGAAAATGCCCCGCATGTCTTGTTTGTTAATTAATTGTGAAAATTGGTATAGTTGCATTAGTTGACATTCCCCGTACTTAGTGCCATATTGAAGTCAATTCTTGCTTATTTTTGTATGGCGTTGAGTCTCATGTCGCTAGTGTCACAATTTGGATGCATTGCTATTAATTGAATTGTGGCATTAGTGTATCGATATCACTGTTGTGCTTATTTGCTTTATTTGATCGGTGATGTGTCTTTGATTCCACCACTAGGATTTCATTATGAGTCACTCACCTTTTGTACTTACAACCTATACATTATTCTTATGTGGTGCAGTGACAGTTGGTCAGTGAGACAGGACAGAGGTCTGCAGCAGTTTAGAGGTTTCTGTGGCAATCCAGTTTTTCTTAGACAGGTTAAGAGTCAATCTCTTAATCCTATCTTATTGAGTCAGTTGGGTAGTTGATCTTTTAGAGATAGTTGACAGTATGGGCAGACAAAGACCTTTTTTAGAGAAGGGAAAGGGCAAGGTAGTTAAGCCAGAGAAGAAGAAGAAGAAGAAGCAGCTGACAGGTGACCAGAGTGGGACCGAGCACTTGCAGCAGCGGACGTGGTTGTACCTCCATAGAGGAGGTCAGGAGCTTTGAGGATTGGTGGTGCTGAGTCTCAGGGGGAGCTGAGGAGGTCAGCCCGACACAGGGTGGCGACCACCCCTTTGGTGGGACAGGTGCAGCCACAGAGAGCTCCTGCCAGTAGGCAGTCGAGAACCACGGAGGGAGAGGCAGCTCAGAGGAGTTCACAGCTGAGGTCACAGAGGTGCCCTCATCAGAGGTCTGGGGTCTACGAGGTTTGCACAGCCAGAGTCGAGAAGGCTCGCCGGCCATGGCCAGAGTAGCTGAGGTTGAGGTGGATCTGTTGAAGCTGAAGGGCCTGGCCATTAAGGCCAAGAGGAGAGTGGACTTCACTGCCTGGGTCCCCGCTGGTAGACATACTGATGCAGGGCAGTTCTGAACAGTTCTACAGCGGAGGATATACAAGGCCTATAGGAGGCAGCTTGCCACTATGAGCAAGAGCTCTGTTTGCAACACACTGCCACCGTTCTTTAGAGGCACTGAGCAGAGGAGCTAGGGTTGACATGGAGGAGTATATCTCTAATCTTTCAAGCTTGTCAGAGTTAGTCACCCAGCCCTTGAGGTATAGTGAGGACGTTGTTTTGGAGTTTTACGCCTCACAGTGGATTTCCCTCAACCACTCTTTCATCTGGTTCATGTATCAAGGGGAGCCATACAGATTTGAGAGAACCAATGTCTTGACTGCTCTAGAGTTCATATCATCAGAGACTCGGATCCACGCACTGGCCCATCCAGACTTCTCACCACCTTTCAAACCATTTGAAGGGATGCCTAGTGACGACACGATGAGTGTTGCTTTTTCGCCACCTCATGGGGAGCACAATTCGAGGCACCCTCTACGGTCGACACATGAGGCTCGTGTATTGAGAGGGATGTTAGAAAAGTCGATAGCACCATGGGTTGGCTACAGAGAGCAGGTTATCATTTTACATCAGTGACTTCTATGTTTTCTGCTGAGGCATGAGGATTTTGACTTGACAGATCTACTGCTTGCTCAGATGGAGGATGTCGTATATAAGGGGACAGGAGCATATCAGTTACTGTTTGCCCCCAATATATGTCTAATGCTGAGGAGAGCTGGTGTTATGACTGTGGAGGAGTATGCAACATTGCTAAAGGTTACCAACTCCTTCAGTCTAGCAGAGCCCTCCGACTCTACGGTTCTCCTAGTGTCTGCTTCCCAGAGCACCCTTGGAGGGGAGGAGACCACAGCCCTGGAGGAGGTTGAGACTAAGGCTCCGGAGGGAGCATAGTCGGGAGCTGGGAGCACTGAGGCTCTAGGTCAGGCTGAGACTCCGACCTCTTATGCCACGCTTGACCCTGCACTTCTTGCCAGGTTGGATGCTATTCAGGCAGAGCAGAGGAGGTACAGAGAGGAGCAAGATGAGCAGATACACCGAGAGAAGGCCGAGTTCGAGGAAAAGATCCAACTCGAGCGTCTCCAGATTGACGAGCAGCTTCGGATGGAGAGAGAGCTCACTGAGAAGAGGAGATGGCAGGACAGGCAGTTACTTGAGAGGTTGCAGCGCACTCAGTTGGGGATGGCAGCGGCCATATCATACATGTCTGCCGGATTCAGAGCTATCCCATCTTATGTCCAGGGGATCGGTATGCCACCACTACATGTGTTCCCGACGACTACGCTACTGGTCCCCTGCCTTCGCAGCTCCAGCCTACAGCACCACAGCCTCAGCACACTACAGTGCCAGCATTCAATCTGAGCTTCAAAGTCAGAGTCAGCAGCAGCAGCAGTCCACATTCTCTACACTGCTCTCAGCCCCGCTTTCACTGTTTGTACCTTTTGGGATAGCCAGCATAGCCATGACTACTGGATGAGCCAGTGTGCCAGTGTCTTTTTTTTAGTTCTCTCCGGTTTCCTCATTCTCTATGACACCACTGATTGTATCAGCTGAGCCTAGAGTTTTAGTGCTGGCATTAGAGGCAGGGACAACAATTGGTAGTTCTCCTCTTGCTCCGAGGGTTCTATCGTTCGAGGCTACCACTGCTGAGTCAGTTTTGACAGAGCAACTGCCCGAGGCTTCGAAGATAGAGCCCGCAGCTACCACAGCCAAGCAGCCTAGTGTGTCAGATGCAGCTATCCTGGTCGAGGCCTGATATTTAGCATAAGAGGCAGCTCAGGCCCTTGCCAGCGTAAATAAGCCAGCTTCAGTTGATGGCAAGGACCATTCCTCGACGTTTTCTTCAGGCTCGAACGCTTTTGATGATGTTGAGCAGCCAGGAGGAGATGAATCAGCAGCAACCCAGCCAGCAACAGAGGATCAGGCACCGACCTCACTGCACCCAGCTCTTCAGCCACGCAGGATTAGATATTCTTGTAGGAGTTTGGGTGTGAGACATGAGGTGTAGCACTTTTTTGAAAGCTAGATTTCTAGGGAGAGGCCATGGATGGGTAGCTAGGCCTTTAGATTTCGGTTTGGCGGATTTCATTGGCTTTTTGTGACATTTTGATGAGCTTGTGTTCTATTCGACTCTTTAGCTCGCTGAAATGCACTTGGTTTTTGGACTAACCCCGTGGATTCTATTGTATGGCTCCTAGCGTTGTGATTGTTTTGCAGATTCTTTTGTGCATGTGCGCTCTGATCTCTATCTTTTGTGCACTAACCTTTGTCTATCCAGCATTCTCCCTCTCTATTTGCTTCCTCGGTGCCATTTTTTGGGATGATTAGATGACAAAGGGGGAGAGAGAGCTACCAAACATGGGGAGAACAGCGGAGAGTGACACTTCCAATCCATGAGAAAGGAGAAGAACTCTTGCAAAATTTTTCTGAGGAATCATCAAGGTAAGGGGTAAGTGTTCTTTCAAAATGCGTTTTATTCTCTATTTTCTTTCATCTCGTTTGAGCCTGTTTGTGAGTGCTATAGTTGTCATTAATCACTAAAAAGGAGGAGATTTTTAGCTTCATAACCTTTGAAGTTCTCTAAAAGGTATGAATTGATTTTGGTGATTGAATGAACACTATATGTAACATTTGTGATTGTAGATTCCACCCCGCTAATTCTACATCAATATGGTGGGCTTCCTCGGTGGATGACAAAGACGATCTCTAGAAGAGGAGTTTTCGGGCGTTGGAGGACCAAGGCTAAGGACTAGCTAGAGAGTCCATAGGAACGCCGGTTCTATTAAGGGGGGTAAGGTCATTTGTCTCGTGTCATACATGTGTTAATGGGTGTGAATGCTCCTTAGATACTCAAAAAGCACTAAAGATGGCAAATGAAGCGAAGTCGAAGACCGAAGATCAAGTTTAGTCGAATAAGCAGTCACCGGACAGTCCGGTGAGCTAGGTTTTAGGAGTCCAGAGAGAGGTGCTCTCTCGAGTTGCTGTAGAGAAGACAACGGACAGTCTGGTGTGGCAGCCACCGGATAGTCCAGTGAGATCGAAGCTAAAGTCCAGAGAAGATGTCTCTGCGAATCCAAAAGTGAAAGTCACCGGACAATCCCGTGAAGGTATGCACCGAACAGTCCGGTGTCCTATGGAATGGATTCCAGAGAGGGTGTTTCCCTGGCTCAGAGGAGGAAAAGGTCACCGGACAGTCCGGTGGTCCAGTCACCGGACAGTCCGGTGATTGCATAAAGCAGTCAGCTTTATGATGTCACGTTTCAACGGTTGTTTCTGGGCTTGAAGCCTATTTAAACTGTGGAGGGGGACATTTTTCTGTGTGCCTGAGGTCTGAAGAGCTAGAGAAAACTTGTGAGAGGCCAAGGGACACCACCAAGAGAGAACATAGCAAGATTGGAGATCTTTGGTGCTAGTAGGAGAGTGATAGAGAGCATTCCTACACTTCTAGAGCTTGTAGGGCTTAAGAGGAGTGACCTTTGCCTATTACTCTTGGTGTGGGCAGCCTAGACCGACTAGGAGTTGGTGATCGAACTTTCGAGGAGATTGTGAAAGATATCGCCAAGTTTATACACGGTTTCTGGTCCCTCGCTTGAAAGGGACACCAAGAGGGAGAGCCCGAGCCTTGGAGGCTTGCTCTAGTGCTTGAGTATCGTTGAGCCACTCCTGTCGAAGTCTTGGTTGCTGCCGTGTTCCTGAAACGATGCTCACAAAGGTACGCTTCACTTCCGGAGTGAAGTCACCGGCGGCCCGTCTGTCGCACACAATACTCAAGCACTAGAGAAAGCCTTCAAGGCACGGGAGCTCCCTCTTGGTGTCTCTTTTGAGCGAGAGACTCAGAATCGCGTACAAACTTGGCGTCGTCTTACACAATCTCCTTGAAAGCTCGATCACCGACTCCTAGCCGGTCTAGACGGCTCACACCAAGAGTAATAGGCAAACATCACTACTCTCAAGCCCTACAAGCTCTAGAAGTGTATGAATGCTCCCTATCACTCTCTTACTAGCACCAAAGATCTCCAATCTTGCAACGTGCACTCTTGGTGGTGTCCTTTGGCCTCTCATAAGTTTGCTCTAGCTTCTCAGACCGCATGCACACTGAAAAACGCCCCCCTCCTCTGCTTAAATAGGCTCCAAGCCCAAAAATAACCGTTGGGACTAAGCTGACCGCTTTATACAATCACCAAATTGTCCGGTTACTGAGCCACTAGACTGTTCGATGACCCTTTTTTCTTCTCAGCCAGGGAAACACCCTCTCTGGAATCCATTTTCTAGGACACTGAACTGTTCGGTGCATAGCTTCACCGGACTGTCCGGTGACTGCCACAATAGACTGTCCGGTGTCTCCTCTTTAGCAACTCCAGAGAGTACCTCTCTATGGACTCCGAAGTCCTGGCTCACCGGACTATCCTGTGACCTCATCGGACTGTTCGGTGACTGCGTCTTCGACTGAATCTGATCTTCAGTCTTTGTCTTTGTTTTCTCTGCCATCTTTAGTGCTTTCTGAGGATCTAAGGAGCGTTCACAACTTCTAAAACTTGTATGACCGGAGACAAATGACCTTACCCCTTAATAGTACCGACGTTCCTATAGACTCTCTATCTAGTCGTTAGCCTTGGTTCTCCGACGTCCAAAAACTCCTCTTCTAGGGTCTGTCTTTGTCATTCACCAAGGAAGCCCATCATGTTGATGTAAAATTAGCGAGGTGGCACCTACAATCACAACCGTTACCTATAGTGTCCACTCAATCACCAAAATTAATTCATACCTTTTAGGGGACTTCAAAGGTCATGAAGCTAACAGTTGCAACCAAGCTAGTGCTCGTCAATCCCTTGTCCTATAACTCAGAGATTCAATGTAGCAGTGGAAGCAACGCTTCAACCCCTCCGGCTGAGGGGAGCGCGGATCATGAGTGAAGCGCCATCAGAGCCTCGTCGTGAAATTTTGGGAGCTTCGTGGGGTGGTTGTCGATGTAGAACTACTCCTCGTGCCACCTGTGTGACAGCCAAGGAAGGAGCATGGAGATGTACTCCCTAGCGCGAGTTTCTTGAAGACGAATCCCGGCGCCTCCGACGCTTTGGGTTACCCCTCCTACAGCAATGGGGGCAACGAGGAAGAAGTACTTCCAAAGTGCGAAGTGGGGATGAATCCCCAAAAATGCCTCGCAAAGCATGACAAAGGCAGTAACTTGCAGCACTCCATTCAGATCAAGATGATGGAGAGCGATGACATAGAGGAAGAGGAGGTTGCGGAAGGAGTCGAGTGCGAGCCCACGCTCAAGGAAGCCGACGAAGCTCACAATCTCGTTGGCCCCTGGCGCCGGCACGCCCTCATTCCTCGAGGCGTGCCAGTAAAGCAGTGCCCGCTGCTGAAGAGTGCCCCCTGAGAAAGGGCGTCGAGCCCCTCATCTGTGATGCAAGACTTCTCCCAGGATGAGGCAGAAGCAGCCATGGTGACAAGGGTGAGGACACCAAGAATGGAGCAGGTGGTCTCGGAAGCGAAGGCGAAAAGCAGCGAGAAAGGCAGGCACGTAGGTGAGCGAGGTTTCTGAACCGTCGCACCACCTTTTTCCTTTACAGGGAAAATACGAGCGGTTTCGCCCCCACCTCGCGCTCCGCATGATTGGACGTGTGCATTTCGTTGCTTTCATCTCCGCCTCGTCGTTCGTTGTCATCGCCGTAGCAGCAGCCATGGCCACCGAGTGGAAGGCGTCCACCATGTCCGATGATATCCTGAGGGACCACATGGAGAAGGGGTTCCTCCAAAAGAGGAACGTCATCAGTTGGAGGCCGGCGGCGCAGCAGCAGGTCTCGGCCCCGTGCCGAACCTGATCATCTCCTTCCACGACCGCGGGCTCGGGCTTCCGTGCTGTAGGCTCTTCCGCGAGCTCCTCACCTACTACCAGGTCGGCCTCCACCACCTCAACCCGAATGGGTACTCCACATCGCGCTCTTCATCACGATTTGCGAGGCCTTCCTCGGGATCCCTTCACATGCCAACTTGTGGAGGTACTTCTTAAACAAGACGCGGCTGGGCTGCGTACACAACAGCCAGCACTACGGGTGCGCCAGCATCTGCCTCCGGAGCACGCGGTCGGGCGGGTACCTCGACGTGCCCCTGAAGAAGTCGCTGAAGGGGTGGGACGACGAGTGGTTCTACGCCGCCAACTTTGCCCCCAGCTCCCAGTGTTCCGTGACGAGACCGCCGCGACCGTCGACTCGTCACCGTCAGACGAGGAGGTGCAGGTGCTGGCCCCATACCTCGATCAGATCAGGCAGCTCCGGGAGGCTGGGCTGTTGGCCATCAAGGTGGCCGTCGTCTTCGTGTGTCGTCGTGTGCTCCCGCTCCAACGGTGCAAGGGGCAGATGCACGAGTACACCGGTGCCAAGGACGACATGCGCTGGTGGTCGAGGACGATCTGACAGGCGATGACATCGCGAGTCGCGTCGCCCGTATGTTCAAAGGATACGAGGAGGCGGACCTCACGAGAGGGCCAGGGCTGATATCTGCGCGCTGGGTAAGCAGATGTCCGAGCGTGTCCTCCTCGCGCGTTCCGGCAGCGGTGCCAACGGGCGCCCCCTCTCCACCAACGCTGACATCTTCGACGGCGGGTTGGTCGGCGACAACCTCCCGTGCGGCGTTGGCCCCGACCCGAGTGTCAAGGTCATCAGCGACAGCTGCAGCTTCCTAGCCTGTCGGGGGCGTCGGCTCAAGTGGTTTCAAGAAGAGATCGCATAAGAACTCCTCCAGTAGTTCGAAGACGAGAGGCTTGGTCGCACTGGTCTTTGACCCGGCCCCTCGGGCGACACGGGCGGAGGTGGCCGCCTCAGCCGCGCAAGCGGCCGGCGGTCCCGTTCAAGTGTCGTCGTCGGAGGGGTCGGACGACGTCTGGGACTTCGGGTTAGACACTGAGTCCGACCCGGCCCCTTCGACCCCCCTGAAGAGGATCAGGCTCCGCGGCTCAAGCGTCATCCCGGTGGCCGACCCGGTCGTCCACCTGGTGCTGCCATCCGTGCGGTGGCGGCGGCGGCAACTACCCGCGCCCCCGGGGGCTGGGCAACCATCGCCGATGATGACCGGCACCATCCCGATCCGCTGGTCGAAAGCGTAAGTGCAAGCACTTGCATTCTCTTTTTGTTGAAGTGAACGCTAGCTAAGTAGTCAACTTATCTCGTTTGTTTCTCGTAGGGCGGCTATTGCCCCTGCTGCCGCGGCGTGCAGCGCCGAAAGTCGGTGAAGAGGGTTTAGATCCCGCGGCGGCAGCAGCGGCGCGCGTTCCAATTGGCCCGCCGTGTCCGAGTCCTCAATAGCAAGACCCACTGGCCGGCGCACCGGTGGTTGAAGAAGTTGCGCAGCCTCCCCTGGCCCCTGCCGAGGGTCAGGGTGTGGTTGCAGTCACGAAAGACCTGCAGCCTCCCCCTCAGGCACAGATGCCGTGGGTCAGGGAGAAGCTGCGGAAGAAGTGGTGATGCCGTCCTCTTGGTCGCAGGTGCCAAAGGGGGCGACGAGATGGCAATCGGGGGAGGCGACCATGTGTCCTCCCCGGCTGTCCTTTCTGCGGAGCCGGTGATGGTGGGCAGTGGAGGCGACCAAGTGTTGCCTCCGGCGGCCATGCCCGCGGGGCCGACGGCGACGATCGGCGAGGAAGCGGCGGAGACGGCCGTTGCAGCGATGACCGTCGTGGCGGCGGCCAATGTTGGTGGCTCCGGGGCTTCAGCCTCGGAGCAGCTGGTTGTGCCGGACCCCCCGTCAGGAGAGGCGGCAGCGCGAGCCACGTATCACTACGACACTCGGATGGAGGATGTCCAGGACATCATTCACGAGGTCGGCCTGAGCTTGAGCAAGTCGCTCGACAGGCTGGCTGAGGGTCGCGACGTCTTCGACGACCCAACTGTGCTCGAATGGCGGGTAAGTTATAATAACTTGAAATTTCACAGGTACTGACCTTTTTGTCTGTGGTACTAAGGCGTGTTCTCGCAGAGGGTTCTGCTCCAAACGCTGGGTCAGCCCCCGAGTGACTTCGGACTGGGGGCTGAGCTGGAGTCCCTCCGCGTGGCGCTGGACCGAGCCCGGCCCGGCCGAGAGGCGTCGTCGGAGAACGCCCACCGGCTCCATCACGAGGTCAAGGCCATGCGGGAGGAGGCCAAGGCCGCTCGTGACGAGGCCTGGGCGGCGCGAGAGGAGGCCCGGACTGCTCGAGCAGAAGCCCGGGCAGCTCGGGAGGAGAAGAGGAAGCTCTCCTCCGAGCTTGCCAGTGTACAGTTCGTTGCTGTCTGTAAGTGTCGCTCTCCCGACACCTGTTCCTGACCCCCTCTTACCTTAGGAGCTAGGAGTTGAAGTTGATCACCTTGTCCAGAGTTCAAGCAGCGGGCCAAGCGAGCGAAGGCGGAGGCGAAGAAGGCGGCGGAGCATGTAGCATCCCACCTCAAAATGAGAGGTTTGCTATCCAGGATCAGTCTCAGGTGACAACTCGACGAAGCGAGATTCCAAAAGTACATACACAAGCACATATAAAATAGAGTACAAACTGAATTTTAGTGTTATTACAACTTAGGTTCTGGTTGAGTGCACAAAAAAGGTTCGAAATTCGATTACATAGCAAAAGCGATACAACATGATGATACATAACTTAAAATGAAACCATGTCAGCCTATAAACATGATTTCATCCCTCCTGGTCAGAGGATGGTGATGCGGGAGCCCACTCAATTGATCAATCTTTTAGGGTTCACCTTCCCACACCACCTTGCCATAACAATCACAATATTCGGCGTGAAGCATACCTGCAAAAAAAATTTAAATAACAAACCCTGAGCAACTAATACTCAGCAAGTCTTACTCGTCAAATTGGCCTTCTAAGACCGACTCCTAGCATGCATCAGGGCTGATCAAAGGTGCTGGAATATTTGCATAAAAACAGCGCTAAGAGTTGGTCCTTCTTTCAAGTTTTTTAGCCAAAATAAGTGGGTTCTTGCATAAAGTAAATGTGAGCAACCTATGCTAAAACAAACAAGGTTCCATACAATTAATTAGAGTGCAAAACAGCATGTACAACACCAATATTCACTTCTTACTACGATGTGACAGCGATCACAAGTGGTACTCAATGATCGCGAGGGATGGCGATTCGAATCGATTTACATCCTGCAGGAGAAACCCAAGTAACACGACGTACGTGCACTCCGAAAAGTCACGTATGGCAATCTTTCACAACAACAACATAGAGCCGGTCCAAGTCTCACTCCTCTCGATACCACACCTCGGGGCTATCCGTGGTTAGCCCGTGCACTCTCCCAAATATCATCACCAGAAGAGGGGTGAGGGATCGTCCAACCACTATGTTAATTGAGTTACCTCGGTTTACTAGTTCCCATGATCACTAGCATGTTCTTGGTACTGTTTAAACTTGATCAACGGGGCCACAACGATCGGTCCTCAACCGACACGAACGGGGCTATGGCGGACAAAGGCCAATCTTGCCACCTTGACCTACACATGAACTTCCCCGTCCGGTCTCATTTTTCAAATCCATGTGAGATTATAGAAAACCTGAACCAAACCTGTACCAGGTAGTCTTCATACCACCCGATCTTTCTACCGATGACCCAATATTATGCTTAGCAACATCTAACGTGAGGCTAGACAAACTAAACCAAACCCATAGGAAAAACAAAGGTGCTATGTGCAACTAGGTTTCAATCGACTCCTACACGTAATGCACAATACAAGACTTGCATACATGTGGGAAAACAAGAAAAAGTTTGTAAAATATTAGGAGTGCACCGGGGCTTGCCTTGTTCTTGAGGGTTATTAGCACAATCTAGAGAGTGATTAGCACCAGAAGAGATATCCCCAACAACCAGATCAGTCGGCTCGCCTTCAACGCCAGTTCCTATATGAATGGAATGCAATCCCTTAATGCATTAAAATAGAAATGACAATGATCCAAGGCTCCAAATTGTCAAGTAGAATGCACCAGAATCAGTAGATAAAATTTACTGAACAGAAATGGTCTAAACTTCTATTTAAAATTTATTAACTGTAATCTATTCAAATAAATTAGAACAAAGTTTTAAGTAATTAAGTGGCGCGTGAGAATTTAGAGTAGACAAATGTATTTTCCCTAAGTATATTATGTCAAATAATTTTCTACAGTGCTAGTAACATGCAAGACACCTTTTTGACCTCCCAAAGGTACAGAGGAATTATTTATTCAACATGACTTACTAAAATACATTAAGTAATTAAGTAAATTTAAGTTTGAGAAACCATTTAATATACTTCTGGTCACATTTCAAATTAATGTAATTTAATGTAGATTAAGAACATGGAAGCATAATTTATGACCAAAATTCGTAATTTAAACATGCAGGAATAATTTATTACAATTAATTTACTAAGAATCAATAAATATGCAATAACTACCAAAATATGCATAATTTATTGATGAGATTTGGTGAGCACTTCTGGTATGTACTGAGTCTCATGCGTGCAAAGTTTTATGATTTATGCATTTATAGACATATAGACATGAATTTATCTTAGATATTTGTTCTCTGAAATTTTTTAAATTAGTCATTGGGATTTCTGGGGATTCGAATACACCAACTAGTCAAGAGGAGTCCAACAAAATTTATTTCATATTTTTACAATTGTTCCTGAATTTATTATGAATTTTCTAAGATTCTAGAAAGGGCCGAAGCCACACGGAAGACCACACAATTCGCCACAAAAGATCCGGACGTGGCCACGTGAGATCCAGAGCAGAGCTGCTCGCCGGCAATGGAGTTCCTTCCCGGTAGACGGCCGGATTTTCGCTGGATTTGCGCAAATGACCACCGATTTTGGTAAAATAAAGACCAAAATGATCAGGATAATGAGAGAAATCTGTTGGTTAGGTTACCAACAGTAGAATCTCACCGGAGAGGACCAGTGACGAGCAGCGGCGACGGTGGAAGTTCGGCGAGATCTAGAGCTCAAAGGAAGTGACGAAATGCGGAACGGTTTGTTACTGAAGCTTCATGGAGCAATAAAGAAGACCGGCATCGGGTCCAAGAAAAGCTTCAAAGATGTGATATCACCATGGGGGGTGTGGCATTCCTCTCCAATGGTGTCGATGCCGACCAAACTGCGTCGAGCTCAGTGAACAAAAGAGAGGGAAAGTTGGTCAGTGGTGTGCGTGACATCGCAGCACCCCTAGGAGTGCAAAGGCTCGACAAATAGCTCACCACGTGCGACGAATTTCTCGGCGAGGAAGAGTCGGCTTGGCAATGAGGGCTCTGCCTCCTCAAGCAAAATGAAGGGACGAATGAAGCTTCGGGAGTAAGGAAAGTGATGAAAGAGCCGAGGAAGAGTGTGAGGAGGCCGGGTAGGAGAGGTTTAACTCGGCCACGACCAGCCTGACTAGGGAGAGAGACGGCGCTCTCTGCCATTTGCCGCCCCTGCTGCCCAATCCAGACAAGAAGAAGCGTCACATGCAGCTGACAAATGGGCCCAGGTGGATTTTATCATTTTCTGGAAATTAAAACTGCTGTACTGTTTCCACTCCAAAACCATACTTCCCAAGCTCGAACAATTATACGGATTTTTTTGCTTACCAAACACAATAGGCCGAACAACTTTTGTTTTTACACAAAGATCTGATTCTGCACAGAATTTGAATTTAAATTCATACAAAACGTTGACTTTTCAACTTTGCTCGAAATTCTGGGGCATTAGATTAGTTGCTAAAATTCTGAAAAATTCACCAAAATTACTTCTTGCCACATACTTCAGGACGGTATATTTAGATTGGTTACTTTTTGTTTAAAGTTGTGGGGTTTCTTCACAAGTTGTATTTTGCCATTTATTTCAATTTTTTTCTTGAATTTGAAGAATTCAAACTGGTTTCAACAATTGTCATCTTTCTTGATATTGTATTACAATGCGCTTAGAGCATGTTTTATCTGAGCTTGACACCGGGGTGTCACAGAGCAGCGGACCGCCACCGAGGCGTAGCTCGTGGTCGCGGAGAGCGAAGTCATGAAGCTCACCACGGAGCTGAAGGACCTACGCCTGTCCTCCGACGAGGATGTGGCCCATGTGCAGCAGGAGGTGGAGGATGCGAATACCGCCACCAGCGTCGCCCTGGAGGAATGCGATGGTATGTGCCTTTGCAGATCAAGTCTGTTGAAGTGTTGATATGGGGTCGGCCGCTCATCATCATTTTGCTTTACAGCCACGATTCGCAGCCTTCAGAATGTGATGGCGGCCGTGCGCCGCCTGCTCCGGGCTGTCATCATCGGGATACGCGAGGTCAACATCTCAACGGACTACGTCCAGTACACGCTGACCTGCGCTCTGCAAGATGGGGCGATGCTGGCTTTGGCGCAGGCGGCGTCGCATTATCCGGGGATCGATCTAGCGCATGCCTCCGAGGGCTTCGCTGCCGACACCCGGAACGCGGAGATCACGAGCTTGACGGAGGATGTGCGGTCTCGGGCGGCAGACCTCTGCGCCGCCTTCAAGTCGGCGAACTTCATGCAGGATAGGTTCGGCTCGATGCCGACCCGACCCCAGGATCCACCGCCGCCACCCCAGAATCCGTAGATTAGGTCTTCTTTTTTTTTCCTGTAATAATTTTGTGATGGACTCGGACATCTTTTGTAAGATATTAGTAGTAACGAATTCTGTTCTGACCCTTGCTCATGCCGTGTAACTTTCTTTGCAACTTTGTATTTTTTGTCAATCATTGGATGTTTGACCGAGCGACCAGGTTGGGTATAGCCAGTAGGGTTGAGTGTCAGACTCGATGCAGCCGTAGGGCATCACCAACCCGGGTCGTTAATCGTTAGCCGCGAGGAAAGACTCAAACGCTAGTACTTAGAATTTACTTCGCACGCCCGAGGGTCACCAGCGTGCTTGACGCGGATCGGGAAGCAGAGCCTCCCAAGAAATGAGGCCGGAGCCTTAAAACAAAAACAAAAGGCGCGGAGCTTAATCACAAAAAAGAGGAAGTCAGACCTCTACATTGTTCTTAGTTAAATCGCGCCGACCCGGAGGAACTTTTGGAGTTCACACCAGCGCGGGTCAGGATTTATCTTCGAAACTTGCGCGGACCAAGCAAGAGCCTTAAGAGAAAACGAGGCGCAGAGCCTGAGAGCGAAAACGAGAGGCACGAAGCCTGAGAAAGGGAACGACAGGGTCAGACTGCTGCGCTGTTCTTAGTTAAATTGCACCGACCTAGGCGAATTTTCCGAGTTCACGCCAGCGTGGATCGAGATCTAACTTCGAAATTTGTGCGGACCGACCGCTGAGCCGAAGGTTTCGGGGCCTGCACCGCGGGACCAAGCGAGCTTGTCATAGGGATCAGCGAACATGTCGCAAGGGACACTCAGATAGCTCCCAGGCGGCGGGGGTCGGCCTTTCGGCCGCGTGCCGTTGGGCAGAACAAAAAGAGACAAGATATGATCAAGAAATATGTCAGATTTTATTATTCATAGAAACGACGCAAGTTTTCAATGTTCCAGGCACTTGTGAGCACTTCGCCGCTCTCGGTTGCCAACTTGTAGGCGCCGAGCCTTAGAACTTGCTTGATTACAAAAGGCCCTTCCCAGGGGTGACAACTTGTGCTTTTCGGCCTTAGTTTAGACTCTCTTCAAGACTAGATCGTTGACGATGAATGCCTGACCCTTAATCCGCCGAGCGTGTAGCCGACGGAGACTCTGCTGGTACTTAGCCGATCGTAGGATGGCGATGTCGCGTGCTCCATCGAGTTGGTCCAGGGCGTCTTGCCACGTCGCCTCCAATGTTTCTTCGTTGTAGGCCCAGACTCGTGAGGAATCATAGTCGATGTCGGTCGGCAAGACGGCCTAGGCGCCGAATGCTATGAGGAACGGGGTAAAACCCGTCGTCCGATTGGGGGTCGTTCGTAAGCCCCAGAGTACAGAAGGAAGCACTCGGGCCTACCGACCGGCTGCATTTTTGATGCACTCATAGAGTCGGGCTTTAAGCCCCTAGAGCACCATGCCATTGGCGCGTTCAACCTGACTGTTGGTCCTCAAATGGGCAACGGATACGAAGGCGAGTCAGATGTTGTACTCCTCACAGAATTCATGAAACAGTCGACTAGTTAACTGTGCATTGTTGTCAGTGATGATGGAGTTCGGGACCCCGAAGCGGCAGATGATGTCGTAGAAGAATTCGACCGCTTGGCCGACACTGATGCAGGGCACCGATTTTGCTTCAATCCATTTGGTGAACTTGTCGACGGCGACGAAGAGGTGGGTGAAGCCCCCAACGCTTTTCAAAAGGGCCCGAGGATGTCGAGGCCCCAAACCGCGAAGGGCCATGTGATCGAGATCGTTTGGAGTTCTTGAGCCGGCAGGTGGGTCTGTCAGGCATAATACTGGCACTCTTGGCTGGAGCGAACTAATTGCTCGATGTCGGCAATTGCTGTAGGCCAATAAAATCCCTGGCAGAAAGCTTTTCCGACCAAGGTCCTTGGGGCGGCATGGGCCCACAAATTCCCGAGTGGATGTCGTCGAGGATATGCCGGCCTTCTTCTCGAGGGATGCAGCATTGGAGAACACCGCTCGTGCTTCGCTTGTAAAGTTCGTCGTCGATGATGGTGTAGGCTTTGGCCCGTCGGGAGATGCGTCGAGCATCGTTAATGTTGGCCAGGAGTGTGCCATCCTAGAGGAAGGCAAAATATCTTTGGACCAGTCGGCAATGATGGCGAGAACCTCCAACTCAGGGGTGGAAGCTGGCTCATCCATTGAGGTGTTGAGCGAGGGGTTGGTCTCTTCATCCTTGATCTTGATGGTCGGCTTGCTGAGGACTTCGAGGAAGACGTCGTCGGGGACAGGGTACCGACTAAAGCCATCTTGGCGAGGCAGTCGGCCGCTTCGTTGTTGCTACGTAGAATGTGATGGAGCTCTAGCCGGTCAAACTTGTCTTCGAGCTTGTGAACTTCCTGGCAATAAGCTTCCATCTTCGGATCACAACAGCTTGAGGCTTTCATGACCTGATTTACGTAGAGCCGTCGAACGCCGAGAGTGATTGCCATCCGAAGACCGTGGAGGAGACCTTCATACTTGGCGACGTTGTTTGAGGTGCGGAAGTGAATCTGAAGAATGTAGCGAAACTTGTTGCCTTTCGGAGAGATGAGGACGACGCCAGCCCTCGAGCCCTGAAACATGCAGGAGCCGTCGAAGAACATGGTACAGTGCTCGAGGTCGACAGGGGACGGCTGCTCTTGGGCCTCGGTTCACTCAGCGATGAAGTCAGTGAGGACTTGAGACTTAATGGCTTGACGCAGTACGTAAGAGATGTTGTGACCCATGAGCTCCATTGCCCACGTGGCGATCCGTCCGACCGCATCATTGTTGGTGACGATCTCTCCGAGTGGAAAGCTTGTGACCACCCGGACGGAGTGGCTATCGAAGTAATGTCGTAGTTTCTGCTTGGTGATGAGGACGGTGTAGATCAGCTTTTCCTCTTGCGTGTAGCGGGTTTTGGCGTCGACGAGGACTTCGCTGATGAAGTAGACGGGCCGCTGGACTTTTAATGCCCGACCCTCCTCTGAGCGTTCGACGACGAGGACAGTGCTGACCACCGTGGAAGTGGCAGAGATGTAGAGGAGCAAAACCTCGCCGGGGGTCAACAAAGCGAGGATCGGCGGTGTGGATAGCTGATGTGTACTTGGTTCCCGATCTTTCGTCAGGTCGTGATAACTCTCGATTTGGCGGAGATGCGACACACAATCGATCCGGCCTCAAATCAACACGATTCGAAACCCGCAATCGCAGCACCACTTCTCCTCTGGTTATCAACTGTGCGTACACGATTGACCTCGCCAAGAAGGCTAATCTCTACCTGCGAATCGAAGAACACAAGCAAGAACAAGGAAGAACGCAACTCACTTGCAAAATCTAGATTGAATCACGAAGTTGGATAACCAACAAGCCGTCAAACGGCGAAACTGTTTGAAAACAGGAGAAAACTAATCAAAACCTCTCTCTAATGACGGCGGCTACTAAATTTGTAGAGTTTAGGTCGACCTTAGGGGAAAACCCTAATACTAATGGGCTTAGAAAAGATACAAGGCCCAAAGGCCAAAAGATAGTGTCGCGGCACTCAGGCAGTTTCTGGATGTCATATTGTTTCAAAGATTTCCGCTGATTCCGATCGAATTTGGAGATGAGACTCATTCCGTTGGAAAGGTTATCTTGTTAGCTTTTCAACCATATCTAGAACGTCCAAAACAGAGCTCATATGAGACTAAGGCATCCGTTTTAGTGCAGGCTGCTCTAAGAACCCGAGTCAAACTCGAACCCGAGTTGTTTGGATCTCCTCCGGGGTCGAACGTGTGGTTCTGATCATGAGCATCTCCAAGTCCTTCTTCATGCTTTGTTTGACTCTCTCTAATATTCCTAATCACAATAAAGTTATTAGGTAGCAATCTATTCTCAACGGATGGAAAACATGTGTTTTGGAACGAGCTCACCTCTAATCTCAACTGTCGTGGGTGAGTTTCATCAATACTACTTTGAGGACTCTTATGTGTATCTAAAAGAGTGATGTCCTCATCATCCTCCCCTTCTTGTTTTGGAGTCGTACTCGACTCAAGTTCATTGTCTGGACCTCGACCCCACCATGCCCTGGAACTTGCATGAAAAGGTGGAGGCCACGGGAGTATTTGAACGCAATCATTTGGTGGTTCAAAGATCTTTATAATCTCATCATTCTCCCCTTCTTGATGGAAAGCCGTCCTCGGCTTTCTCTCTTGGGTATCATGATACTTCTGCAAATAGTTAGTAACAGGAGCGCACAAATAGCTAGAAAAATCACGAGATGCAAACATGCCATCTTTGCACACTAAAGCATCACATAAAGTATTTTTATCACAAAAATCAATAAGATCATTCTTTTGAGAAGTCATAAAGTGTGTTGTCTTAAAAAAATAGATAAATATGATAGGGCATGATATTTTGTATTTCCATCATCTAGTTTATCATTTATTTTCATCATGCAAGAGGACTTTAAATTTGAGCAAATATAAACTCTATGCACCATAAAGACACCTCTAGAATCATAATTGTCTATAACATAAAAATTGGTTCTAGTAAACAAAGGCAATTCAGGTTTCAAAAATATCATCCTCTCTACTGTAGCAAGGTCACGAAAAGAATTATATTCAATATAACCCACAGTGTTTGAAAAAGATAGCAATTTCAGCTCATTATTTTTACATGTAATGGGTGTGAAATGTTTAATTTCAGCACTAGTGAATGGATAAAAATTAGGAGTTTCAAATTCATTCACTTCTTGTTGCATAGGTAGAATAGAAATATCAGCACACAACCTTTCCTTATCACAAGAACTAGTAGGCAAATCAAACAGTGACAAAGATAAATGGATAAAAGGTGATATTAGCGGTTGCTTTACAAAAATAGGATAGACAAGAAATTTCAGC
>BCLF01000084.1:1048370-1075145 GCA_001602275.1 Zoysia japonica | reverse complement strand
TCTATTACTTTTTAATTCTATTAATTACTTCTTAATCTTGTTGATTACTATTTATTCAATCAATTACTTATTTAAATTATATGCAATGACATGAAATGCTATGCACTCCTAGCAATTTATTTATTTAAAAGAATTTTTCCACACTAGTCTAAATTGTGAAATGCATTTAAATTTTCAAATTTTAATATTTGGAATGGGTTGAAATTTTGGGTGTCACATTTCTCCTTTCACTCATACGGCGTTTTCCAAATAGATTATCCATATCCTTTTCCCAAACAATATATTTAGTAGAATCTAAACCATCATATAAAATAAGAGACAAAAGAATATAATTACTCGTGGAAGGACATGATGTAGCAGTGGTCTGAAACTTATGCGTCTTTTGATTATGTGCAACATCTATTTGCGGTAGATTACAACTCGCAAAGTTTGTCGCAATATTATTGTATTCACCTCCTTTTCTTCTTGTCATGGTTAGAAAATAGCATATAGACAGCAAAAATATTATTCCTGCAACTACAATGAGTGGGTAGTGAAAATTTCGCAAAAGAAAACGCCTTACCGAGCTCTTGCAAGATTCTTACCAAAGCAAAGCGAAGGATGGTGCAACCAGTGGCAGGAGAAACCAGGGAGTCGTAATTCCACAATTACAGGGTCAAATACAGTGCTGATCCGAGGTATATATGTGGAGCTTGGAGTGCTGAAATAATAATTAGTGGAACACAATTCTATAACAGATATTAATATTGAATAAGTATTCTAAGTATTATGTTCTAGTTGCTGGCCCAATCTTATGAAAAGTTTTAGATGTTACAAGAATATGAGTGAAGATATCAAAGGGCAGCAAACAATACAACTGATAAGGCTCCAGAAATCAGCAAACTATTCAGCACTTGAAAAATCAGCGTAGGTTAATTCCTGGTTTCTAGGTCTTCAAAATTTTTTATTTCTATTTTATTTTTCGGATATTTTTCTCTGAACCAGAAGCACAAAAGATGATACACGACCAAATTTTAGATCAATATGATAAAAGATATGGCCTGGAGAAAATCTCACATTTCTGTTAAATATGTGCTGAAACTTCAAAGCGCGAAAACAGAAACTTCAGTTATGAATTTGTTGAATCTAGGATCCTGGGAGGATGTGAAATTTTCTGTAGATATCTAAAAAGTACTTATATGTCTAATTTAGAGTATAGAAACAAAAGTTATGACTATTTTAATGATGGATCTCTAAATCAGATTTGTTTGAAAGACTGAAAACAGATTTGGATTTCAAATTGGATGCGAATTTTATGGACGTTTTTGTGAATGATTGAGCAGCGGATAAATATGGAGACCACGGGGGTATTTGAACGCAATCATTTGGTGGTTCAAAGATCTTTATAATCTCAGTCATTTGGTGGGATAAATTTTCAATGCAAAAGAAACAATTAACAGATGTGACATGATAACAGATCTGCACACGATGTGGATGAACGATGAAGGAAAACACCTGGATACAAAAAGATCACAAAATCCAGCAATCAAAACACAAACTAAGGACACAAACTCAACACTACGGACTCTGAAATAAAATTATGCAAAGGCTAAACACGACTTGAACAGGGGAACACCTAACGATCTACTAATTTTTTTTGTGTTGCGGCTTTTCTGTGGACAATAGGATGAATGCAAAATAAACAAAGATAGATGTGAACCTGACGGTATACCTAAAGCTCTGATTATCACTTGATGTGTACGTGGTTCTCGATCTTCCGTAAGGTCGTGATAACTCTTGATTTGGCGGAGATGCGACACACAATCGATCTGGCCTCAAATCAACACGATTCGAAACCCGCAATTACAGCATCACTTCTCCTCTGGTTATCAACCGTGCGCACATGATTAACCTCACCAAGAAGGCTAATCCCTGCCTGCGAATCGAAGAACACAAGTAAGAACAAAGAAGAACGCAACTCACTTGCGAAATCTGGATTGAATCACGAAGTTGGATAACCAACGAGCCGTCAAACGGCGAAACTGTTTGAAAACAGGAGAAAACTAATCAACACCTCTCTCTAATGACGGCAGCTACAGAATTTATAGAGTTTAGATCCACCTTAGGGGCAAACCCTAATACTAATGGCTTTAAAAAGATACAAGGCCAAAAGATAGTGTCGTAGCACTCGGATAGTTTCTGGACGTCATATTGTTTCAATGATTCTTTTTTATCCCTGTCGAATTTAGAGATGAGACTGGTTCCGTTGGAAAGGTTATCTTGTTAACTTTCCAACCATATTTAGAACGTCCAAAACGGAGCTCGTATGAGACCAGGGCATCTGTTTTAGTGCAGGCTGCTCCAGGAGCCCTAGTCAGACTCGAACCCGAGTTGTTTGGATCTCCTCCGGGTCGAACGTGCGGTTCTGATCATGAGCATCTCTAAGTCCTTCTTCATGCTTTGTTTGACTCTCTCCAATATTCCTAATCATAATAAAGTTATTAGGTAGCAATCTATTCTCAAAGGATGGAAGACATGTGTTTTGGAACGAGCTCACCTCTAATCTCAACTGTTGTGGGTGAGTTTTATCAATACTGCTTTGAGGACTCTTATGTGTATCTAAAGGAGTGATATCCTCATCAGCAGCAGGGTCTTCAATTGATCGAAGGCTTACTTAACCTCGACGGTCCAGGTGAAATGGTCGGACTTGCGTAGCAGTCAGTAAAAAGGCATTGCCTTCTCACCGAGCCGAGAGATGAAGCGGCTGAGGGCCGCAAGGCACCCAGTGAGCCTTTGGATGGCTTTGACGTTCTTGACGGGGCCTAGATTCAGGATCGCGGCTATCTTCTCGGGATTGACTTCGCTGCCCCGCTCATAGATGACGAACCCAAGCAGCTTGCCCAAGGGGACGCCAAAGACACACTTCTCGGGGTTGAGCTTGACGCGGTACCGTCGGAGGTTGGCAAAGGTCTCCTCCAGGTCGGTGATGAGGTCGTCAGTCTTTCGGGTCTTGATAACGATGTCATTGACATAGACTTTGAGGTTCTAACCTAGTTGGTCGTGGAAGCATTTTTGAGCACTGATAGGTTGCGCCGACATTCTTAAGCCCAAACGGCACTGTGACGTAGCATAAAGAGCCAAACGGAGTGTTGAAGATTCTTGAAGTCCACCACATGTCAATCGAGCTTCAACGCTAGTCTACACTTCAAGGAGGTTATTCTTGTACATAGTAGAGTAGGTTTCTTGGACTTGCTGGATATTATCGGAGGTTTATTCCCAATTTCTCAAAAATTGCCAAGCCAATGACGGAGCTATTAAAGAAAGGCATCAAATTTGTTTGGGATCCTTCTTGTGAGGAAGCTTTCCAAACTCTCAAGAAGCATTTGACCACCGCACCCGTGCTAGCTCAACCCGACATCACTAAACTATTCGATGTGTATTGTGATGCTTTTGGTACGGGACTTAGATGTGTCTTGATGCAAGAAGGTCGTGTAATTGCTTATGCTTCACGACAACTTCGACATCATGAGCAAAATTACCCCACTCATGATTTGGAATTAGCCTCTGTGGTTCTAGCCTTAAAAGTATTCTTCTTGGAAATTTAGTTCACTTGTACACTGATCATAAGAGTCTGAAATATATTTTCACTCAACAAGATCTGAACATGAGGCAAAGAAGATGGTTAGAACTTATCAACGATTATGAATTGGAGATTCACTATCATCCCGGCAAAGCAAATGTACTTACCGATGCTTTGAGTCACAAATCTCATTGTCATAATTGCCAAATTTCAGCAACAAATCATTATCTTAAAGTTGAACCAAGTATAAGAGCTCTACCACATGGAGCCTTATACAATCTTGCTCTTGCTCTGACACTTCGAGAAGAAATTATTGAGGCTCAAAGAAAAGATGCTGGAATGCAGAAAATTAAAGAAAGACTCAAGAATGGAGAAGCAATGCCTTTTAAAGAGGATAATGAGGGTACCTTGTGGTTCAATAACCAACTTGTGGTACCTAAGGATCATGAGCTATGCAAGAAAATTATGGACGAGGCCCATGTGTCCAAATACTCCATTCATTTTGGGAGTAATAAAATGTATCAAGAGTTAAGGAAGAAGTTTTGGTGGACAAGGATGAAGAGGGAGATTGCCAAGTATGTGATAGAATGTGACACTTGCCAAAAGGTGAAAGCTGATCATTTATGCTTAGCGGGTCCTCTACAACCTCTGAGTGTCCCAAATTAGAAGTGGGAAGATATAAGCATGGATTTCATTGTGGGACTACCACTAACTTCCTGGAAACATGATTCATTTGGGTCGTTGTGAATCGATTAACAAAATCAGCTCACTTCATTCCAGTAAACACTCGCTTCAACACAAAGAAATATGCCGAGTTGTATATCTCTCGCATCCTTTGGTTGCATGGAGTACCCAAAAACCATTGTATCGGACAGAGGAAGCTCATTTGTCTCTCGTTTCTGGGAGCAATTGCATTCTTGCTTGGGCACAAAGTTGATCCGCAGCTTAGCTTATCATCCCCAAACCGATGGACAAACCAAGCGTGTGAATCAAATATTAGAAGACATGCTCCGGTCATGTGCCCTCATGAGTGGTGGAAATTGGGATGAGTATCTGCCTTTTGCGGAATTCTCATATAACAATAGCTATCAAGAGAGCATAAAGATGTCTCCTTTTGAAGCCTTGTATTGCCATTCGTGTCGGACTCCTTTGAACTGGTTCGAGACTGGTGAGAGAGTGAATTTCAGACCTGACCTGGTAGCTCAAGCGGAAGAGAAAGTTCGGATCATACAAGCAAACTTAAAGGCCGCTAAATCTCGTCAGAAGAGCTATGCCGATAAAAGGCGTCGCCCCTTGGAATTCGATGTAGGTGATCATGTCTACTTACGTGTATCTCTTATCAAGGGTGTGCAACGTTTCGGACTTAAAGGAAAGTTGGCCCCAAGATACATTGGTCCATTCCAAATTAAGGAGAAATTTGGTACCGTCGTCTATCAATTGGATTTGCCAACCCAATTATCTGGAGTACGGTCTTCCATATATCCCAGCTCAAGAAGTGTTTGAAACCACCTCTGGATGTGGTGATTCCTGAAATTGAACAATTACAAGAAGATCTCATTTATCCTGAACATCCTATCGACATAGTTGATCAAAATGATCGGATCACTCGAAACAAGACCACTAAATTCTATAAAGTTTGGAGCAATCATTCAACAGAAGAAGCCACATGGGAAACGGAGGAATTCTTGCAATCCAAGTTTCTTGAATTTCTGCCATCCTTATTCGGGTAATCCCTTCATCTCCTACACTTCCTCTTGTGTCTCTTAAATCTCGGGACGATATTTCTTTAAAGGGGGAGGGTTGTGACACCTCAGGTGTCAAAAATGAGCTTTTCCTTATTCCTTGTCAATTGGCGTTGCTAAAGCCTTCAAATTTTGAAATTCAATTGATGTCCAGTTTGAATTATTCAAATGAAAGACTAAATATACCTTGTAAAGAAACTTAAAAATTTTCCATAAGATGGTAGTATTTCAAAAATACGGCCAGGAAGATCATGCCGGGAAAGAATTTTAATGATTTTACCAAGATTTTATCAACTCATTAAATGCCCTTGAAAAATTAAGCAAAGTTGTAAAAGTCAACTTTTTGTATCAATTTGCATATAAAATCTGTACCGATTTTCAACTCGGGCCCAACAGGAAAAAGGTTCCTCCTGATACATAGTATCACCACAAAAATCAGAATAAAATTTTAAGCCCAACAAGTCTCCCTTTCAAGTTCCCAAACTCATTGCAGTTTCTGTTCGTCGAAAATTCGGAAAAATCATTCGTACCCACTGGTCTGACTGACGTGATGAGTTTTCTCTCTCCATTGGCCATTTAAGACAGCCAGCTACCGTGTAGACACCGACAACCAACTTCAGCTCCTGCTTTACTCTCTCTTCCATCTAAGTGAAGCCTCCCAGCTGTCTCATAAAAGCTCAAGACCTCAGAACCTTAGCTTATTCATCCATTTTGCCTCCAGCCACCATTGTTGCTCGAGCTGAGTTTTCATCCGAGTCAAAGCTCCTCCTCTACGGTAAGTTCCGCTCCTATTCCTCCCATGGACTAGCTCCTCACTCTCTGGAGCTGTTCTCTAATCGCTTTTCCATCGGATTTCATGGCTGAGCTGGTGCAGTGCAGAGGAGTCGTCGCTGTTTGGTTGAGCGCAGCCTGCACCGTCGACCTCGCCTTTTTGGTCTTCTTCGTCGCTATTTTCTGCCGCCGCTCTTCCCCAAGACAAGGTGAAGCTCCTCGGCCTTATCTCGTTGTTTTCTGTCACTCTCAGCCTGTGCAAGAGCTCGTCTGATATTGCACTGTACACGAGCTTGTCCCTGGCGAGTTTTCGGCCATCTCGTAACTCTAGAAATTAGCTGAAAAGTTTTCTGGTACCGAAAGTATCACTCCGATATTTTTATTGAGATTTTTAGTGTCCGTTTAGCTTGTTCGAGCAAGTGGTGCTGAGCTCTAGAAATTCTGGCCACCATGTCTAATGAATGAGCTCGATGCCCGAACTCACAAATGCCCGAAGTCAAAACTCCCGAACAAAAATAGTTCCCGAAGAAGGATCGATTGATAGCTCCCGAAGACAATCGATCGATAGCTCCCGAACTCGAACGGCTCCCCAAGTCGATCGATCTAAATCTACCGAGCTCAAATGGATCGTAACGATCTCGAATGTAACTCTCGAACTCCGTTCAGATTCATTTTCAGCTTTAGGAATCTTTCAAAAATTCATTAAAAATTTCAGAAAAATCAAAAAATACGAAATAAATTTTGTTAGAATCCTTGTAACCAGATCTTCACATCGGGCGCATTTATTTCAACTTCAGACAAAACTGTTAATAATTAAAATTCTAGAAAGAGAAAATTCAAGATAAATTCATATCTACAGTTCTATCCATGCAAAAATTATGAAATTTGGCTAGCATACATCTCCTGGCATACCAGAACCGCTCACCAACTCTTATTCTAAAATGTTGCCTATTTGCTTGATTCATGTCATCTCATTCATATAGAAACTGACGTTGAAGGCCAGCCAATTGGAGTAGCCGCTGAGGATACTTCTGCTGATCTTAACCCTCTTGATTGTGCTAACACTACTCAGGATCAAAGCAAGCCCCGGTGCAACTTAACTCTTTTTAAATATTTTATTTATCTTACAAGTATTGGTTGGAGTCATGAAATGTGCATTTAAGTCATAGGAAATGACCGCTACTGTAGTTGCATTTCCTTAGGATTCCTGTGGGGTTTAGAGTCTAAGTTGGTTCCGATACCCGATGCTATGCGTAGATTAATTGTTGAGTCATCAGTAGAAGTCGAGTGGTTGGAATCCGCTCGCAAGCTATACGTGGGTCCAATTTTCTTTTGGTGGGGTTACTGTTTTCACCATGACAGAAATTTGAGACAGGGCTGAGATTGATTAGGAGCAGCAAGATATGTTTATTGTATGTGTTAGCTCGGTCTGAGTCAATTAAGAACCGATCGAGTGTGACCTTGTTGAGCAAGTTTGAACAGTACCGAATACATGCTGGATATATAGAATCCAGCAAACCGATGTAGCAAAATACCGTAGTGGTTAGACGAACCCTACCTCCCTTTTGGCGAGGAGTTGAGAAAGACTTGTGTCTAACCATGGATAGACCCAAGGAGTTATCGCATGGAGGACCGTGTTCCTGGGAGAGGCGCGCTTATCGGCCGGCCCTATGGTGTTGAGCGAAAGGTTGCCACGTACGGCTTCCGAAAAGTGCGTACGTGTCATGTAACTCGGGTTTCTCCTACAGGATGTAAATTGATTCGAGTCGCTGCCCCTCACGGTAACGAGTACCGCTTGTCTCACTGCATCACATCGTAGTAAGAATATGAATGGAATGATGAATGCTGCTGATCTTGTTAATTAATAACTATTGTATTGCAACCATGATTGATGTAGAAGTATTGCAAACATTCAGTCTTATGCCCTTTTAATATGGCTAAAACTTGAAAGGACTAACTATTAGTGCTGTTTTTGCAATGAATCCCTCCTAATGTTAGAGCCAGTGCATGATTAGAAGACGGCTTTAGAGAGCCATTTTGACGGTAAGCCTTGCTGAGTATTAGTTACTCAGGGTGTGGTTGCTTATTTATGTGGTGCAGGTATGCCTCATGCAGATTACTTTGATTGTTGTGGCAAGGTGGCGTGGGAAGGTGAACCACCAAAAGAGTAGTCTATTGAGTGGGTTTCCGCATCACCATCCTCTGACCAGGAGGAATGAGATCATGTTTATGGACTGACATGGTTTCATTTTAAGCTATGTATCGTCGTGCTATATCGCTTTCGCGGTGTAAACGAATTTCGAACCTCTTTTGTGCACTCAAAAACCAGAACCTAAGTTCTAATATTTAAAACTTGTTTGTACTCTATTTTTATTTATGTGCTTGTGTATGTACTTTTGGACTCTCGCTTCATCGAGTTGTCGCTTGAAGCCGATCTTGGATGGCAAACCCCTCATTTTTGAGCTGGGATGCCACACCTACTCCCCTCAACAAAATGGAGATAACGAAACAAAGAACCGCACACTCATAGAGATGGCAAGAACTATACTTGTTGAATACAAGACCTCCGATCGCTTTTAGGCCGAACGGCATGTCATGCAACTAACTGGCTCTATCTTTATCGCATCTTGAAGAAGACCCCCTACGAGCTTCTCACCGGTATCAAACCTAATGTCTCTTACTTTCGTGTTTTTGAAAGCAAGTGCTATATTCTCAACAAGAAACACAAATCATCCAAGTTTGCTCCAAAAGCGAACGAAGGTTTCTTGCTTGGTTATGACTCAAACTCTCGTGCCTATCATGTCTTTAACAAAAACTCTGGTTTAGTTGAACTCACATGTGATGCGGTGTTTGATGAGACTAATGGCTCTCAAGTAGAGCAAGTTGATCTTGATATTTTAGATGATGAAGAAGCTCCATGTGATGTATTGAGAAGGATGGCAATTGGTGATGTGAGACCACATGATCCACAAGATGTCCAAGATGATCCATCCTCCAATGTAGCATCACCTCCAATACAAGATGAAGCACAAAAAGAAAAGGGCAATGATCAAGGGAGAGATGAAGAAGAAGAGCAAGATGAACCAAGACCCCAAGTGCCACATCCAAGAGTTCATCAAAGCGTTCAAAGAGATCACCCTGTTGATAACATACTTGGTGATATTGAAAAAGGGGTAACCACTAGATCACGAGTCGCTACTTTTTGTGAACATTACTCTTTTCTTTCCTCCTTAGAACCATTTAGGGTAGAAGATGCACTTCGTGATCCGGATTGAGTGATGGCCATAGAAGAAGAGTTGAACAACTTCAAGAGAAATAAATTCTGATCTTTGATGGAGCGTCCAAGTCAAAATGTTGTGGGCACTAAATGGGTATTCCGCAACAAACAGGATGAGCATGGAGTCGTGACAAGAAACAAAGCAAGGCTAGTGGCAAAAGGTTATTCACAAGTTGAAGGTTTGGATTTCAATGAAACCTTTGCCCCGTAGCTAGGCTTGAGTCAATTCATATATTACTTGTCTATGCTATCACCACGATTTTAGGCTATATCAAATGGCCGTGAAAAGTGCATTTCTCAACGAGCCAATCAAAGAAGAAGTGTATGTGGAGCAACCACCAGATTTTGAAGATGATGAGTATCCAAACTACGTTTATAAACTCCATAAGGCGCTATATGGGCTTAAGCAAGCTCCTAGAGCATGGTATGAATGCCTCAGTGACTTTCTCATTGAAAGTGCTTTTACAATTAGAAAAGCCGATTCCACCCTCTTCACAAAAAGGGTTGACAATAATTTATTTGTGTGCCAAATATATGTCGATGACATAATAGTAGTTCTACTAAAAAACTTTCTGTGATGAGTTTAGCAAGATCATGACCGAAAGATTTGAGATGTCCATGATGAGAGAGTTGACGTTCTTCCTCGGCTTTCAAGTGAAACAACTCAAGAAAGGAACGTTTATATGTCAAACCAAGTACACCCATGATATTCTCAAGAAGTTTAAGATGGCGGACGCTAAACCTATCAAGACTCCCATGGGGACAAATGGCCATCTTGACCTTGACTTCGGTGGAAAAGTTGTGGACCAAAAGGTACATCGCTACATGATTGGATCTTTGATTTACCTTTGTGCATCTAGGTCCGATATCATACTTAGTGTGTATATCTGTGCAAGATTTTAAGCTACTCTAAAAGAGTGCCATTTAAGGGCCATTAAGAGAATCTTAAAATATTTATTTCACACACTAAACCTAGGGCTTTGGTATCCAAAGGGTTCTACTTTTAATCTCATTGCATATTCTGATGCGGATTATGCCAGATGCAAAGCGGATAAGAAGATCACATCGGAAACTTGCCAATTTTTGGAAAGATCCCTTGTATCATGGTCCTTCAAAAAACAAAACTCTGTTGCCCTAACCACCGCTGAAGCCGAGTACATAGCTGCAGGTAGCTGTTGCGCCCAATTGCTATGGATGAGGCAAACCTTTAAGAACTTTGGTTACTTTGAGAACAAAGTCTCTCTCCTATGTGACAATGAGAGTGCCATCAAAATTGCTAATAATCCTTGTGATCATAACCGCACCAAGCATATAGACATCCGGCACTATTTCTTGAGAGATCATTCACTAAAGGGGATATAGAGATATTCCATGTACCTACCAAAGACCAATTGACTGATATTTTCACCAAGCCTCTAGATGAGAAGCGCTTTTGTGAGCTTAGGAGTGAGCTTAATATCATAGATTCTTGAAATGTGACTTGAAGTAGTGCACATCTGATTGTTGTTTTCTATTTGCTTGTGAAGCAAAAGATTTTGTGACAATATTGTGTGATTTTCAAAATATTTTACCGTTCTTGGTCTTAGGACCAACTTTGTTATAAAGTGATCGTTGCTTTGAATGTTGATTGTTTCTGATCACTATATGACAAAGTATTTATATGTCCATCTAATATATAAGCCTATCCATGCAAAAATTCTAAGTTTTCTTCATCCTCCAAATTCTGTCCAAAGAGGCTCTACCGGACTATCCGGCACTTTGCCGGAATGTCTGGTGGTTCTAGTGGCCGAAACAGAGAAGGCCTATCGGAGACTCCGGCACTATGCCGGATACTCCGATGGCCGGAGACTTCGGCACTTTGCCGGAGTGTTCAGTGGCCTAGATGTATTTAAACTCTGCAGGCCCCACATCCAACGTTCATCTCTCCATTCGACTCACAGCCACCCCGTTGCCCTCTCTCTCAAGACTTCTTGATCTCCAAGACTCCTTGAGGCTTCCTCTCGCACTTGTCGTTTTCCCTGTCAGATCGAGGCTAAAACGAGGTATTTCATCCAAAATCTCATTTTTCCCGATCTCTCTCCGTAGGCCATTCTAGGGGATTTCCTTCGGTGAATCATCTTCTTTAGATGTATCCATGTGATGCCGAAAGTTTGGTTGCAATGCCCCAGATGGTTAGAGAGATCTCATAGATTGTTGCCAAGAACACGAAGGACCGGAGCTTCCGGCAACTTGCCGGAGTGTCCGATACTTTACCGGAGACTCTGGTTACCAAACTGTCCGGCACATTACCG
This sequence comes from Zoysia japonica, assembly GCA_001602275.1. NCBI lineage: Eukaryota > Viridiplantae > Streptophyta > Magnoliopsida > Poales > Poaceae > Zoysia > Zoysia japonica. Next base: position 1,063,505 of record BCLF01000084.1, on the reverse strand, counting down.
GAGACTCCGGTGCATCAGTGTTTTTGTGCAATCTTTCATACCTCCTTGTCCTATCTTGTCATTGATCTTAGTGGTTCTTCTACTCTCTTGTTGACAGATGGGTCATGAAAGGAGAGCTCCAACACCTTAAAATGAGCCGAAGATTGAGAACGAACATGAGGAGGATCGCCCCAAGCGCAAGCGAAAGGTTGCAGCCTCTAAGAAGCAACCTAGGAGGGAGCAAGGTCCTATCATCCGTGATGTTTCCCCTGGTACCACTTTGCCATCAAGGAGGAGTACCCAAGGTGGTCATGGCAAGGGCAAGGGTGTTGCTAGTGGGCAAGGAAGTGCTTTTCAGAATCAGTTTGCTCCCCGCCTCTTGAGTAGCAAGGTTCATTACACAGTGACAGATACTAAGTTTGGGAACCGGGAGCCCTTTGAGCATCCCATGAAGCCTATCAACTACACGAAGGGTTCACATGATTTCATTGCCAAAAGGTATACTAATCCTTAAACTTTGGAGAGACAGTCTTGCTATGCTGATTACAGGTTCCACAACCTCTTTCATATGGATTGGTACAAGTTAGTGATTGTGGACAAAAAGGACAGGACAACTCCTATGAAGTGAATTGATTGGAGTTACATGAGTGCAGCCCAGGATGCTACCTTTGATCTTATTGTTGATATTTGTGAGCGGAGGGGTTGCAAGGACATCATGGGCTCAAGCAAAATTGGTGTGAAGAGATCATAGCCCAGTTCTACACTACGCTCTGGATTGACAGGGATGGAGATGAGCCTATTCTCCATTGGGCACTAGAGGGCAACAGATATCAAATCTCCTACTCACAATTTGCTGCTTATCTTGGATTTTGTGCGGAGGACTTGGGAAAGCATAAGATTCACTCAGAGCGGGTCCGTCTAGATGGGGAGATATCCTTTCTCTATGATGAGAGGTATGGACCTGTCAGTCTTGGCAAGGTGCACGGGATGACACCCTATTTCAAGTATCTCAACTCATTATTCCATGTCACCTTGTGCCCTCAGTCTAGAGATGCCTCGAGTGTGATGCAGATGGCAAGAAACTTGCTCTATTGGATGAAAGACATAGATGTCACTCGAGAGGGTTTCAGCGTCTTTGACTTCTACTTACAGCAGATCATTATCGCATCTACTACACCGATCCAGAGTTGCGGCTATGCTCCTTACATCATGCATATGATCCACTCATTGCTCAATGGCCGCCTTCATTGTGAGATCAAGCACAATCCATACCGTATCTAGGCCACTGGCACATCCACTAGATCATCTTCTCATAGCCTTTCACTCTTGATCCTTCTCACGGTGCTTCCAAGAAGAAGTACCGTAAGTCTTCTTCTTCATCCTTCATAGCACGAGCTCTCAAGGCTGTCTTTAGCATTTGTACTCACAACACTATCGAGATTAGAGAGCATCGCCACGAGACCCGTGAGCAATTTCAAACCCTAGGGGCAAGACAAGACCGGATTGCTTCTCATCTCCAAATCAACCTTTCTCCACTCTGTGAGTATCCGGATTTTCCTCCACCTCCTATCTTTGACAATCCTTGGGATCTCTTGTCTATGCTCAATGATTGGTCCAAGAGCATGAGCAAGAGGATGGAGCTGAAGAGAGTGATGGGAAAGATAAAGAGGAAGTTGCAGCTATCGAGGGAGAAATTGAAGGGGAAGAAGAAGGTGGAGAAGAAGAAGGCGATGAAGAGGAAGGTGATGAGGATAGCGACGCCACTCCTTGAGCTTACCACTTTGCATTCTTTTCTCCTTTTTGGTGATGTGATGCCAAAGGGGAGAAGAAATCTATCATCATCTATCTTTGGGCTTATATTATTGTAATGATGGACATATAAGACTTGTGTGATTGTTAGTATAAAATTATGTGATTTGTAGTTTGTAATAACTCTATTTGTGCTCTATTTGTGATATTTGGTTATTATTGTTGCTATCTATGATATGTTGCTTATGTTATGTGGTGGTGTAATGATGAAATATTCTTTTTGATCTTCTTATTCCTTTGTTGTGTGGATATTTTTGTCATATGCATTTCACTTATTATTTCCACTCATTTGTTGCACCCCACAGATGCTTGATATAAGAGGAGCTCTCACAATTTTTTCTTCAAATATGTGCATTTTGAATTTTAAAGCCAAAACAAGGAATTCAAGTCCATACACACATTTAGGAGGAGCTACTTATATCACAAGCATAAAAAATTATTGATTATATCTCTTTTTGAAGCTTTGAATGGGTTGTCATCAATCACCAAAAAGGAAAAGATTGAAAGTGTATCTAGGCCCCCTAGTGGGTTTTGGTGGATGATGACGAACCATTCAAAGGGCTAATGACATTTGTTAAGTGTATTAACAGCGCAAAAGATTCAAAAAGAAGAAAAGAATGTTAAATGAAAAAGGAAGACCCCCAATTTTTGAGGATTAGTCACAAGGCCTTTTCTCACAGAAGAACACTAGCTTTTATCATTTCTTGAGTCTAGGTATGCCGTACTATCAAGAGAGATTCAAATTGAAGTCTTAAAGGTGCCAAAATGCTCAAATCCACTCCTAACCCAAGACTCCTTACCGAAGTATCCAGCACAATGCCGGAGTCTCCAGTAAGACAAAAGCCTTAACTCGAGAAGGCTCACCGGAGTGTCCGGCAAAGTGTCGAAGACTCAGGTAGCCTAGCAGCCCGCACCTGAGAGGGCTCACTGGAGTATCCGACACAGTGCCGAAGACTCCGGTGGCTCAGGCTTTGCAAACCCGAGAGTGCTCACCGGAGTGTTCGGCATGTTACCAAAGACTCCGGTGGACCGGAGTGTCCAGCAAAGTGCCGGAGTCTCCGGTCAGTCTGTGACCAGTCCAACGGCTACTTTTTGGAGCTCGGGTATTTATACCCCCTCTGCCCCATTTGAGAGGGCAGGCGACTCACACTTGCAAACAACACTTTTGAGCTCAAAAACACTCTCTCACTCTCTTCCAAGGCCTAAGCTTGCAAGATTTGAGTTAGAAATTGTGAGAGAAGTGCTTCCACTCCCATTGAGCATTTGCGGCACCGTCGAGCTTCGGTTTGAGTTTGTTACTCTTGAAACTTTTGCTCCTAGATGGCTAGGCGTGCCCTGGAGCTCCCAACTCGTGTGTTGACACCCCAAAAAATTTGTTCACCTTCCCGAAAGGGATTTGCTAGTGAAGAACTCAACCTCACATTTGTGGTTGGTTGAGTGAGAGAAAGGATCGAGTGAGATCCGATTTTTTGTGAACCTCTCAACAGAGATGTAGAGTTTCTTCGTGGACTCGAACTTCGGTGAAAAATCTTGTGTCTCCTTGTGCTCTTTTCACTCTTGCAAGTTCATATTGTTCTTATTATTCTTTTGCATAGATTTGCTTCGATCTACTTGCTCACTAGTTTCTAGCTTGTTTGATTGCTTAGATTTACTTGCTATATCATATTCTAGTCTTTTGATTCAAGTAGATTTTGCTAGAACTTGCTACAATTTGCTTAGATTCAAATCACGTCCAGATTTTTGCTGACCGGAGTATCCGGTAAAGTACCGGACATTCCGGCGACTGGAGTGTCCGGCACATTACCGGACAGTCCGGTGGTTCGTTGAGTTTGATTTTTCAAGAATTATTTTAGTTTGACTATTCACCCTCCTCTAGTCAACTTTCAAATAGGCTACTAATTAGAAACAAATATTGAAGAGTGATATCTTTTACCGGTCACTAGACTGTCCAGTAACTTTTTTTGTCACCTCAAACAATTAAAACTCCTCTCTAAAATTCATTTCATGTCACTGGATTATCTGATGTATGGTCTATGACCTCACCTATTTGATGACTACTTCTCTTCAGGTTCAAGAAAATAACCTCTCTGAACTTACTTTTAATCTTATGGCTCATCGACGGTAACTGCTTCTGAAGCTGCAACTTGATGTTCGTGATTCTGTCTTCTAACTTCTTCCAAACCGCTTCTCTACCACTCAAGTGCCTGCTGAAATTACTAAAGTATTCAAACCTATAGTTGTATGACTCAGAGAAAAAATAGCTTGACTCATTTAATAGTGCTGGCTTTGTTATGGACTTACTCTCTCCGTTTTTAAGTTGATATCGTCGTTAACTTCTAACATCAACTTTGATCATTTGTCTTATTAAAAAAATTAGACCAGTAGCACGCGCATTGGCAAGCAGGTTGGCGCCGGTAGCGCTTAACAGCGGGAAAAGTAAAGATTATTTTTGCATGGTCATTCTGCCCAACGCTAGTTGATTTTGCTTTGGCTTTTGTTATTAGTGACAGATATGTGGTTAATTTGTATTAGCTCTACTTTAACCATATAGTTAATGATGTTTACGACTATGGTTATTAGTGGCATGAACCTGTGGTTATAATCCATGTTGGCTATGTTCAATTATGTGGCTACTATCCATGTTCATATATACATGCGTGATCTAAAATATACTATGTGAAATGGTTAACTGTAGTTGAAATTATCTTTTTTATTTGTGATAAAATATATTGAATCCATCTTTTTGGTTAAAATGCTGTTCATTACAGTCAAATACCTGTTTAGTTTTAGGGCTCGTTTGATCCTTAGAATTGAATTCATTGTAACAATTACAATTTAAGCATAGATTAATTAAGCTAATATAGCTGTATATGGAATATATTTGAATATTTATCGTCAGGCATGCAAGAAACATACTTATATGTTACATTTCTATTGTAGAGAAGCGAGTTGAAAAATATGTTATAAGTTGGAGAATAGAATTATAACATAATGATCTATAGAATCATTTTCATCTCTCACCCTATTAATTTAAGATAGGTTTATTTATGAGTTTGATAAAGTTATAGAATGTCAAATCCTAAATCAAAATACCCTAATTCATTACGTAGATATCAATTCCTCTAAAATGAAAGGATACAAACAGACCCTAAGTGAAATTGTCAAATTTTTACTTAACTTACTTCGAGGGGCATTTTGATTTTTTCAATGTATCTAGACAAGATTGTTAGCATATAATGGCGATGGTAAAACAGGGAAGATAAATTAAAAATGATGGTAAATAAAAAATAGTAAAATTTAGATAGGGATAAAAGAAGAAATAAATTTTCTGATGACAAATAAAAAAAAATTTCAATTTATCCTTATTATCCGCATCAGAGCAGAAGATGCAGCCACAGACGTCGGTACCGAAAAGGCCCTAACCCTCCAGAATCCCGGGGGGGCTCTGCTCGGTGCTCACTCGCAGAAAGAAAAAAAAAAAAAAGGAACCATTCGAGCAAAAGCTCGACATCTCTTTGCCTTTCCTCTCAACCTTCATCAGCACCAAACCAGTGTACTTACAGCAGCAGTTGAGTTTTATAGCAGCGGATCACTCGCTGATAGATCCGTGCCTGTGGTGGCAGGAGAGTGTTAGGTGGCCGCCGCTGATGGCGGCGGCGCGGCGGCTCCCGTCCTTGCTCCTCATCGCGCCGCTGCTGCCGCTGCTGGTTCCCTTCTGCTCCTGTCAGGTGGCTTCCTCTTCTCCTTCTGAATTTATCCGGTTGCGATCCGATTTTCGCAAGCTTCCAGTTCTTGGGTGGGTTAATCTGTCTCTAGCCCGAGCGGAAGTTCTCTACGGCTCGACCTTGATCTTCACGGCCACGGTTCCTGCTAAAACTAGCGCTTGAAATTAGCTAATTTTCTTCCTTTCTCTCGCTTAATTCATGTCTTTGCAGCCAGAATTCAGTTTGCTGCTGACTGGATGCCAGCAAATGGTTGGATGATTTGGACGATTTTTGGTTGCAGGTCGGGAACACATGCTCCTCGGCTCGCGACTGCGGCGCGGGCCTGTACTGCGGCAACTGCCCCGCCGCCGGCAAGACCCGGCCCTCCTGCATCAGGGACCTTGCCATCCAGCCCACTTCGGTCGTAAGTCTTTGCATCCCCTTGTCACTTGTCTCTGCTCTCCTCCTTTTTTCCCTCCGTATATTGGGGCTCGCTTCTTGTTCAGGTGAAGGGGCTGCCGTTTAACCGGTATTCATGGCTCGTCACCCACAATTCCTTCTCCATCCTCGGGGAACCGTCGCGCACTGGTGTCGAGAGGGTCACCTTCTACAACCAAGAGGACTCTGTCACGAACCAGCTGAGGGTAAATTTTTGAGCCACCATCAAAATTGCTTTGTTGCCTTGTTTGCAAGTTTTTAAGGGGTGTTTGCAGAATGGAGTGAGGGGGTTGATGCTTGATATGTATGACTTCAACGACGATATATGGCTCTGCCACTCACTGCAAGGCCAGTGCTACAACTTCACTGCTTTTGTAAGTTCTGTTCTTTGCTGGTACCAGTAATTTGTAGTTTCACAGTTTGGTTAGCCGCGTTGAATTGAAATATTTAATCTAGACACACTAATCTGTAACTCTCTGCCTGGAAAAAAAATGTGCTGAGGCTGAGTTCATTTTTATATACTTTTAAGGCAAGATGTTTTCCTAGTTTTTGATGAAAACATATCCTTGAAAGTTGAAAGACTAAACCAGTGATCATATATGTATAATTTGACAAGGATTTTGTTCCTTTCTAAAATCCAGAATGCCTTTGCGTTATGTCTAAACAAGGCACCACAAATAATGTGTGTAGATGTAATGTGATTCTAGGAACCAGCTGTTGACACTCTGAAAGAAGTGGAAGCATTTCTCTCTGAGAATCCCACGGAGATCGTGACAATATTTATCGAGGATTATGTCCGATCACCAATGGGGTTGAGCAAGGTCTTTACTGCCGCTGACTTGATGAAGCATTGGTTCCCAGTCTCAGAAATGCCAACTAATGGCAAGGACTGGCCAAGTGTCACAGATATGGTTGCAAAGAACCGCAGGTTGCTAGTGTTTACTTCTAATCCTTCGAAGGAGGCTACAGAAGGAATTGCTTACCAATGGAGCTACTTGCTGGAGAATGAGTGTAAGCATGACATTATGTGCTTTAATAAGATCTAAACCTAATGATGTCTTATATTAATGGTACATAATGCTAATTATGTCCTATAGTGATGTGCGAATCTAAAATCTCTTGGATATAATGTGACACTGAGTAGTCTTAGTTCAGAGGTAAGAGATATAATACCATACTTGTACAAAGCTCCGCCGCTGCCTTATATAACTTTTTTATTTACCGCGAATGACATAAAAGTCAGTTTGGTAGTCCAGAATATGACATTCCTGTACATTATTTATATACTCCAAGAATGACATGAGCTGGATATTTTCCATGTTAGAACAAAAAACTAGTGAGCACTGGGCGATTTTGTTGTTTCCCCCTGTATACTGATGTAATACTATAAGCAGAGTTTATGTTAGCAATATCATCAAACATTGCTTGCTCTAATAAAACTAAATTTGCTTCAACAAGAGCATTCTATATACTTTGTGTACATGAATAGGGTTTAGTTTTACTACTTTTAGAGCTATTCTAATTTATTCATCAGGATGAGTTGAATTTGTAGTACGTAAAATGTAAATGGTTTTAGATTTGAAAGTAACAATGTTGCAATGGCTTTGTACCCCTGCCAAAGCACACTCTTAGGCCTTAGTTCTTGTGCCCAACTCAAACACCTTTTCATCGGAGTACCTATTGTAACTAAGAGTTTTCCTGAGGCTTATTTAGTTACTCCTAACTCATAGCGTTGAACATGATTTCATCACAGTTTATGCCAAATAATTGTACAGATGCTAATCAGCATGATACTACTTCTGCAGCGTTCCATTGCATATAACAAATGTGTTCCACATGAACATTTAATAAGTGAGCAAATAGTGCCAGTTTTTCTGTCAAAACTACATTATTTGTCTGATGGTGTTTATCCTTCATATACGATCTAAATGTAGTAACATACTAAAGGGCAGCCAGGGTCCGACCACATTGGGTCTTTTGTACACAGCAGCCTTTCCCTGCATTTCTGCAAGAGGCTGTTACTATGTAGAAAATATATTTTTGCAATTTGAATTGTAGAAACTATATCTGATGTGATTAGGTTGTAAACTGCTGCAAAGTTGTATTGAAATGAGGAATGTTACCTTCATCTGTACGTAGTACAGAAGGTTTAATCACGTGGTTAGATTGTGTCTCAGATCAATATTTAATTGGAACCAAATCTAATTCATAATTCATTAACCACATATTGTAACTTTTCTCTGACATGTAGCAATTTGTCTCATGAACAAACTGTAATGGGAAGGAAAGTGTGAGATTGAAGGAACATAGATTCCATTGGGAGATGTTAGCTTGACAAAACATAAGGTCCATTGTCAAGAGTGCCCAGATGCATTTGATTTAGCTTAGGATCGTAGTTATAAACATACTTTTTTTTGTAACAGATGTTTGACCTTTTACCAAGGGCATAGATAGCCTCTGATTCATTCCCATTTGTATACAAAACAACCCATGCACCACTTACCTTTCCCCAGAAGAAACATAGATTGCCTAGATGTATTTGATTTAGTTTAGGATTGTAGTTATAAATATACTTTTTTTAGTAACTATGTTTAACCTTTAATTAACCAAAGGTCATGGATAGCCTCTGATTCATTCCCAGGGGCGGAGCTATGTGTGCTTACTGGGGGCAGGTGACCCCGTAAATGTTGATAAAATCAAGGTAAATTAGTGGTGGAAGCACTGGATGACCCCAACCCTCCAGGGGCTGACACCTATTGTGAGCGAGCCTGGCTTCGCCCCTGTTCATTTCCAATTATATGGAGTACAAATTAACCCATGCAGCACTTACTTTTCCCCTAAAGAAACATAGATTGCCTAGATGTATGTCATTTATATTTAGTTTAGGATCATAGTTACAAACATACTTAATTTTTTTGGTAACTGTGTTTGACCTTTAATTAACCAAAGGGCATGGATAACCTCTGATTCATTCTCATTTTTATACAACTTAACCCATGCACCACTTACCTTTCCCCTGAAGAAACCAGCCACCGTCCCTTGAGGATTGATGCAGAGTAACTTCCAATGAAAATCAACCTAGTGATGCATTTGTTTTCTGATCAATGAAATAGAAAATTAGTATAGTAATTATGTTTGTAGCTATTACTCATCTATAATGTATCTGCAACCTACTTTGTGTTTACTAATTTCTACCAAGAACAAATCTAAGGGTTTTTCTTGTATCCATAGTGACATTGATTTCTTATGATCGTGGCAGCTGGCGATCCAGGGATTGTGCCAGGCTCTTGTCCAAATAGAAAGGAATCACAGCCACTTAACTCGGGATCTGCATCTCTAATTCTGCAAAATTACTTTCCCACTATTCCTGTACAGAATGAAGCATGTAAAGAGAATTCTGGGCTGCCTCAGATGGTCCAAACTTGTTATGCTGCAGCTGGCAATAAAATCCCCAATTTCATAGCTGTGAATTTTTACATGGTAATATTTCATTCCCACACATACTAACTTGGAATAGAGGCAATTCCTTATGTACCATCGGAAGATAGCTTGATTCTTTATAAGCCATTGAAATTTTTTTAGTTCCTTATCAGCCATCCAATCCGAATTTCATTCCTTACATGCCACTAAGATGAATTAGCTGGTATTAAATTGAGTTAAAAGGATGAATTTTAATTTTTTGCCTATATTTTATTTATGACACTATACTTAGATATACTATTGACTATCTGTACTTGTATATACAAATGATTATGTCCCATTCATGCCATTATAATTATGAATGTAATAGAATCTTAGTACGCATGTATGGTGCAATAAAAAAGTTATGAATATGTATTACTAAGAAATATATTAATCATATGAAATAAATATTAATAAACAAGAGATGTTGTCATTAGTAACACATTTTAGACACTAGTTAATTACATAAAATGAATAGTGGCATGTGAGGGATGAAATTCAAAAACAATGGCAAATAAGGAATTTTGGGATTTTCAATGGCTTGTAAGGCATTATGCTATCTTTCAATGCTAAATAAAGAATTTTCTCGGTTGTGGTGAATTGAGCATTTTGTACTATGATGTGTGCAGCGAAGCGATGGTGGTGGGGTTTTTGATGTTCAAGATAGAATTAATGGCCTCACGCTATGTGGTTGTAACACCATTGCTGCTTGTCAGGTAATGATCGAGCTGTAGTAAAAAATCACATAGTCCTATATACTAGTTTCAATGGATGAGTTTATGTTTGGTCCACACTGATTACCTTAAGGGTTGACTTTTGTTGGAAGGCTAGAACTTTCTCTTTCGGACAATATTAGTGATATCATTTTTCGGCATCGTATTTGTGGTTTCTGAAGTTTGACCTAGCGACATTTACAGGCTGGGGCACCAATGGGTGCATGCAAGAACATTGAAGCAGCTAACCAGAGTTCTTCCTCCACCTCCTCATCCGCTGTGAATGGAAACGTTTATTCAGGAACTATAGAATTCAAGACACATACCTCTGGTGCCAGCACCACTCCGGTCTGGGCTAGTTTTGTTATTTTGTTGTGTCTGTTGTCAACTTTAAAAGGCTGCTTTGACCTTTGGGGCCTCACTTGACAGTTTTCAAATATTTTTTTTCGCTCTGTAGAAGAAATTAATATCAGCATTTGTTGTAATCCTATTTCTGTGAACGAGTAACAGTAAGTTACCAGCTTTAGATTAATAGTTGCATAGATTAAGATTGGGTCCATGTTAATATAAAATGAGTACGAATATATGTTAGTGATCTTACTTTATTCTACCTGAAAGCGGTATAGACTTATGTCCTTACTAATGGGTTTCAAACACGAATGTGTTGTTGTTATCTTCCAATGCTTCGTGAAGCGCTTCAAGGAAAACGATGAGCAAATATGTGTGATTTTCAACATTTCACTTATAATGATTTATTTTTCTTATTACCAGAACGATTTTAATGTTGCATCTAAGGCAATATGCTGTTTCAACAATAAGTATGAAATACTTCTATGCCATCGAATTTGTGATGAATCCCCGGCAAGTTGCAAGGAAATTTGTGACGGGCTTGATTTGTTGTGGATAAAACTCCCCCTTTGCCCCCCACCGATTTCATGAAATCTCTCATCAGTGATAGATTTGGATTTTGTTCCCCCTATGGAAGTGGAACAGAACAAAAAAAAGATGCAATAGAAGCGACGTGGAACGTGTATATATATACTGATTTAGGCTTTATTTGTAACGCAGGATTTTTACAGAAATTGTATAAAAATTTTATAAGATTCAGTTCAATATTTTCACAAAAAAAACGTTAAAAAAGGAAAAAAATTCCTCCATTCAAAGAAACTCCTGAGTAGCGCGTTTCTTGGTTCGTGTAAACGTGGAACACAGTTTACATTGTACGGTTCAAAAAACTGCAACAGCTCTGGGGACCGAGCCTGCAGCGACGAGAGCGGTCGCCGGAAAACGTAGACATGGGTGGTTGGTTTTGTACACGCTTAGGGTACCTTCAAAAAACTTTCTTATTTTATATATTTTTTAAAAAAAATTAACTGATTTTTACAAAATTTCTATAAATTTTTTACGAAAATCTTGTTTCAAAAGAAGCATCGGTCTACAGGTAGCTTATTTTGAGCTGCTCAAATCAGTTGCTACCCAGATAAGTTGTGGTAAAAAAAGCACGTTGTTTGGCCATCGAACTTATTTTGCAGCTACTCACTGTCGGACAACGGCAAGGTGGTTGGAGTTCCGGCAGGGGTGAGGCCGTTTGAACCCCGGCGCGTCGAGGTGGCTCCAGATCCCGACGACGGTGAGGTTGCTGTAGCTCTGACGGCGGCGAGAGGGCTGGAGATACGGTGGTGGCGAGGCCTCTCGAGCTCCAACGGCGGCAGCGCGACTCACAGGCCGGCACGGCGTTGCGGCGGCGCGACTCAGGGCCAGCGGCGGCGGCTTGAGCTCCAGCAGCTTCGACGGCGGCGCGGCTTGAGCTCCTGCAGCGGTGGCGGCGGCGAGGGGCCGAGCTCCGATGCCCGGGACGGGGCCATCCGTGGAAAGGCTTAAAAAAAAAGCTGGTCTCACGCCGCTGGTCAAATACTAACCGGGTGCGTAGTTCATCGAGAAGAAGCGCGGAAACAAAAACGCAGGAAAGAAGTTTTTCGTTTGGCAGCAGCAGCCGGTTTTTTTTTTTTTTTTAACGAGAAGCGGCAAAACAGTGGTACCAAACAGGGCGAAGGTAGCGCGCAGCAGCCTGAGATTCAACCGCGCACGGGGGAAGACAGTCAAACTTGAGGCAACTGTTGTCTGCGGTCTCGCGTCCGGTAGCGGTAAGCTGCACATGAGGACGAAGAGAGGAGGAAATAGGAATACGACCTCGGAAGCCGCGGCATCGGTGCGCCGGCCTCGCTTCTTGCCTACTCTTGTGCCGCTGAAATCACAACCGCGCGCGCGAGCCGTCATCTAGCGGTAGCTGTCGCTTGGTCACCCGCCGTCGACATTGACGCAGCGGGCAGCCTGCCAGCCTCTCATTCCGTCCATTTGCCCTAATGAGGATGCAAACGGCTTTTTTGCGCATTACCCGCGGGTTCTGGTAGTGCACTCTGGTCTACCAGGACCTTTTTTTTTCTCTTCAAAAATACTATATTTTATTTGAAACATAATTTATAAAATTATAAGTCATGTTTCAAATAACTTTAATATTTTTGAACAAGATAGATATTAAAAGACATGTTAAAAACAGAGGGAGTATTTAGAAGATTTATGTGCTAAGTATTCTTATAAATTTTATATGGACCAAAGTAAGTTTATAGTTCGACTTTCGTGAACAGAAATGCCTTAAAGTATCTACTTTTTTTTTGTCTCTTTTTATATTTTTATTCATATCATCACTTAAGATAAATATTTCATCTAAGATAAAAAGTCCAATTTACTCACTCAAATATAGGTAAAGTACATATAACCCGGTTATCTATTTTATACTTAAGTGTGCCCACGCAAAATGATGTTTTGGTTCAATTTACGTCTGATATATATATTTTTTTTATTCTCCATACGTAAGCTTTACCTTAAGATCAAAAGTTATGAGAGATAATAAGACACATCATAACACATATTAAAAACAATATATATTATAATTTTTATCATTATTTTATAGAAAAAGGATATTTAATAGTAAATTGATATTTGGGATACAAAATTATATAAAAATAATGATAAAAAACATATGATATATTTTTCTAACATATGTTATGATATACTTTATCATCTCCTAAAATTTCATTATAATATTACCCTATGTATGGAGAAGTAAAAAAAGATAAATTGTATTATGGGGTAAATTGAAGCAAAATGACTATGCTTGAGTAGAGTAATTTGGACTTTATGATTCATGTCAATGATATGACGGTATGGAGTCTATTTCTACATATAAAAGTGGTAAAGATAAATCTAATTTACTCACCTCAAGTACAGGAAAAGTCCAAATAACTCTTTAAACTACTGTATGTACCCACACAAAATAATGTTTCGGTTCAATTTACCTAGATATAATTTTTTTTCTTCTCCATACACAAGCTTTATCTTAAGATCAATTTTTGAAATGATCAGACACATATCATAATGCATATTAAAAACATATTATAATTTTATCATTGTTTTTATAGGAAAAACATTTAATAGTAAATTGATATTTGGGATATAAAATTTATATAAAAAGAATTATTAAAAACATATGACATATTTTTCGTAATTTATCATCTCCTAAATTTTCATCGTGATATTGCACTTGTGTACGGACAAAGTAAAAAAAAAAAAGATAAATTGTATTATGGGGTAAATTAAACAAAAATGATTATGAAGGTAAACTGAAAAAAGAATAATTTAGTAGATGGTTATTTGAACTTTGACTATGTTGAGAAGAGTAAATTGAACTTTATCCTTTCATGAAACATGTCTATGATATGACGATATGAAGCCTATTTCTAGTACATATAAAAGTGGCAGAGATAAAGTTATTTTCTTTTTATGAACCGCATGGCTGTCTTTTACTCCACATATGTTGACAGTTTTACTGAATTCAGCATATGACTTTTTTTACGAAACACCACATTATCTTCAGAGTTTTCCTTGATCCCTTTTTTCCGTTCACATATCATCTGTTGTCATGTTCCTGTGCAGAACTGAAAAAACGACCAGGCGATATTGAGATACTCCCGTTTTAAAATATAATCATTTCTAAGTTTTAAAGTCAAACTTGACCATTAATAATGAATAATTTTTTATTCATCGTGAAATAAATTTTTATAAAAAATATAATTTTATATTAAAAATTATATAATTTTTTAAATATTATTAATAAAAGTTAAAAAAGTTTCATTTAAAGCCCTGTTTGGCAGAGCTTCTTTGTCGACTTCTTCGATCCGCTTTAACTGAAACTATACCAAACGGTTTTGAAAGGAGCCGTTTTTTCTATTTCTAGAAGAGGTCAGAGCTAAAGGTAGGAGCAAAAGAGATGGTTTCTCCGTGGCTCTTTCATTCACGTTGCATTTTTTAATGTTATCTATTCTTGTAAAATAAAAAATTATTAAAAAAAACCGATCTACCAAATGTTTTTTAAAGTTTTTTAAAAGGTCAGAGCCAAAGCTATAAAAAGCTCTTTTTAAAAAAAGCTAGAACCAAAACTATTTTTGAGCAGCGAAAGCCTTACTAAATTGGATATAACTAAACTTAAAAATATTTATATTTTGAAACGGAGTTAATATTATTTTTCGACCAGTATATTTAGATATTTAGATGAGAGGCTCCGTCGGTCGGCCGACAAAGCACGTGCAGAGTCAGCTGATGGGATCGTCGGAAAAAAAAAAAAGAGGTCGGCTGGTGGCGGCGGTAACGGGCTGAACTTGCGGACAGGAGGAACAGGCCGAACGCGAGGACGGTAGAGATGCACGGCTACAGTACAAGACAGACCGAGCGAGCGGCAACACCACACACGCCTCTCCATCGCTATATGTAGACAGCTCCTCCAATCCGGCCGTCCGCCCACCGTATCGGCGGCGTTCGGCAACGACTCCCTCCCTCCCTCGGAAGCGACCCAATCCCGGAGGAGCCGCTGTCATGGAGCCCGCCTCGGCCGCGCTGCTGCTCCTCTCCTCCGCCGACGCCGCCCTCGCCGTCGCTGCCGGCCGGTGCCGCGCTCCCCCGCCGCTGCGCCCGCG
>BCLF01000084.1:1021825-1041437 GCA_001602275.1 Zoysia japonica | reverse complement strand
CGCGCACCTGTTGCCGTTTCCGCTCGACCCGTCGCCTGCGCCTGTCCACACGTCGCCGCGCCGCCTCTAGAAGCCGTGTCGTCCGTTTGCGATCCGATTTTCGATATCCGACACCAGTGCGCGGTTCCGATTTCTAGTTTCTATGCTGAGAAATTTCCCCTCTCTCAAATTCTTTTTTCCTCTCCGATGGATTGATGAATCAGTTGCTAATCAATTTGCGGTTAGTTGATTTGTGGTTAATCTAGTTCCTCGTGGTCTAGATCTTTTACAATTTTTGAGAAACTCTGTTTGATCTTAGAAAATTCTCAAAATTGTTCCGTTAAATTTATCTCGTCGAGGATGTCGTGTAGAATTTTTCAGGGAACGTTTTGCGCATGTTTAGCCTAGTGATCTAAACTTAGATTTAATTATTGAATTTAATTGTCGCGTACCTAGTATCTGATCCCTGTTCGTATTGTGTTTAGCTGGTGATCTCGAGGAGGAGTACCGCGAGCCCGCGCAGTTCTACGATCCGGATCCCGACTACGATCTCGAGCTGCCAGGCAAGCCGCGTTTTTTGATCACTTTTATACCCAGTATTTTAAATTGCATGTTTTGATTGCAACCCTAATTTGTATGCCAACTGTTTTAAAATATGCTAGCAATATTTCTAAGCCGTGCCTATTTATTGTTTCACAAATATGAGCCATATGATTGCTTTAGAATAATTATTTTATTTTTATGCTTAGCCATGCTTACTCGCATTTATTTTTATCTCACACCTATCACTATAACCATAGAATTTGTGTTAAATGATTTTGAACTGTGCTTTCAAATGTGTGAGTTTTGTAAATAACTATACATAACTATTTAGCGGGGGCAGGATGGAGTATAAAGAGCTGGGGGACTTTTGAAAACTCTCTGTGGGCGTACATGTGGCAGGTCCAATGGGAAGATCCGGGCTGGGATCTTTCCGTGAGACTTGTTGGTTGTTGGCGTTGAGGTTGGAGAGAGTGC
This sequence comes from Zoysia japonica, assembly GCA_001602275.1. Taxonomy (NCBI): domain Eukaryota; kingdom Viridiplantae; phylum Streptophyta; class Magnoliopsida; order Poales; family Poaceae; genus Zoysia; species Zoysia japonica. The sequence goes on along the minus strand of BCLF01000084.1, from coordinate 1,040,441 downwards.
CAGCCTCGACAATTAAAGACCGAGTCCTTAGAGCCTTGTACGCTCAGTTGACAATCATACACACCACGTTACCCTGTATAGGCAGTGGCTTGATCAGCTTGTCGAAGCTGGTTGTTTACCCGTGTGTTGGCGGTGTTGTGTTAGTGTGGTATAGAGCTATGACTCCTCACATAAGATCGAGATACCCTACCTGATCAGTGGTAGGCTCTTCACAGTTCTAGGACCCGATTGCGTAGGCACTTGGAATCTCTAAACTAGAGGACGGATGACGCCAGTTAAAGCTTGTGGACGGGTCTTGTGTGTCCGTCGGGACTACGACGGTAGTTTTCGATGGCACTTCTCATGGGTCCAGGTGCATAAACTCTGTAGAGTTACAGTCAATACGCATTGCCACGTCTTTTTTAGAAGTACACCCCCTGAGTTGTGCTCCTCGTTGAGTAGTTTCGTTTTCCTTCCTCCTCTTCTATTTCAAAATGTTTTGGACTCCGGCCTTTGAGCTGTGGCCGGGTGTGGAGATTACACCGACATTTAAAATAAACCCTCGTCCGGGATAACGGAGATCCCTGTGGGGCAAGATAATAAAATTTGACAGTTTTAAAATAAAGCTTTCTTGCATCTTTAAAGTAAAATAAAATGTTTTAAACTTGCATTTAGCATTTGAACCAGCCTTTACCCTTGAAACATTTGCATGCATACATTGTTGATAGATAGTACGCAGTTGCTCGTACTCATGGCTTTCTAATTTGTTGTTTTCAGAGGATACTCTCAGCTTCGACTTCGACTACGTCTCCGACGAACCGTGAAGTCCGCTCCTACGTTCAAGCTTGCCTGTCTGGAGGAGGTTCGCTACCGCTGCCATGATGATGCTTCCGTTGCTGCATTCTATGAATTTCTCGATAGTGATCTTTCTGCTCTGAAATGTTTTCGGTCTGCGTGCCGATGGACCCTTTTGGAGGATTATATTCTAATAAATTTGCTTTGACTTGCTATTTTCTATTCTCGTTTCTTGTTTAATACTTCTGTTATGGTTTCTTGATTGATCGCTTATGATGTCGTGTTTGTCAACCTCTTGGGATTGGCAAGGTCATAAAAGATCGGAACTTATCGAAAGGTAAGAAAAACCCGGTCGTTACAGGTGGTATTAGAGCCATACTTGACCGTAGGAGCGAAACCGTAAAACTGGACGTAACTAAAGAATATATCTTGATTTTCGAATCTGCTATCAAACCTTCATCATGAAAGTTATTTTCTTAAATCTCGTCGTTTGCTTGATGGAAGTCTTGTTTGCTTGGAATTGTGCTTGTTTAGTTATTCTTGTCCTGATTTACTGATTTTCTATCCTTTTCAATAATTCTAGTTTCTGCTGATGCTATCTTTGTAATCAAAAATGTTTTCTTGCAACAGATGACTCCGAGGAGGTCTGGACGCCTTTAGGCTCGTTTTGAGGAGGCCGCTATGGAGGACCTTGAGGTACCGCCACCCGCTGGGCGTGGTCGTAGTGTTGCCCCCGGAGGTCGTGGTCACGGTGCTAGAGGCCGTGTGCAGTGCCACCTGCAGCTAACGCGCCCGACGTTGGTCGAGGGCATGGCCGTGCTGGAGCACCAGTTCCTCAGGCTGAAGGACATGGCAGATGAGTTGCCATAGACCCTGGAGTTGAGCCTGCCGGTGTTGCCACGCTTGGTGAGGAGCTTCCAGCTGCTCCAAACCTGGCAGAGGTGATGGCCCGACAGACGCTTCTGCTTGAGCGGATTGTCGAACAGTCACAACAGAAGCCTCGTGGACGTGCTCCTGCTCTTGACGCTGTACAGTATCACCAGCCAGCCAGTTCTCGCATGACTATGTTCCTGAGCATGTGTCCACCCACTTTCGACCATGCAGTTGACCCTCAGGATGCTGGCGATTGGCTCAAAGATATTGAGAAGAAGCTTGATCTGATTCAGTGTAACGATCAGAAAGCTGTTCGCTTGGCGACTCACCAGTTGACAGATGCAGCTGGTGCTTGGTGGGACACTATTTACGTCACTCTTGACGACCTAGAGCAATTCACTTAGGACGACTTCGTCACCTCTTTTCATGGTTTTTACATCTCTCAAGGAGCTATAGAGACCAAGGCGAAGGAGTTCCGTAACCTTCGTCAAAGAGGTATGTCTGTCACTGAGTACGCCAACCGTTTTACCCAGCTCAGCCGCTTTGCACCAGAGGCGGTTTTGACCGAGCGTCGCAAGATGTACTAGTTCTGAAAGGGCTTGCGTCTTGACATGCTTTCGTACCTGGATGGTGGTGTTTAGAGGAGTCTTCGTGAGCTTATTGACAGGTGCCTGGCTCTGGAGGTTTCGCTGCAGAAGCTTGATCGGTTCAGAGATGCGAAGAGGAGGGCAACTGGTCAAGGAACCAGTCGTGAGGCTTCTCAGCCTCAGCGCTTCAGTGGTTTGTTCCAGCAGGGATCGGGATCGCCCACCTTCGCCCGATGCACTGCTCCTGCTCCAGTTTTAGTTCGGTGCAGGGTTCTCAGAGTCAAAGAGGTGCTTTTCAGTAGTAGCAGTAGTCCGCTTTCTATCCGACAGCAGGTCAGCCCTCGGTTCGCTGTTTCGAGTGTGATCAGGAGGGTCAGAAGACGTTTTAGCGTCCGAGGTGTCAGCAGCAGAGTCCTAGGGGACGTAGTGTTCAGTTTGTCACTCCTGCTAGGTCACCGCACCAGTCTGGAGATCGAGAAGTGCGTTCCGTGGGTTGTGACGCTGCTCAGCCGAGTGTCACGCGCAGCCGCCTGAACCACATCTCTGTGGAGGAGGCTCAGGAGGCACCTGACGTCGTTATTGGTGAGTTCTTGGTTCACTCTCACTTAGCAACGGTTTTGTTCGATTTAGGGGCTACTTACTCATTTGTGTCGTCGGCGTTTGCGACTAGACATAGTCTCCCTACCTCACTCTTAGCTATACCTACACTTACCACTTCACCTCTTGGAGTCTATAAGAGTCGCATTGAGTGTAGAGGTGTTCAGATCTTGATTGAGAGTGTGGTCTTACTAACCAATCTCATCGTCCTTCCCTCGCATGACATTGATGTCATATTGAGGATAGATTGGCTGGCGAGGCACAAGGGAGTCATCACTTGTGCTGAGAGGGTTGTGTCGTTGGTTAACCACCACGGTATTCGTGTGTAGTGCGCCCCTAGAGCGTCTAGAGTTCCAACTTCAGTTTGCAGCTTGCAGGAGTTGTCTTTGGAGCAGATTCCAGTTGTTCGTGAGTTTTCAGAGGTGTTTCCAGATGAGTTACCAGGACACCCCTCGGATCGAGATGCTGAGTTCGTGATCGATCTGCTTTTTGGTACCGCGCCGATTGCTAAGCGGTCGTACCGGATGTCTTTCGATTGGCTTGCTTTGCTTAAGCAGCACATCGATGAGCTCTTGAGTAAAGAGTTTATTTGGTCGAGTGCTTCTCCATAGGGAGCCCCAGTGCTTTTTGTGAGGAAGAAAGATGGGTCAATGCACATCTGCGTTGACTACCGTTCTTTGAATGAGGTGACGATAAAGAACAAGTACCCTTTGCCGAGGATCGATGATTTGTTTGATCAGTTGAAGGGTGCGAAGTTCTTTTCCTCAATTGATTTGAGATTGGGGTATCACCAGAGATGAAGATTCGTCCTTCCGACATTCCAAAGACTTTATTGGTGACGAGGTATGGGTCTTATGCGTTTCTGGTCGTTTCTTTTGAACTCACTAATGCACCTGTCTACTTCATGAACTTGATGAACAAGGTGTTCATAGCTGAGTTGGATAAATTCGTGATGGTTTTCATTGATGATATCATCGTCTACTCCAAGTCAGCGAAAGAGCATGAGCAGCATCTGAGAGTTGTGCTTGAGAGGTTGAAGTTTCATCAACTGTATGCCAAGTTCAGCAAGTGCAAGTTTTGGCTTGAGAAAGTTGCTTTTCTGAGTCATGTTGTCACAGCTGAGGGAGTTGCCGTTGATCCTGAGAAAGTCAAGGCTGTTGTGGAGTGGGAGTCTCCGAAGTCAGTCTTTGAGGTGAGGAGTTTTCTTGGATTGGCAGGTTACTATCGTCGATTCATTGAGAACTTCTCCAGAATTGCTAAGGCTATGACTGAGTTGAATCAGTTGAGGGTGCCGTTTGTTTGGTCAGATGCTTGTGAGAGCAGTTTTCAGGAGCTGAAGTTGAGGTTGACATCTGCACCTGTTTTGACCTTGTCGGATATTCACTAGGATTTTTAGGTCTTCTGTGAAGCTTCTCGTCAGGGGTTGGATTATGTGCTGATGCAGAACAAGAAGGTGATGTGCTATGCTTCGAGGTAGTTGAAGAAGCATGAGTTGAATTATCCGACGCATGATCTAGAGTTGACAGCTGTTGTCCATGCTTTGAAGATTTAGAGGCACTATCTGATCAGCAACAGATGTGAGATCTACACCGATCACAAGAGTCTTAAGTATATCTTCACCCAAGCAGAGCTAAACATGAGGCTTATTGTTCTTCTTTGATGTCTGGACAGTCGGAGATTCTTGCAGATCTGACCAATTTGGGAGTTGAGATTGTTCCTCAAGGTTTCTTGCACGAGCTCAGATTGGAGCCGTTGTTGATTAAGAAGATCAAGTCAGCTCAGAAGCGTGATCGAGAGATTCAGTAGATCTTGAAGAAGATGAGGAAAGGCAAAACACCGAGTTTTCGTGTGGATCAGCAGAGTGCTTTATGGTTTGAGGACCGTATCTTTGTTCCAAGAATGCCAGAGTTGCGGGATGTCATTCTGAAAGAGACTCATAATTCGAGGTTTTCTATCTGTCCAGACTGCACCAAGATGTTTGAGGATCTGAGGACTCGTTTTTGGTGGGTTGGCATAAAGACAGACATTGCTGAGTATGTTGCTTTGTGTGATGTTTGCCGGGAGTTAAGGCTGGGCACCAAAGACCGGTTGGATTGCTGAAGCCGTTGTCGATCTCTTATTAGAAGTGGGATGCCATCAGTATAGATTTCATCACAGGTTTGCCAATGACGTCTCGCCATCATAATGCTATCTTAGTGGTGGTGAATTGTTTGACGAAGACTGCTCATTTCATCCCTGTGAACGAGAGATACTCAGTTGATCAGTTGGCCAAGTTGTACATTGATCACATCGTGAGGTTGCATGGTGCGCCGAAGAGTATTCTGTCAGATCGCGGGCCTCAGTTTACCGCGAGATTCTGGAGTAGCTTGCATGAGGCTATGGGTACACACCTGGTGTACGGTTCAGCTTATCATCCTCAGACAGATGGTTAGACTGAGCGTGTGAACCGGATTCTAGAGGATATGTTGAGAGCTTGTGTGATCACCTATGGACAGAGCTGGGAGAATAGTCTTTCTTTTGCGGAGTTCTCTTACAACAACAGTTTTCAGGCCAGCTTGGGGATGTCACCTTTTGAGGCGTTGTATGGTAGGAGATGTCGTACCTCGCTCATGTGGTCAGAGGTTGGTGAGAGGTCTTTCTTTGGTCTTGATTCCATCAAAGCTGCAGAAGAGAAGGTTGAGAAGATCAGAAAGCATCTTTGGGTTGCTCAGAGCCGTCAGAAGAGTTATGCAGAAAGAGAAGGAGACCTCTTTCTTTCAAGGTTGATGATTGGATGTATCTCAAGGTGTCATCTCTCCGTGGCACACGTCGCTTTTATGTCCGAGAAAAGTTGGCTCCGAGGTTTGTTTGTCCTTTTCGGATTCTGAGAAAGATCAGTGAGCTTGCTTACAGGTTGGACATGCTATCCGAGCTGGCGGGTGTGCATCCTGTGTTTCACATATCTCACTTAAAGAAGTGTCTTCGAGTGCCGGAGAAGCAAGTTGTCTCCGATGCTTTGGATATTTAGGACACGCTCGAGTACTTGGAGTACCCTATGAAGATTCTTGATTAGGCGTTCAAAGAGACAAAGAGGTCTACGATCAAGTTTTTAAGGTCTGATGGAGCAATCACACCGAGCATGAGGCTAACTGAGAGAAGGAAGAGAGTCTGAGGAAGGAGTTTCCCTACCTATTCGAGTCCGCTTCTTGATCTCGAGGACGAGATCCTGTAAAGGGAGAGTTTGTAACATCCCAGATTTTTCAATACATCGAAGTGCCGAGCTGTCCCGAAATTAATTCCGTGCGATTCCAAAATTTCCTTTTAAATTTTTCTGGCACTGAAAAATTTCGATCCGCAGACTTTTATTGAGGTGGGATTAATTATTTTGCTCTAATCCCTAATTAACCCCCTTCTATAAATACCGCCTCATCCTTATACTCTCTCACCACACCTCCCTATTTTCCTCTTTTCCTTCCCTTTTCCAGAAATATCCTGAGAGGAACCGCTCCTCCTGCGCCGCCTCCGACTTCCGTCGCCTCCACGCGTCGCCGCTCCCCGCCATCCTCGCATCACGCCTGCTAGAAACACCGTTGACCCGTCGACTGCGTCGCGTGACTCCGTCGGCCGCTACGCGTCGCTCGGTCTTCGGTTCCAGCAAATCCGGTCCGCGCCATCAACCATCCGCGTGAATCGCCGTGGACTCCATCGCCCGGCCCTCTGAGCCGCTTCACACGTCGCGCCAACCCCGCCGACTCCGTCCGATCCCCGCGTCCCGAGCCGATCCGCGTCGCCCACCCGTCTTCGCGCGTCGGCCGCTGCATCACTCTCGTTCGCCGATCCTGTTCCGCGCGCCTGTCGTCATTTCAGCTCGACTCGTCGCCTGCGCTCGTCCACGCGTCGCCGCACCACCTCTGGAAGCCGCGTCGTCTGTCAGCGATCTTCGATTTTTGATCTCCGACACCAGTGCGCGGTTCCAATTTCCAGTTTTTGTGGTGAGAAATTTCCCCTCTCTCAAATTCCTTTTTCCTCTTTGATGGATTGATGAATTAGTTGATAATCAATTTGCGATTCATTAATTTGTGCTTAGTCTAGTTCCTCGTGGTATAGACCTTATAGGATTTTTGGAAACTCTGTTTGATCTCAGAAGATTCCCAAAATTGTTCCGTTAAATTTGTCTCGTCGAGGATGTCGTGTAGAATTTTTCGAAGAAAGTTTTGCGCACGTTTAGCCTAGTGATCTAAACTTAGATTTAATTATTGAATTTAATTATCGCGTATCTAGTGTCTGATCCCTGTTCGTGTTGTGTTTAGCTGGTGATTCCGAGGAAGAGTACCGCGAGCCCGTGCAGTTCGACGATCGGGATCTCGACTACGATCTCAAGCTGCCAGGCAAGCCGCGTTCTTTGATCACTTTTGTACCCAGTATTTTAAACTGCATGTTTTGATTGCAACCCTAATTTGCATGCCAACTGTTTTAAAATATGTTTGCAACATTTCTAAGCCCTGCCTATTTATTGTTCCACAAATATGAGCCCTAAGATTGCTTTATAATAATTATTTTATTTTTATGCTTAGCCATACTTCGTCGCATTTATTTTTATCTCACACATATCATTGTAAAAATAGAATTTATGTTAAATGATTTTGAACTGTGCTTCAAATGTGTGAGTTTTACAAATAACTATATATAACTATTTAGGGGGAGCAGATGGAGTATGAGGAGCAGGTGGGCTTTTGGGAAGTCCTTGTAGGCGTACCTATGACAGGTATAACGGAAAGGTCCAGGCTGAGATCTTTTCGTGAGACTTGTTGGTTGTTGGCGTTAAGGTTGGAGAGAGTGCTCGTCTCGGTAATTAAGGACCGAGTTCTTCGAGCTTTGTACGCTCAGTTGATAACCTTGTATGAACAGTGGCTTGATCTTGAAGCTTGCCGAGACTGGTTGTTTACCTGTGGGTTAACGGTGTTGTGTTAGTGTGGTGTAGAGCTATGACTCTCTACATAAGATCGAGATACCCCATCTGATCCGTGGTTGGCTCTTCATAGCACCAGAATCCGATTGCATAGGCATTTGGAATCTTTATCTTAGAGGACGGATGACACCAGTTAAAGTTTGTGGACGGGTTTCATGTGTTCGTCGAGACTACGACGATAGTTCCCGATGGCACTTCTCGTGAGTTCAAGTGCATAAACTCTGCATAGTTACAGTCAATGTGCATTGCCACATCTTTTTTTAGGACACTCTCTGAGTTGTGCTCCTCGTTCATTAGTTTTGTTTTTCTTCCTCCTCTTCTATTTTTAAATGTTTTGGACTTCGGCCTTTGAACTGTGGCCGAGTGTGAAAATTACATCGGCATTTAAAATGAACCTCCGTTCGAGATAACGGAGATCCCTGCGTGGCAAGATAATAAAATTTGATAGTTTTAAAATAAAGCTTTCTTGCATTTTTAAAGTACAATAAAATGTTTTAAACTTGCATTTAGCACTTGAGCCAGCCTTTACCTTTGAAAACATTTGCATGGATGCAATTTTGATAGGTGGTAAGCTGTTTGCTAAGTATTCATACTCACGGCTTTCTAATTTGTTGTGTTCAGAGTATACTCTAAGCTTCTACTTCAACTACGTCTCCGATGAACCGTTAAGTCAGCTTCTACGTTCAAGTTTGTCTGTGTGAAGAAGGTTCACTACCGCTGCCATAATGATGCTTCCGTTGTTGCATTCTGTGAATTTTGCGATAGTGATCTTTCTGCTCTGAGATGTTTCCGGCTTGCGTGCCGATGGATCTCTTTGAATGATTATATTTTAATAAATTTGCATTGACTTACTATTTTCTATTCTCGTTTCTTCTTGTTTAATACTTTTGTTATGGTTTTTTAATTGATCGTTTATGATGTCGTGTTTGCCAACCTTCTAAGATTGATAAAGTCACAAAAGATCAGGACTTATCGAAAGGTAAGAAAAACCCGATCATTACAAAACTTTTAACACTTTGATCATTAATAATAAATAATTAATAATATTTAATGATATAAAAATTATATTATTTATATTCTTCATGGAATAAGTTTTATAAAAAATATGTTTTTATATTACAAATTATATACTTTTATAGATATTATTAATAAAAGTTAAAATTTTTTGACTTTAATCAAACTAAAAATACTTCGATTGCTTGAATAGGGGATACAGGCTGAAGTCACGACGTAACTTCAAAAGCCTGAAGGTAGGCGATGCAGATCCACGTATATTTGGAGCAATTTCGGTTTTTGATTGATCTCACCGATTCTCTTATAATTTATAATATCTATATTTATACGATTTACTAATTACTTTTGAATTCTCGTCGAGTCACATCATCTTTTTTATTTGCACCATTCGATCATAAAGCTCCAATTAATTCTGGCTATTTATTTTACACCTCTCTATTTAATTTTTTTCTTTTATTAAATATAGTTAGAAAACTTTAAAATTTCATGCAAATATGTTAACCATCATATCCTATGAGCTCAAATAAATTTTATTAAATAGTTTTTATATGTTTTAATTTTTTTATTCATTATAATTATTTTTTTGAGTTTTTTTATTTTACCATAATAAATTGTTATTACTATTATAAATTTTCGTGTGGCAACGCACCGAAATCATCTAGTTATCACTTTTTGCAATACCCACCGGTTTTCGCCCCGTTGCTTCACGAACCATCGAGATGCGCCACGTCAGCGATCGTCTTCAGCGGTCCAGCCCCACCGCGTCATCCACACTCCTTCCCGCTCGGACACGTCGGCGCGCTCACGCGCCCTAATCTCGACCGTTCGTTGTTGTCCGCAGCCGAGCGGACGGCGTACAGGAGGCGAGGGTTTTGCCCTGGGCGCTACAAATAGCGCTCCTCCCCACCGCGCCGCCATCGCGTTCCTTTTTTCTGCCGCCTCGCGACGCCGCCGTTGGGAGCCCGGATCCGGAGCCCCCAACCCTTATCAAACCCTAAACCAAAAATTATCCCAAAAAAATCCTCAAAAAACCAGAAAAAACCAAATCCATATGGCGGCGCAGGGGCAGTCGGCGGCGGGGGGATCCGCGTCGGAGAGCGGCTCGCCGGCTTCCGGGACCGCTGCGGCTTCGGCGTTCCCGGCGACCTCTCTGTACGTGGGGGACCTCCACGAGAGCGTGCAGGATGCGCAGCTCTTCGACGTCTTCAGCCAGGTCGGCACGGTCGTCTCCGTCCGCGTCTGCCGGGACATCAACTCCCGCAAATCGCTCGGATACGCATACGTCAACTACAACAGCCCGGCCGACGGTGAGCCCCGCTCCGGACCACCTCTCTCCCCTCTCTTCGATCTGTCGCGGCAGCAGTCGCTATCGAAAACTGGTGGTCAGCGGTGGAATTTTTGGCGGTTAGGGTTTATATGCAGTTTCCCCGAGTCGATGGTTCCGAGGCGGTTAGGGTTTGATTGATCTATTCACATCTGTGCTGCTATACGTTAGATATAGGAATTCATGCTTCAACCGTTCCGGGTTTAATTAGTGTTACTAGAAGGCCTAAGTAGTTTTTACATGTGTAGTGCTGGCCAAATTTTTATTACAGTGAATTTTGGAGGCTTGCCCTGCAATGATGTATTCGTATTCTTAAGAGTTGTGCAGTTACCTTGTAATATGCATCACATTAGATATTTGTCTATCTTCAAGGGAAGAACAGATCTTGATTACTCTTTTCGTTGTTGAAATCACAACTTTGAAACATTGACAAAATCACCATTGACCATTCACCTTTGATAACTTCATTGTCATCTGATGGAAACGATTAAGCTCTTGTTCTGGTACCTAAATATGTTTCCTTCATGACCCTAATTAGGATGGTCAACTATAATATATGCGCATTTGCTCATTGTCTGATGATTCTATGCTCTGTCCACGTTCGCCTAAATATATGTCATGGAAGTTATAAAAAGGGAAAGCAATATATAATACCTAAACAAAATATTGCTATTGTTTCTGTATGTACATTTGGTTAGAGCTAGCTCTCAGAGTAAGAGTAAGGAGCATGAAAAATCTAGGTCTAGTATTCTGTTTCACTTTTGAATCTGTTGATCTCCCAAAGTCACGATACTGTATTTTTGGGCTTGTTTTTTTGTATGGCAGTTTTTATGGAAACTGAGATTATATCTCATTTTTATTGATTGCAGCTGCACGGGCACTTGAACTGCTTAACTTCACTCCTATCAATGGGAGGCCTATCAGGATAATGTATTCTAATCGCGACCCTAGCTCACGCAAAAGTGGTGCAGCAAATATTTTCATTAAGGTATGTTGCTATTTTCTGTATGCTATAGTCATCTTGTTGATTGCTCTGCTGAACAGTTAATTTGCATTTATTTTGCAGAACCTTGATAAGTCAATTGACAACAAAGCTTTGTATGACACGTTCTGTGTGTTTGGAAACATCCTTTCTTGCAAGATTGCAACAGATCCTTCTGGAGAATCTAGGGGCTATGGCTTTGTTCAGTTTGAGAGGGATGAGGCTGCTCAGGCTGCTATTGATAAACTCAATGGAATGCTTATAAATGACAAGAAAGTTTATGTTGGGCCCTTTGTCCGTAAGCAGGACAGGGAGATTGTTTCAAGCAATGTTAAGTTCAGTAATGTTTATGTAAAGAATTTGTCTGAGACTGTAACTGATGATGAGTTGAAGGAGATGTTTGGAAAATATGGAACCATTACTAGCGCTGTTGTTATGCGTGACAGTGATGGAAAATCCAGGTGTTTTGGATTTGTCAACTTTGAGAATGTAGATGATGCTGCTCAGGCTGTTGAAGAGTTGAATGGCAAGGTATTCAATGATAAGGAACTGTATGTTGGAAGAGCACAGAAGAAATCTGATAGGGAGATGGAGTTGAAGGAGAAATTTGAAAAGAATCTTCAAGAAGTAGCTGACAAGTACCAGAATACTAACTTATATCTGAAGAACTTGGAGGAAACTGTTGATGATGATAAGTTGCGTGAGCTCTTCGCTGAGTATGGCACTGTTACTTCCTGCAAGGTGTGTTGAATATAGGTACCCTTTAATTTGCAATTTTTGTTCCTGTTATGTGTACTGACTGGGAACATGTTATAGGTTATGCGGGATTCAAATGGTGTCAGCCGAGGCTCTGGATTTGTTGCTTTCAAATCTGCTGATGATGCTTCCCGAGCTGTAAGCTGATCTTATGTTTATGTTACATATACAAGAGTATTCTTTGGTAAGAAAATTATATAGTTATATTCTTGTTTGTCTTTTACCGTAGCTCATGGAAATGAACGGCAAGATGGTTGGCAGCAAACCACTCTATGTGGCACTTGCACAGCGCAAGGAAGACCGCAAGGCAAAGCTACAGGTAACATATGCCTTGGTGTGATAAGTTCCCAACATGCCCTAACTGGTTGTGGGCGAGACTATTCCTCACATGCATTACATGACTGAAGGCTAAGTTCTTGTTTATTTTTGCTAGTTTCTTGGCAACCAGTTTGTATTGTAGGCAATTAATGCTATCATTAGAAATTTGTCTGGTTGTCCACCCATGCTATTGTAGTGATCATTACAGATATGCAACAGATTTCATTCACTTGATAAACTTAGCTTCATGGTTCATGCTTGATAGTTGGCTGTACCTATTATTTCTCTAGATAAAGTGTGCATGTGATATTTTTTTTCCAGGTATACCTTCAAATTGTCTGTTTTATTTGTAGAAAATGAGCACAATACATTATTCTGTGGCCTTAGTACATTAAATGTATTTTATAATTAATCCTACAAGGGTTAGTGAGCACATTTGTCTATATGAGGCCCATCTTTGGTACAGCTTTTGGGGTGGCTTAGGCTTTGGATTATAGCAGTTTATTGGATAATCCTTACTAAACATCTCAGACTCGAAATAGCAAATAACTTTTCCCAAAAGCACCCATAACCTATTTTCATTTTTGTACGAGCCATCAGTTGAAAGTAGTAGCCTTACCCTAGGTGCCTAAGTATAAAATGCCCTGATATACTTGCATAAGCTGTTTTGATCAACTTTTTTTTTCAAGATAAGCCGATAAAAGCTAAAATAAGTTAGAATTTTTTTTCTTGCATGTAATTTATAGCTAATATTTTTTTTATGTATTCCAAAGCCATACCAAACAGACCCTTAGACTGTTGGTTGAATGATATTAGATGATTTTGGCCTCAGTACCTGCACATGCGATGTTATTATTGCTGATAAATGCCCAATTTGAATGATTTGTTTGCAGGCACAGTTTTCACAAATGCGTCCTGTTGCAGTGGCTCCATCTGTTGGTCCTCGCATGCCCATGTTCGCACCTGGTGTTCCTGGAGTTGGTCAACAGCTGTTTTATGGTCAGCCACCTCCAGCCTTTATAAACCCTCAGGTAAGAGGTCTATGGTGAATGCCAAGTCATTTTTGATGTATGCGTTTACATATTATGAGAAATTTGGTATCTTGCAATTACCACTGTTGATAATCTTCGTGTTCCTTTTTTTTTTTGTTCGTAATAGCTTTAATCTGTTGGGTAACTTGCTGCTCTGTGGTAGATATTTGCAGCTCTCCTGCAGAGCTGATTCAGGCACTAAGGCTGAACCTTTCGGGGTTCCAAAGTCAAAAGCTAGTAGTAGTACTTATTTGAAATATGGCTTATAATTTTACAGATTTGAACTAAATTTTTTAATAGCACGAATGGTCAAAGATCTTAAAAGTCAATGACGACAAAAATTTAAGAACGAAGGGAGTATGGGTTGTCAACATTTCTGATTGGTCTATGTAGTTAAACCTGTCTTGCAGCCTGGCATGCTTTCTTCTGTCAAATCTTATTAATGATTTTTTTCATGTGTTTTGATAGCCTGGATTTGGCTTCCAGCAACCCCTCATGCCTGGAATGAGGCCTGGCGCTCCAATCCCAAACTTTATCATGCCTATGGTTCAGCAGGGGCAGCAACCACAGCGGCCTGCTGGTAGACGTGCTGGTGGGATGCAGAACCCGATGCCAATGGGTGGTCAGCAGCAGGTACACTACACAAGTCCATTCTGTTATTTCATATAGTTTTAACTCTCCTTGAGTTATTCTTGAGGAACTGGTGTTTCAATGCTGTTTATGACGCAGATGTTTCCTAGAGGTCGTGGCTACCGCTATCCCACTGGGCGCGGGATGCCTGACCCTGGCATGCATGATGTTGGAGGGGTGATGCCATCTCCTTATGAGATGGGTGGTGGGATGCCTCTTAGAGATTCTGGTGTGTCACAGCCTGTTCCGATTGGGGCACTGGCTACTGCACTTGCAAACGCACCTCCGGCACAGCAGAGATTGGTATGGGAGCTATTCATTGTTTGATTAGCGGTGTTGTTCTACCAATATGGATCATGATATTATTTGATTGATGTTGCAGATGCTTGGTGAGAACCTGTATCCTCTTGTGGATCAGCTGGAGCATGAGCAGGCTGCCAAGGTAACTGGCATGCTTTTGGAGATGGACCAGACTGAGGTTCTGCACCTGCTGGAGTCACCAGATGCTCTCAAGGCCAAGGTTGCTGAGGCAATGGAGGTTCTCCGCTCTGCCCACCTCCAGCAGAACAATACCTCCCCTGAGCAGCAGCTGGCTAATCTATCACTCAATGACGGTGTCATTTCCAGCTAAATGACATCGTTGGTTCAGATTCGTGGTGGTTGGGAATTTTTCGATAGTGCAAAATGACTTGGTTTATTGGCGTTTTAGCTATAATAAATAGCAAAACTAGTGGTTTAGGCATGTGGATTTGTTATTTTGTCTGTATGGATTGGTTATTTTGCTGAAAGTTTGTATCTGGTTACCGGAGTCACCTTTGCGTATGTTTAAGCATCGGTTTGTCGACGCTGGCACCTGTCATTCAGTTCTTGCCACGTTTTTATCTTGAACTCGCCCCTGCAATGTAGTGACTAGCGATGCAGATTGTAGCGCTGCGGTACCACCTGCATCCTTGTTAGACTAGCGCTGAAGTCTACGTTGGCAGAGACCCAAGGCGGCACGGATGTAAATGAAATTCGACGCTCCAAAGCAGACGTAGGAAGAAATTGCGCTGAACTCGAATTCGTAGAGACCTGAGTTAAGCTCACGATGGCTTCATTTACAATTTCTGTGGCAACCTCAAATTTAAAGTTTGGACGAGGTTCACACTTAGCTGAAGTGCCTCATTTTTATCGTCTCGAAACTTACGACGCGCTGCAGTAGCTCAACATTTTATTTTTAGTCCGATGGTGTGGACGCTATCAAATCGACCAAAAGTTGAAAAGCGATCTATGTTTTTGACGTTAAAATAATTTGATGCTATTATAATGTTGAATGTGCATTTGAGACCAAGAAACAAAGCTCTTGAATAATACCCCTCGAAAACTACGGTCTACCATTGAAAACACACACTACCACTTATGTTTCAAAATATAAGCATTTTTAAATATGGTTAAAAGTTAAATTTTTTTTTAATTTTTTTCTAATAATATATAGTAAGTAAAAAATTACATAATTTTTAATATAAAATATACTTTTTATAAAAAATTTATTTCATGATAAATTCAAAAAATATAATTTTATACAATAAAAAATTATTAATAGACAAAGACATTTTGCCCTGCTTTATAGAAAGTAAAATTGGTGTGCTGGAGTTACCAGCTTAGCATACAAGTTCCAGAAGTCAAGATCTAGAAACATCTACTACCTCTCTCCCAGTTGACTATCCACCGACAACATAAAACCTCACAAGACAGAAAGATCGCACAGCGACCGCCAATAGACTAGACAAATAAGTTCACTGCTATTAACATTCTCCATACAACTTGCCCGCCATTTAGAAATCCACTATCTCAGTCATCCTATCTCCTGTGGAGCTTGCAGTCGCCGTATCTTGTTTTCTAGCTTATTGATCATTTGGTCCCCTCCCGACCTGTCGCTTCCTTTGGTAAGTACTTTCCACCACTGCAAAAGAGAGATTAATTTGAATATAATAGCACGAGCGTCTGAAATAGGCTTGCCTCTAAAAACCCACTCATTTCGATTAATCCAAAGACACCAACAAATTGACCAAAATAAGAAAAGAAGACATTTGTTATCTTTATGTCCACTTTTCTTCAACACTTCTTGTCTAAACTCTTGCACTGTGGTAGGGCTACTCTTCCACTCTAAATCCCGGACTACACACCAAAGATATTGAGCTAATGGGCATATGAAAAGCAGATGGTTCACCGTCTCATTTCTGCTACAGAATTTACATTTCTCATCTCCTTTCCAGTTTTTTGCTCTTAAATTGTCTGCCGTCTGCACCCTGTCTTAGTACACCAACCACATAAAAATTAGCACCTTCAGTGGTAGTTTTGTTTGCCACATCTCTTTTCGTCCATCAATGACCTCCTGGGAAGGTACAATGTTTATATAAGGACGCCATACTGAATTTTTTGTTAGGTGTTAGCTCCCATCTTATCGAGTCATTTTCTGCCGTTATGGCTATTGGAGACAGATCCCTCTCAAGCTCCTGCCACTCCTGTATCTCCTCTTCTCCAAAGTTTCTCCTAAAAGACACATTAAACTCCCCATTTTTCAATATTTTGTTTACTGACCAATTTTTCTGGTTGCAGATATCAAACAATCTTTGATATTTTATTCTTAGTGGACAGTTCCCTAACCAAACATCATGCCAGAATCTACATTTTTTTACCATTTCCTAACATATATCTAAGCCCTTGTAAGCAAGTATCCTTCGCTTCATGTAAACCCTTCCAGAATTGGGATACCTTCTGTCTGTTACTATTAAAGAAACCTCCCTCTCTAGTGTACTTATTTCTCAGTAAATTACAACACAGATTATCATCCCCTCTTTCAATTTTTATAATCCATTTAGATAATAAACATTCATTCATCACCCTAGTTTCTGTAAAGCCCATCCCTCCAAATTCTTTGGGTCTAGCCAAAGCGTCCGATTTAACCATATGGTATTTTTTTCTTTTGTCCTGAGTCTCAGAAAATTTTTGCTCTTGCCGAATCCATTTTTTGATGCACCCCTCCAGGTAGTAAATACACTCCCATTATGTAATTGGGTAAAGCGCTTAAGCAGCTCTCTATCAGCACTGCTTTACCTCCATATGAAAGAAACCTCCCTTGCCACATTGGAAGTCTTCTTAATTATTATAAGTCAAAGTGATAAAAATTTGATTTTGACTAAACTTAGAAATGCTTATATCTTAGAACAGAGGGAGTACACTGCAACGTCTATTCTTGAAATAGCCTCGAATGGCTTGGTCAGCCCTTTAGTAAATTAAACTATTCATTCAATCTCTTTCTTCATGGAGGCAATCATACTGTATTGTATCTGAAAATTTAGAAATCGCTAGTCTTACAATTCTAACGATCAATCAATGAAGATTTGTAGACACTACAAAAAAACTAAATTTTAGCCACCAAGCCTTCAGTTACTAAGAATTTTGGTCACTAGATGTTTACATGTAGTCACCAATTTCATATGTCCTTAGTTTCTAGACAGGAATCTGCCACTCAACAGTTCAAGACAACCTTTAGCTACTAGTTTCGAGCCTAATCGGTGGCTACAGAAGTGAGATCCCTTTAGCAACCAATTATCGGTTCGATTCTAGTAATCACGAACACAACAACCCACCAACCCAATAAAAAAAAGTGACCACCCTTCTTCCCAATGCACGAGCTGAGCCACACTGCTCGATTCAAGCCCAGAGGCAGAGCTCAATGGTAGAGGCAGGGCCAATGGTGCAGCAGCGGAGGCAAGTCCGGCCAAGGTGCGGCGGCGGAGGCCGAGCCAAAGGTAGGGTGCCCGAGGAAGAACCAAGGGTGTGGAGACGAGGTAGGCAAAGGTACAGGTGCGGAGCCAACCGGCCAAGCATGAAAATCCCTGCGCCACCTTCCAATATTGCAGTGAGATGGCATCCGCACTGTCACCGCACCTGTCGACGCCGTAGTCGCTCTAAGGCGGACTTCATATAGTTAAGAGCCGTCGAATAAATACATCAACAGAGGAGATGGATTTTTTTTTAAAAAACAGTAGACTCCACTTACGATCTGACATGTTATTCAACCAACTACCATCACCTCATATCTTTCCACCTCAAATAATATTTACTCGTAGTCTCCTGCCCCCTCGGCCACCTGTCTGCAATAGCTGAGCTAAAAAATTAACTCACTATATATATATATATATTCTTACAGCAAATAATATTTATTTTCTTTAAAATTCAAGAATGGTCAGATTTCTTGTAGGAGTAGCTTTCTCTATCTCTACATTCCTTGATGGATTTTGCAAACTATGTTATTGTAACATACACATGTAATAAATAGACCTCACGTGTTCGCTAAAAAAAAATATGTAGGAAGCGTAAATAATGGGCCGCCAATCACTTAATTTCATCGCCACTTAGACATTTTTTATTATATATTGACAGCCCAATAGATATGTGTAAGCTTCATAAACCGTAGGTAATCCACGTGGTTAGATGTTCCACCTGTATTATCTCTACATCAATAAAGTGGGCTTTTTGGATAGTTAGCAAGGAGGATCCTTAGAAAAGAAGTTTCAATTAAGAGTAAATTTCTTATTAGTTATTCAAAAAACTTGTAGTTCTTTATCAGCCATTCAAATTTTGAATTTTCTTATCAGCCGCTAATGTTAGCTTTCTTTTCTTATTCGTCACTCCTATATATTTGAGGATTTGAAAAAGATCTTTCTGTCCTTATTTCAATTTGTCCTAAATTTTATCATTACTCATTTTAGTGGATGCTATTTAGTTTTGGGGCAT
>BCLF01000084.1:990125-1020360 GCA_001602275.1 Zoysia japonica | reverse complement strand
GGCCTTCTCCTTAATACTCGTTGAACCACTCTCGTCGAAGATTTAGCCCCTCGCGTCATTTCTGTAATGTTACCCTTTTAGTGTACATTACACTCCCAAAATAAAGACACTGGCATCCTCAGCTATATCGAACAATATCTAATCACAAGAGCAAGCCTCTAAAGCTCAGATGCTTCCTTTTAGTGTTTTTTTCAAGCGGAGATTTGAAACCGCTCACAAATTTGATGACGCTTCCATAATCTTCTCGATAGCTCAATCATCGATACCTAATTGGTCTAGGGTATCAAAAGCAAGATAACAGATACTTCTCTCAAACCTCACAAGCTATAAAAGTAGATGAATGCACTAGTAACTCTCCTACTAGCATTTAAAAATTTTTAAATCTTGCAATGTACTTTCTCATCGATGTCTTAGCTTTTCACAAGTTTTTTTTTAGCTCTTTAGATGTCAGGCTCATTCCTCAACGTCTCTCAGTTTAAATAGAACACCAACACAAAAACAATCATTAAAGGGTGATATTATAAAGCTGTCTGCTTTTATGAATCACCGGATAGTTCGATTACTTTTAAACACGAACTATCTAGTGACTTCTTTATCACGCCTTTATCACACTTGACAGTGAAAACACCTCTATGGAATTATTTTTTCTGTCATTAGACTGTCCGGTGCATACCTTCTATCCGGTGAATCATCTTTTTTAAATTCTGAAAGACACCTTTTCTAGACTTCATCTTCATAGACATCATACGATCTGATCACTAACCTCACTGAATTGTCTGATGACTCATTCTGTTTTAGTTTCAAAAAATATCCTCTCTGAACTCTAATCTTCTGGCTCACCGGGCTATCCAAAGATCTTACCGAATTATCCGATGACTGCTTCTGAAGTTAAATCTTCAATTACTCAATTCTATCTTATTTTCAACTTCATCCAAACTGTTTTCTATACCACTCAAGTTTGCGCATGCATAATCTTCTCTGGTGTCATGCCTTCTCAATTGTAGCGGGAGCAAAGTTACAGGAGAAATGGGACAGAATTTCCGTACCATCTCGAATCTGAATAACGTTTCTAATTAGGTCGAAAATTTATCTGTACTATTGGAATAGAAATGGATTTGGTAGCCCGGAACAAAAATGAAAATCGGTGAACATTTTAACAATAATATTTACGAAAACCATGTTACAATAAAAAATTTCCTACTTTGTTTTCCGTTTAATAACCATCCAAGAATATAGTCTAGCTCTAAGCCCAATTCAAAGCGGCGCAGCTTGCATCCATATAAAGAGAATTGCTCGCTCAAACCCTACATTTCTTCCGCACATATACTCGCAGCATCGTCCGCCGCCTCCAACCCCTCCACACGCGTGGTGCGAAGTCGGCCGCTGGACCGCTGCCTCCACGCTTGGATTGACACCTCCGCTCTGCCTTAGTCCCAACCGCACTGTAAGATTTAGATTTTTCCCACTGAACGTGAGACTTAATATTACTATCTTTTTTATTTGAATTATTATTTTTTATTGTTTCTGAAATATTTTTATTCATATTTGTTTATTTTTGTATTAGCAATTATCTTCATACCGTTCCTTTTGCAAATTACAATTTCAACTCTACCGTTTTCGCGTTGGTTAAAGCAATATGATAACGAAAGCCATGTTTGAAACATAGAAATGAAAAATAGAGAAATAAAAAAATATAAAAATGAAGAAAACAAAGGAATTAGAAAAGTAAGAAAACCGTATGATTAAAAATAGAGGAATGCAAATTTTTAGATGTTTGGATCACAGAAAACTTAAAATACAGGAATTCAGAATATAGAGATAATTAATAGTAAATCTTAGAAGTATAAGCCTAAATGGCCCCTGACTCCCATTCCAAATTCTTAGAGCTTATTTAGTAGGGCTTCTTCATCAGCTTTTCGATCGGTTTCAACTAAAATTATACTAACTTTTTTAGTAGAGTCAATTTTTTTTTAGCAGAGTCATTTTTCCTATTTTTAAACAGAAGCATGGGTGAAACCAAAACCCACAAAAAATAGTTTCTCCGTAGCTCCTTCATCATGTGATATTTTTTTATATTATCTAATCTTATAAAATAAAAAATCATATAAAAAATTAATCTACTAAATATTTTTTATAAAATCAAAACTAGAGCCATAATTTTTTTTAAAAAAAAGTCAGAGCCAGAACCCTACCGGCCTCCCTAAAAAAATCCTCACCCGCTCTCAGTCGCGTGACTCGCGCCGCCGCCAGACCCCGACTCCGGCAGCCGAGCGAGCCCGCCTCCGGCCGCTCCCGACCCCGCCTCCGCCACGCAACACGGGTCCAAGCGTGCGTCCCTGCCTCGGCTGCGCAACCCCGCCTCCACGACGCCCCGCGACCCTGCCTCCGGCCGCACTGCATCTGCCTCCTTCTCCGACGCCGGCGACGCAGCTTGAGCTCCCACGGCCGGAAGGAGAGGCTGCTAGTAAGCTTTCCCTTGGTTTTGAGTGGATTTTTTGTTTCCTGTGATTTGCTTGTTCCGTGGTTCCTTTCCAGAGGAAACAAAGCTGTGATTCCTTCGTTCCAAACATATTCATCCGATTCCTTTCTTCTGGAACGAGTTCCTCCGTATTTCCTATGAAATTTCTTCGTTCCAAACGCCCCCGAAAACGTTTTGCGGATCGTTTCAGTTTGTTTTCATCCCTAAGCAGAGCGGAGCAGCGCAGCGGAGGGAGAGAGGAGGCGAGGCGATGGGGCGGCCGAAGACCAGGCGAGGGGAGCGGCGGATCGACGTCGCCATCGATCACCTCGCTCAGTACGGCTTTCCCAAGCCCCAAATCCGTAGGGTCATCAACGACCTCCTCCTGGTTCTCCCTGTCTTGGTAATCATCTTTCTTTTTCGTCTTGTCATTGCCCACCCCTCCTGGTTTATGTTCTTGTCATCATTGAAAACCTCCATGATTTTCTTGCGGTGCATATTCTTTTTTGCTCGTACTTGCTCCCTTGCAAGATAAAAAATGCCAGATTTCCGTCCCCCAAAACTGGGTCTTGTGTCCCTGCATTTTTGCAGTCTCCCTGCGAATGGAAGCGATTGGACCTTGCGTGCGAATGGAGTAGCAAAGTAGCTCCTTTCCGTGCCCCAAGAATCCACGGGGCAGCCGAGATTGTGCAACTTCATCTGGTTTTTAACTTGTAATTTTGTGGGGTTTTCCCTTGAGCTGCAGGATCATCTGACGCCTGACGGAGTGGAGTTCATCGCAAATGGACTTGAATTTTATGCATGAATTTTGCACAATGCTCCTGCAAAGCAAGCTTCTCGATATTTTAATTCTGTTGTAAAAGCCCTTCACATGCCATTTCTGTTGGAAAATGCTTTAAATCCAGTTGTACGGGAGAGACGGCTGGGTGTTCCTAGAGAATGCACAGTACCATGTTGTGCTTGAGAAGCTATGGAAGAACCGGCACAGCCACAGCCACAGCAGGATCAGGTGAAAACTTCCTTCCTTAACAATCTTCATATATGATATATTTCTGCTTGTCAGTACTGTTGCTGTCCCCATTCTTGATTTTCATGCCTTATCAATTGGTTGGTGGTTCTGTGTTCAAAATACTCCTGCACGTTACCGATTTCATTTCCTTTTCCATGATCTTTTTGATTCGAATTTGTTTGCTTAAGAATAGGGAGCACAACACGTTCTAGCGCTGTGCGCGTTTGTAGAGCTTGATGCATGCTACTGTGCGGGAGCACGTCGTGCGGCATGGCCCAGTTCATGGCCAGGTCGTGCCTAGCGGCACTAACATCCAGTTAATTTCCGGGGTTGTATTGGCAGGAACAGAATTGTCCCCAATTACATTGCAACAGAACAGTTGGTGGACATTCTGACGAAGCCGCTGGACGCGGTCGCTTCCAGCGACTGGGTGGCAAGATTGGTATTGACAATTCAGATGATCGCGTCAAGGATTAGAGGGGAGAAATGTTGAAAATACTCCAGCGCATCACCGATTTCATTCCTTTTTCATTAGCTGTTTAATTCGAATTTGTTTGCTTAAGAGTAGGGAGTTGCTGTGCGTGTTTGTAGAGCTTGATGCATGCTGAGTCCATGCAGGATCTCATCGTGCCGTATGGCCCAGTTCATGGCCAGGTCGTGCTTAATGGCCATAATGGCCGGTCTAGTTTGTTATCTCTTTGGTTATAAATAGTAAGGAATAAGAAGAAAACGATGCCACTTCCAGCAGCACAAAATCTTCTGTCTTCATGTGTTTAATATCTTGAGCATTCCACCTCGCCACCGGCAAGAAATTGCTGGTGAACTATGACACTGTTCACGTGAACTCTTCATCTTAGTAGCATATACACTTTTATAGCATGCAATGGTGCAGCATTCTATTTTAAGCAGTATTTTCTGCAATCTGGCAGTATCACCTGCTGTGTATATGTCATTATAGACATGCATGCATGTTAAGTTCTCCACAATTATTATTTGTACTGAAACAAACACATAATGCTAAAGTTATTCATTCTGACTAATTTATTCATAAAAAATTTGTGTTGTCATCCAGTCTGATTTTTGATTGATCTCCCTTTCATTATGCAGCAACTAGAAGCAGCAGCTGCGGCCGAGGCATCACTGGAAAAGGATATGGAGGTCTCACAAGAAAATGATATGCAGGTGTCACAAGAAAATGATGTGCAGGTCTCACCGGGAAAGCTTTTACATGTCTCAGGAGTGCAGAATGTGGCACCAATTAATGAATCTCATTCAGCCCTTGGGCCACAAGCTTCTCACAACAGTTCACCTTCCTTTGAACCTCTACTGCAACTTCCTAAAGCTGCACAAGCTGCTCCTGAATGGCGGCCTGTAAGGGTAAGGTGTCCTTGCTATGGATGGATAAGTGAAGAATCCGACACTGAGAGTGAAGGAGAAGATGAAGTACATTTTGAGATACCGATTCCCAAGGACAGCTTGCCTTCAGCCCTTGGGCCACAAGCTTCTCACAACAGTTCACCTTCCTTTGAACCTCTATTGCAACTTCCTAAAGCTCCACAAGCTGCTCCTGAAAGGCGGCCTGTAAGGGTAAGGTGTCCCTGCTATGGATGGATAAGTGAAGAATCCGACACTGAGAGTGAAGGAGAAGATGAAGTACATGCTGAGATACCGATCCCCAAGGACAGCTTGCCTTCTAAGAGAAGGCGACCAAGTAGATGGGATGTGGGCCCTGACCGGTGAGCATCCTAATCTCTATATCTACCTTTACAATTTCTTTTCCTTAATGAGTTTTGTATTATAATCTATGAGTAGTGTATGCACCTGATATCTGACTTTAGGATTTTCAGTTGAACGAAAATATGCACAATTTTTATGAGCATATGCAGAGTACCACGTTCCGTATATTGTTCAGAAGCTTCATTTTATCTGGGCCACGAATTTGTTTGTAGGAATTTACATTCAATAGTATGTAAAAAAATCTGCAGATTTAATACAAGTCTAGCGAGCAAGACCTTAGTACAGAGATTATGTACTTTTAATTTACATTGAGGGTAGACTGTATCGTGTCTGTACCATTTTGCATTTTGATTCTATAACCTAGTTTTCTTGTTCTAACCGCTAACCAATTGCTGGCTTCTGAAAATCAGAGGGGCTCATATTAAAAGGCTTCGAGGATAGAGAAGTGTTACTACAAGAAACAAGCAATTGTTAGGCTATGAATTGACCTGTTCCTTTATCTTGTATGTAATTCTAGTAAAATTACTACCTTCTAGGGAGCAAACAATTTGACTAGGATCTGCTGTTTGGTTGCAGAACTGGAGCAGAGTACACACTGCTCTCTGACAGTGTTCGTGCACTCAAGACTTCTGTGCAAACATTGGGTGTATAATTAACTCGGCACTATTTGCTTTTAGAATTTGGTGAATTTTCTTGGTATTTGCTTTTATAACCCTTTCTCCTTTCGGGTCGGGTCAGTGCTACTTTTAGCATCTTCCATGCTGAACGGGAGTCTTTACCTTTATGATCTTAAATCGGGTCAGTGCTCTCTGATGGGTCGGTTGAGAACCAAAGTTTAAAGAAATGGAGAGAGAAGGATAACAGAGGGAGTGATGGAATGGTTTCAAAGAATGAAAACTCCCCCTTAGTTGGATAAGGCTACTCTCTCTTTTCCTTTGACTATTGGCAGCGCCCAATTTATGGTTAGGAGCTATACCATGGGTGATACTAATGTTGCAGCTATCCTTGACAATACAGTTCTTAGCTTCATTGTTGATTGTTAATGGATGTTGAACCTCTAGCTGCAATATTATTGTCGACAAATGCACCAATGAAATCTGCAATGTTTGTGATAAATGAAGGTATCTACAAACATCTTTATAAGCATTTTGCTTATGAGGATCTTAAGGTGATTATAGTTCTCGTAGGTGTTTGCAGCGTAAATGTTCATTGACTTGTGGCACGGAACGTTGGTTTTCTTGACTCTCCTTCAGCGTCCAGAGCCGGAGAGGCGAGCGGTGCCTCCCACCGCCGGCTACTGGGGTCCCCTTCGAGGCCATCGTGTGGTTTAGATCCTAGCTACTTCCTTTAGTTTTAGGTCTTCTAAGTCTTCTAGGGGTCTGTGGGAGGATGGATCTGGTGTTCCTGTTCGTTGCCGCTCGGTCAGAGGGCCGGATCTGTTTGGGGTGTGTCCTCGGCCGCCTGTTGGACAACAGACTTCAAGGATTAGTGGCTCTCCTCAAGGTGAAAGGACGGTGGCCTTCAGCTTCTAGAGGTTCGCGTCGAGGTGGCTCCGACAGGTTCGACGTGTGTCGGCGCCTGTCTCTCGGAGTCATTTGTGTTAGCGTCTTTTGCATGGGTTCTGTATTCCCTTCTGTTGTTCCTTAAACAATGAATATAGATATCCTTAATAAAAAAAAAGTACATTGACTTTGGAGATTTTGTGAGCACGTCTTTTATATTCCTTCATGAAAGAAGGTCCCATGCACATCTGTGGAGTCATTTCTGCTGGACTCCATAGTCGATGCCCCAATGCTATTCATGGTCCAAAGATTTTAGGTGCAAAGGCTGATTGGCTTTGGAGATTTATTATGTGAGCATGTCTTTTGTATTCCTTCGTGAAAGAAGAATCCATGCTCATCTGTAGTGTCATTTCTGCTGGACTCCAGAGTTGATACCCCAATACTATCCGTGGCCCAAAAGTTTTGCTCAAGAGGTTCAATATTAAAGTTTATGGTTGATTCGCAGTCACAATCAAGAACAACACATTGGGGCCATAGGGAAGAGACTTCAGAAAGGTCGAGGGTGACGATGGCCATTTGGATTCACATGGATTAAGCATTTCTCCTGAATTATCATCGTTTTTGTGGAAAGTAGTGTTTGAGATATGCCTAAGTGACAATGCGTGAGGGATGAGCTCACTAATGGGCATGTTCGTGGAAGGCCATTAGTGAGGTCTATATAAGAGGAGGCAGTGTGATTAGGTCATCCCACCAGTCCAAAACCCTAGCTGTTGTATCTCCCATCTCTCCTAGCCGCGCCGCCGGTGCTAGCACTCCGTGCACGAGCTTCCAACCCTGTATGTGTGGATACCGTAAAGAGGCACTGCAGGTGTGGTGTTGCTCGTCTAGACCAGGAGAAGACGACTGCTGTGACCAACAACCTCCTCTACAATGATGCTCGTCGACGTTGGATCCTGCTGCTCCAACCCCACTTCCGCTCTGCCTGTGCGTCTAGGGGTAACGATCCATGATCACCTCTTATAAGTTTTCTTTGTTGAACAGTAGAAATTGTGTTATCAGAACCGACTTTGTGTAGTTTGTGATTTAGATCATGCGCACACAGTAGATACGATCTACTATATGATGCACATGTGGTGTGTAAATAGTAGTTATGATCTACTACGAGATCGTCATGGTTCTGATTCATTCGTGCTTCTTCATTTACATGCAACCTGTCCCTATTGGATGGAATCACCATCGGGACTAACCGCGTATGCCATTAGATAGAGCTGATGATATGTTTGTGACTCTGCTTCATGTGCATGGGACTTGTCTCTACCGACTGGAATCACCATCGGGACTAGTCGTGTGCGCTAGAGGATAGAGCCGACATGATTAGAACCATGTATCGCGGTGTTCCACAAAAACCTAATGAAAATATGATGCCTCGTGTATAGCTCGGAATCGACTAGATTTGATCTATCCGATGAGATTTTCATTGTGATTTAATAGATACGAATATGAAATCCTGAGACCACTGACCGGTAAGCCGGATCGTCGTACAGACTCACGCTTAGATTGCTGCATTTTTTTTATCAGACATAGAACTGTTACTCACCTAACTTGTTTTTGAAGAGAATGTTGTGAATGGTATGGACTAAGATGTGTATGTAATGAATGCATTTAATTCTGTGGCCTGCGAGTCATGTTTAATAGCTGGATTGAGGCTGTCCTATTTTTGTAATGGCCTGCGTATGAGTTGGGTTGATTGATGACTTCATGTAATTCACTACTACTCCCTCTGTTCGGTTTTAATCATCGTCATTCGGTTTTAATCGTCGTTTGAGCGTTCGGCACTGGAAACAGTGAGCCGCACCACTGGACTAGCTACCTGTATTGATTGAGCATAATTAAAGCAGCTGTTGGAGACATTGCTTTATGGGACAACGATGGTAGAGAAGAATAAATGGACGGACTTTTAGGGATAGAAATGGAAGTTGTTGGGTACATTTATGTTGAGAAGCCAGAATGACAAGTATTTGTGAACAAAATTTAGTTGCTAGAGTGATAAATAAAAAGTGAATGGAGGGACTAGCTACTAGTTGTAGTAGCTTATTTTTATTTATGGAGGCCATTTTGAAGCACGGTGGATGCAAGGACAGGAGATTTCACTCAAGAAATGTGATCATTTGTGATGGACTGAGTTTGTCATGGAATGCAAGAAATACATCACAAAACTCAGTTTATGAAAAAAAAATGAATCGTCATGTATTTCGTGTCATAGATTATACCTAGTGACGTTTTTGTATTTCGTCACGGATGGCAGGACTAAAGCCCAAACTTAGTGACGAATTGGATCGTCACAAAAAAGCCCAAACCCAGCTAAAGCCCAGATCTTAGTGACGAATTTAATTATACAGAATTTAATCGTCAAAATCAAGTTATGCCCACTTTATATTATTAATCATACCAAACTCATCTACAATTGCATTCACAACACAATAGATCGAACCCAAGGTATAAAGATTATTCTCATTTCTGCCAAAGAATCCAATGTAGTATTACAAGAAATACAATAACTTAGGCTTTGATCTATCAAGACACTACAAGTCACACTAACACATCATTTCTACAACACTGTCTTGATTCAAGCTTCACTAACTGGGTGGGGTACGGAGAGTATAGCTTTTCTAGAAAAGTATTTCCCTGTTTCACGAGCACCAGCTCAGGGGCATCAGTCATAAAATGAGAGTCCCTGCAGGATTCATTTTGAAACAAAAGAACAATAAAGATGACTTAGCTTACTAGAACAAAAAGCAAATCAGCAATGGATCTCTAGCGAGCTGAACAGCCAAGTACATCCAATGCCACATGACAATTATGAATAAGCAAGCCATAGTACAACTGCAAATAAACTTCATCTCATAAATTGAATGCATGAAAGATAAGTATTACAGTAGTTTCCAAGATCTGAGAAACTTGAATATTTCAGACGACATATTATATTCCTTGATGATTATCTCTTATGAACTTGCAACTAAACAAAAGTAGCAATATTATTTATACTATGAGGCTTATACCTGTTGAAGCTTTGGGTATAACAGTTTCATTTGTGCTCATGAGATTATTTACTTTACTAAACTTTCAAAGTTAACCTTACATGACAGAGATTGGAGAGCAACTGAAAAAAGGGAAAATGGAAGGAGAAGAAAAAATGCATCTGTAAAATCAAAGAAACAGCAGACCACGTTAGAGAAACAAATGACTTTCATCTAGTGTTTTACAACTGGTTCATGGTCACTATGGAAAACCACAAACTCCATAATGATCTAGAAAAAAGTTTCAAAAGAACTGGACTCAAAGGCTCCATTAAACATATTAAGAAATGTAAATTGGGATGAAAACTGTATTTATTTAATACAAATGTAAACAAAAGACAAAAGCAATGAAAATGTCACTTCCAACATAAGTTGGAAACCTTGAATGTAAAGCATCTGGCATTCAATACAAGTTTTGCTTAAAGAAAAAAAATTAAATGCTATTATAATGGGTTATAAAATTGGAGCTACAAATTGTAACTAATAAAAATATGGTGCTGCTACAGTAGGTAAACCATAAACTGTCAGTTTTAGAGTTAACATTTAATTTATAGTTGATATGAACGACCATTGAGGTTCAGAATATAACACTGAAATACCCGATTCTAGCACCATCAGATTCATATCTCTACGGCATTGCTTGTACCTCAATTAAGATTTATAAAATTCAAAAAAATAATGTTAAAAGTCTTTGGAATTTTTTAAATGAAAAATGCTAGAGGTTTTTTCTATGCAATAAATACTAAAAAACTAAATAAAATTGAATTAATGCATTATTTGTGTTCATGTGCCAATTGTGCTATATTTTTCTATCAACTACTCTCGTTAAATACGGTCTTTTACAAAAAAATTTACTTTTATGATGGAATCAAAGTTTCATCACAAAAATCAGGCCCAACTTGGATCCGGATGGGCTATATGTTAATCTGTGACGGATTCGATAAACATCACCTGTAATTTGTCATAGATTGCAAGATTTGTTGTAGTGTTTATGGCGATGGAGATGGAAGTCACTATGTTTGGTCCATACTATTTCACATTTAATATGATTTCCTGTGATGATGTTCCTGTCATGATACTATTTCAAGAATTATGTGACAGATATTATTTTCATGCTAGAATAGATTCCCTCAAAAAATTAAGATTGATTTTGATGCCCTTCCAATAGCTGCACTCATTAAAATTATGATTATTGTGTGGTAGGCCTGCCAAAGCAGGTGCCCCAAACTATCTTAATAAATAGGGCGAATGTCGGACATTCATATTCATAGTATTAGTTTTTTTAACAAAGCTATCGAAATAGTTTTTGGGCTTTGGGGCATGGTGTTGGGCGCTGGTGCTTATGATGCCTCCCAACAAACAAGAGTCACATAGAGATGTAATTAGCAAATGTTGCTTACCATATTCACTGGTTTTCTAACGGTGAATCTTGTACCACTATATCTCATTAGAGGGAAACAATTTTTAACATATAGTGGGTAAACTTTTGTTAAAATGTTTAATGAAAGTTTTACATTTACATAGTGCTTATTGTTGCATATTTCTCTGTTGTACATTATGGCACCAACTGCTAGTAACACTCCTAGTTTTAACTTGCGCTCGATACTCAAAAAGGAAAAACTTAATGGAACAAACTTTATTGATTGGTATAACAACTTGAGAATTGTTCTCAAGCAAGAGAAAAAGAAATATCTTATAGAGGTTCCCTATCCTGATGACATACTAGATAATGCCACTACCTCTGATAATATAGAGTACGAGAGGTATGCTAATGATGCACTGGATGTTAGTTATCTCATGCTTATCACTATGCTCTCTGAGCTTCAAAAGCAATATGAGATTATGGATGCCCACAATATGATTCTAGGACTTCATGGCATGTTTGAGAACCAAGCAAGGACCGAAAGATACAACATCTCTAAGTCACTGTATGCGTGCAAGCTAACATAAGTTAGCCATGTTAGTCCTCATGTGATCAAAATGATTGGTTATATTGAGAGCTTGGATAAACTGGACCTTCCACTTGAGCCATTCATTTTTAACTTTTTTATGAATAGCTTTAAGAAGACATTTGTAGAATTGCATAGGATGCTAAAAACCGCCTAGGAAAGCATCAATAAGTCTGGTACAAATCATATGACGATAGTGCAAGAGGATAAGAAGAGAGCACAAGCCTAAAGCTCAGTCTTCAGATATGATCTCAAGTTCTAAGCCTATGGTTGCAGTAACTCCTCCCAAGCCGACGATGGCGGCAAATGATGTTTGCCATCACTGTAAGAAGGTCGGCCATTGGAAGAAGAACTGTATACTTTACATGGAAGAACTCAAAAAGAAGAAGGGTACAAACTCTACTTTAGGTATCAATGTTATTGAAATTAATCTTGCTATTCATCCTGAAGATTCGTGGGCATTTGATACCAGCTTGATAATTTATACTTGCAAATCGTTACAGAGGCTTAAAGGGACAAAGAAGTGTGCAAGACTCTTGGTGGATGCTCGTGTCAGCAATGGTGCGAAGGTCGCCGCATTGGCCATTGGGACTGATCCACTTTCATTACCATCAAGATAGTTTTGGAATTGAATAATTGTTATTACATTTTCATCTTTAGGCAAAAACATTATATCCTTCTCATGTTTAGAGGAAGTTGATGGTTATGAGGTCATAATAAGGAACAAGTGTTGCTCCACTTATTTGAATGATATTCTCTATGCTAATTGTCCATTGGTGAATGCATTATATTTTTTTGATTTGGAGAATAAGCCAATTTATAACATTGATGCGAAAAGGCTTCGTCCTGTCGTTTAGGTCATATAAATGAGAGACACATGGAAAAGCTCCATAAAACTGGACTTCTACACTCACTTGTCAGTCTTGTGTGCTTGGCAAAATGACTAAGATGTCTTACACGGGTCATATTAAGTGGGCGAATGAACTACCAGCCCTTGTACGTACATATGTATGTGGACCGATGAGCTGCATAGTGACAGGAGGATTTTAGTACTTCATCATTTTTACTGATAACTTTAGTAGATATGGTTATGTCTACTTAATGAACTATAAATCAGAGTCTTTTGAAAATTTCAAATAATTTCAGAATGATGTATAAAATCAATTGGGTAAAACAATTAAAAATCGTGGAGGCGAATATTTGAGCCAAGAGTTTGGTAATCATCTAAATCAATGTGAAATTGTTCCACAATGGACTTCACCTAGGACGCCTCAGTTAAATGGGGTATGTTCAGGAACAAAACCTTGTTGGACATGGTTAGTTCAATGATGAGCCAAAGTAATCTTCCATTGTCTTAGTATTAGTTTTTTCCTATAGACTCAAAACCTAGTAGACATATTTGGCTCTAGCTCATCTTTAGTCTTGATCCATTGTGTCAGGAAAATCTTATTGTGTAACTTGTGTTAATTCCTGGCTCCCTACTACCCTTGCATTTGTGTCCTCTTATGGTTTTCCCATTATGCTTGCAACATATAATAAGACTGGTAAAGTTATGCTTGCCACATAAGAATAGACAATTAGTTATGCTTGCCATACATGAATAGACCGTTAAAGTTATGCTTGCCACACATGAATAGACAATTAAAGTTGTGCTTACCGGTAACATCTCAGACTCGATATACGGCTCCAGACCCGCTCGCACACCGTGCAGGTCCCATTTTGCAGAATAACTAATTACGCTTTCGTCCTCGCTTCGCGGAAAAGGGTTAACTCGAATTATTACTGCATTCCAAAGCCGAGTATTTAAATTGGTCTTGTTCTCCTCGAACAACCGAGGGTATTTAAATTGGTCTTGTTTTCCTCGAACAGCCGATACGGGACTAAACCTAGCAGCTACAGTACCCTACACGCTATAGTAACCCATTTCTGGGTCGATTTTCTTGCCTGATGGGCTGGGATTCTACATCACCACACATGAATAGATAGCCAAGCTACAATGTTCCGCTACCGTGTTGAAGTTGGGTGTGTTTGGATGGAAGAAAAGTTTTTGATTCTAAAATGAATTACTTGAATATCAAATAAACGATATTTTGCACAAGTGATTTGAAATGTTTCTCTATTTAACCTAAAAGTAAGAAATAGGCAAAATGATGTTTCAAGTTGTCAGTGTTTCGTATCACTGGGACAATAGAATTTGTATATCAAAGAGGTGTTTGTACGCTCTTTTTGTTGATGTGACCTAGTCTACGGAAGACTTAAGAGATTAACTTTGTTCGGGCCGCCACAGAGGCGTAAAATCCTACGTCAGGGATGAGAGTGGCTTGTATATGCTTGAGAAAGGGTTACAATGAAGGTGTTCTCGCGGTTTTGCTCGATGTGTTCTGTGTTTCCTCCTCCCTCCAGCTAAGGGTCCCCGGCATGGCTTTATATAGGGACCAGGCCTAGGTTGCATGGCTTGGAGTCTACGAAACTGAGTGACCCTCTAATGAGTGGGGCTGCAAATATTTCGAAGTTTATTCCCTGACGGAGCACTAGGTCATCTTATTGTTATCCTTGTCTCCATAATTTGTCCGCTGTATGATGGGCATAGTCTGACTTTTTCTATGATGGATATAGTCGACTTTTCCCAGTACACAGTGCCTGTTGCACAGTGTTAGGAATCTCCGTGCTTGTCAGAGGTTGGTCGTCCAAAGGCAGCGCCCGACCCATAGGTCGGACGATGGTGCCTGACCTTCGAATGGTCAGACTGAGTTGTCGGGCAGACCTGATCTTCAGATGGTCGGGCCGCGTCTTCGGGGGGTCTGACCCTCGGGGGATCGGATCCACATCTTTGAGTAACCCTGAAACTCAGGTGGTCGGGTCGCATCTCCCATAGGGTCCGACCCCTAGATGGTCGGACCAAGTCTTCTGGACTTAGCAGAATTGAGTCGACTGCGAAGTCATAGCTTGATGGGCCGTCTTCGATAGCTGGGCTTGCTGACTGGGCCGAGACTGCAAATCCATGAGGTATGTGAGACCCCAAATGATTTGACTAAACAATATTTTTCACAACTTTTTTCTGATCCTTAACTAGCAGTTGATTTCGGTATGGATTTAACATTGGCATGCTAAATAAAAGTCAAACTTCTCGGCTGTAGGGAAGGGTTTTATTTGTTGTTTTCCACATATTTTATCTTTTTTAAACTATTTTCAAAATATACCCTCCATATGTAAAGTATATGCTGAGTTACATCGAAGCTTTGAATACAACCAACACTCCTGCAGTGCATCTGTAAGTTTCAATCACTAGAGTTCGCACATATTAGCAGTACATCAGTCGTTTAGCATAAATGCTACATAAATTGCTACATTTTGTCAGCATAACAGAGCAATATTAGCAGTAATATTTATCATAAATGCTTCATCAGTTGCTAGATTTGTCTTAAGACTTCCTGTAATTTTAATGTTCATAATCCATTCTGATAGACCATGAGTACCCTGGATAAATATTGTTATAGAGATGATAACAAACGAAGTGTAGTTAGTGGATAGGCATTGATGGATGGAATTAGTGGTCCCCTATATGAAATGACATGCAGCTTTCCAACGCGCTCGAGGTAATAGAGATTAAAAAGCTGGATGATGTCTACAAAATAAATTGCAAAGTTTCATTGAACTTGTCCCTGTTTGACAAGATATTAACAACATGTTGGCATATACATGCTGAAACTTCAAAAACAAATTACTCATGGAATGTTAACGCACTTGTTCAACCATCAGCCCTAAACAAAATAAGGTCGATATATACCAGGAACATGTTTCTATATTACATCACAATTCACCTAACAAACAAAACCAGTGTCGTTTGTCTTCTCACCTTTGGTATCAACACAAATGGAACAGAAGGAAGAACAAATTGAGCCACTCAAAAAAGCACAAAAGCATTCAACTATCCATCATTCTTCATGCAAATCTATAGCATGACTAGAAACATATTACAAGTCTCCTTCCTTTGACAGATTTCTTTATGTAGAAGAACACCAACTATTAACATCACCGTCAGCGAAGGCTGAAAACATTAAGCATCCTGCTCAGCATTTGCATGAAAGAATGCCCATTCACTCTCAATCACACCATCCTCACTAATTTCTCTACGTTGACAATTCATTCTATACACGCAGAAAATTTACATCACAAGACAAGTCACCCTATTAACACTAATGTCGATCCCGTGGCCAAGTAAAAATAAGCACGAAGGAGATCTCATGAAGTCGTATTGCAGCGTTACCTTTTGCAGGTAGTTAGCAGTGTAGATTTGCAAACCATGTCAGTTCATCTTGAGACAAAAAGGAAAGTCTCGTTTCACATCACTCTATGAGGCTTATGAGGAAGAAGCTGAGGTCTAGGCCTAGCCCTCGTGATCGTCTCGTCGCTGTGCCTGATCATCTCAGACAATTTCCATGGCTTTTGCCACTTCCACTTGAACTGCAGTAGCCATTGGTGATGGCTCCTTTTCCATCGCCAGAGCTTTCCTGATTGACCTGATATAGAAACTTTCTTCCCCGCAGATAACTGTGCTATGGGAATCATCTGCATTGAATGTTGTCAATTAAAATATAAGAGAGAAAATTACGTGGATCAGTAAGGGAGATCAAGGATAGATATAGAACCTTTATTTGGTCTTTGTTGAAAGAACAAGTCCCTTTACTGGGACTGTTAACAATTCCAGCAGAGTACTTCAGCTGCTTCTGTGCAGGAACAGCAACAGGGGACAGCGGCGTATTAGGGTCATCAGCGGAGTGCTTCACTGAGCCATTTCCACTTCTCTGTAAGTATAGAACCTTTCTTAGTAACTTCTATGTTACATGTTGGTTTATATCATAATTTGGATTAATACGAATCACTGTTATGTCATTTTGCCCATTTGCTGCATCCTAGTGAGTGTAATTATTTCCTCTCTAAGATAATATTGATTGCATAGCAACATTGGTTGCAACCAATGATGATTAGAATATTTTAGTGCATGATGCTGAAAAATCTCACTGGAGGAGTAGTTGGCATTGCGGCTGTCTGCTCCTGTTTGAGCTGTTTCTCCATTTCCCTTCTGCGTGATTCACTGCGTCGAAGAATACCCACAAGCTCTGTCATTTGTTCCTTCATTTCCTTTATCTCCACTTCCTTTTCCCTTCCAAGGCATCTGATATTAACAGTTTGAGAATTATCACTCACTGTTCCCAAGGAATACGTATGAAAGGAGTTGACTCAAAAGATTCATTTAAGTAAAATATTAATAAAAAAGGACACTGAGGCAAGAATGCTATTTTTACATATTCAAGTTTCCTAATTTTGTAGCCATCTCTCATGATTGTTCAATCTTTTATTAGCACTTCCAAGAAAGATTAGATGACTGAGCCATAGCAGGAGAGAACATTGTGTTACAATAGGTGACTGAAAAACAAAAATACGGGAAGAGTTCACCATTTCTTAGAAAAAAAAATTCAGATAGTGTATTTGTTATGTCCACCGCCAGCTATTAGGAGATGAGCAGCCTCTAGCTACCATAGTTTGTTAGGTCACCATAAGATTAGGATCTGGAGTTAGACAGTTTGAGAGGATCCTTTAAGATAGGATCTCTAGTTAGGAAGTTGAGGAGATCCTTTAATATAAGATTTATAGTTAGCAGTGGAGGCTATAAATAAGTGTAAACATGGATTGAAGAAAGTAAGCGATACAACAGAAGAAATCTATTGTGAGACTTCCCCCTGCGCCTCCTGCCCTTTGGGCGCCGTGAGCACCATGGTGCCACCTCTCTCTCATCCCTACAACCTACGCAGCCGTCGTATGATCAACGATTCTAACAGTATTTTTGTCTATTTACGGTAATGCTCATTAAGCCCTGCTTTAACTGAAAACTTCCAGAAGGGTAGATATAAAGTTATAATATTAAATGAAGAAGCTAAATCACACAAAATATAACCTTGCATCGGCAGCAACATTAAATATGTACTGCAGTAAGCTCTTTGCCTCCCCCATTGACCGTAATTGATTCCAACGACTACGTCCAGAGAAGGAACGCTCTCTTTCTTCAGCTTCTGAGAGTTGAGAAGCCATTGCAACAAGAGTATTTGAAGAGATTGTCACCATGCTCTCAAGTGATGCTATCCTGGCTTGTCTCGCGTTTGGTGACAAGGTACTTGTCCTGGGAAAGGAAATTGTAGGCAAACATGCATCATTATTTAGATGTGCCAAATTTAATTTATATACAATATGCGGATTAACAAGATTCAAAGAGTTACAAGAAAGAGATACATCTTGTATGAAATTAAAAATAAGAGAGAACAGTTACCTAGAATTCGCATTCTTCCCTCTTTGCGGACTAGTTGCACCAGCCATTATGTCTTCTTGTTTCAAAATGGCAAGCTCCTCACCAAGTGCAGCACGCCTTAAATGAGAATTTTTTATTACTCTTTATATGAACAATATAATGTATTCTATTGCTAAGATTCCCAAAAAAGCTATACATCTAACAAGAGAATATAGAGTAACATACAATTGACTTTGCTTTTCATATTCATTTCGGACTTCATGCACGTGCAACATAACTTCAAGCTCTTGATCCAACCATTTTTGCAGTGATTTCTCACTCATCTGTGTTACATCATGAATCTTTTAGGTTGTATAATAAATAAGACATAAGACATACAAACAGATAGATCTTACATGAGAGCCTGGAATGGTACCATTCGCACCAGCTACATTTGAAGACAGTGAGAACATTCAACTGTTAGATTGGAAATATTTCATTATATGCAAAGCCATAATTTCACGATGCAGGAAAAGATACCTGTATTGTCACGAGCTGAAGATTTCCTTGCTTCTAGTATCTCTTTCAGTCTTTTGGTAGCCATGGCAGCCTCTTCAGTCTTCCGTTGCAAAACCTTTGACGGAAAAGCATAGACATAAGCTGTTAGAATATAAATAGCACTTTTTCATTTTTCATAAATAGGGGATAACATTAAAAAAATTCACTAAAGAGCATATACATTTTCCTCAGAATTTGTTATTTTGCTTACAAACTTACCAATTTCTGCCGCTGATTAAGTGCTTGAAGCTTGTGGCGTTCATATTCATTTCTTCGCCCCTCCTTGCGCAGCTGTATGTATAAAAGTTTTAGGGTCATGCTTCTCAAATTGATACCTGGAAAAGGCCTTATCTACTAAAACTATTATAGAAGCACTAGACAACTAACACAGATCTCAAATCATTTGTACTTGATGCCTGTGTTGATTGATTAGAAAATTTGACAATATCAGTTTTCATTTCATTTCAACACCACTAACTATTCTTACTTGAAGAAGTTCCTTTTCGCGGGTAGCTTTCCATTGCCGGAACTGTTCTGCTTCCTGTTTGATTTTATGTTGCAGTTGAACCTGACAACATAAAAAGAATGGATTAGCACAAATTAAATATATTTATTGTAAATTATAACACAAGTGATGCATCAAGATCATAGAAAACATGAGGAAAGAAAAGAAACCTTTTGTGCCTTTATAAACTGAATTTCTTCTTGAAGTTTCTTTGCAGCTTCGTCACTCTTTTGCTTTTCCTTCAAAAGCTGAACTTGATTCTCCTGCTTTTTCTTAAGATCTTGAATCTGCAATCCAGTATCTTGTAAGTAACAAGTGAGAAGTAAGGAATATCTTGTTTAAATGCATTGTGCAATGTTATTCACCTGTGCTTCAAGAGATTTTAGTTTTTGCAATTGTGCATCTCGCAGTTTATGAGAATGGCCATCGGCATTTAGGCTTTCAACTTCAGCCAGTAAGCGGTCCCTCTCTTGCTGAAAGGGTTCAGATATCTCTTGTGAGACCAAATTATTCATTTGGAAATGCTCAACATGTCCCTATGGTAATCTCTTTTCATATTATAAAATATTTTGACAGACCTGTACAGTTCTTTTCTCTTCTTCAAGCTCCATAAGTTTTTTTCCAAAGTGTTGCTTCAGTGCAACAGTATCACATCCATACATTTTCATCTCAGACTGCAGAATGTTTGAAAACCCTATGTAAGTTGCTAGGAAAGGAACAAAAATGAACAAGTGAATGAAAATATAAAAAAAGATATCCCTTTTGTAATTTCTTATGGTTAGAACATTCATACCTCCTTTTGCTCTAGTCGTCTGTTTAATTCATTCAACTCTTTGCCCATGCTATCCTGCAGCATTGAGTGTTCCAGTTCTTTAGCTTCTTCATCTTCAATATCTTTAGTGTTTCCTGCGACAGGAAGAAACATTAATGCGAAATCACAAAAATCATATACTCCCTCTGCCCCATTTTATCTGTCATTCTAATTTCTTCCATTTTCCCAATTTAACTGTCATTCTCACTTCCCAATACAACTTCTCTCTTTGCAATGCATATCTATCTCTATCTCTCTCCTCGTTTTCAGTACATCCCACCTTTTCCACCTCTTAATTCCTGTGCCCAGAGCTAGAATGACACTTAAATCGGGATGGAGGGAGTATAATTTTGTTGGAGTAACATGTAAAATGGAGATTTCTGAATAATTTGTCAAGAGTCATTGTGGAACGAAGCCAATCATGAATATCGAGATGAATAAAAACAATATAGAGGCGCAGGAGATTACCTCTTACTGAGTCTGCCATAGGGACATCAAATGGGTCTGTACTCTGCAAGCTTCTTTTGAGACCTTCACTTTTGGTGAAGCCATTTAAAGTTTTCTGATCCAGAAAGTAGAATTAGTATATATCTCCAGCTATAGAATTTGGTACTCTAGTTCACAGAGACAGATTTGTATAGGCACTTTGTTGAGTCACAGTTTGTCTGTTTATTTTATTTTTGTTGAAATAAGTACGAAATTTATATATTAAATATCAAAAAGCATGCATTTGGACCCAGTGACATACTTGCATTTCAGGTTCACATGAATCAGTTTGAGAACGGTTCCGAATATCATATAGTTCCCTGCAAAGGTCTTCGTTTGTTTGTTCGAGCCATGATATCCTTTCTCGAAGACTCTGAAAGTTGAAATTTTGTTATTATAATCCTAGTCAGTACATTCCCAAGAGTAAGTTTGCCAAAGATATTTACCTGAACATCATCTGATCCAATACCTCCACGAGCTGAAACAAGTTCTGCTTGCAAGTATTCAATCTGCTGGCGCATCCTTTTCATCTCATCAGCAACAGGATTTCTGTTGACCTGAAAATTCAGGGAGCAACACATAACATATTAAGTAAGATGATTACATATATTTTAAAAAGATACTAAGAAAACATTATATGTGTCAGAAATGTTTTTAAGGAGACAGGGAACTTACAATTGGTTTGTTCTGTATATTACGTGCCCGGTTAGCATATTTCAAAGTGTTTAATGTTTCTTCAGCATTAATATCTGCGGGACTTATACAGGCTGCAGGAGAAAAATATAGATACAAGTCAGTCAGCTGTAAGCTCATGAAGGCATAGAGTAATTAAGTATATTTTCAGATGAGTTTGTAATGATTGATATTAAATCATAAATACCATAGATTAAAATTTAATCATTCATTCTGAAACTCTTAATTTCCAAATTCGTAAATATCAAACTTAAAACAAAAAAATCTAAGTGCTCTGAATGGCAAATTTAACAATCCCCGACGAGGTGAATTACCTATCATTACAGTCTTGCTATTTCCACCCAGGGAGTCCTGTAATGAACAAAGTAGATGATACAGAGGTAGTAAGTTATATGAACGGTAATAACTATTGCTGGAAATGTCAATCTCATTTTTAGATATGTAATCAAACTGCTGAAATGTGAGTTAAACCCATTTTTTGAATGCTACTACGAAACCAGTAACAATTCTGAATACTTGAGAAGAATTATACCTGCAGAAGACGAGTCAGTTTGCTGTCACGATATGGGACGTGGGCACCTTCTTTTCTTTTTTTCTCATCTCCAAGGGCACTAATAACATTGCCAAGGGCAAGGAGTCCCCTGTTGATGTGAACACCTGATGGATGAGAATAAGTTTCCTTGAGTTAATTGGCTTTCATAGATTGTTGAGTTGGAGTTCAAATAAACAAGAAACAGGCATGTACCTTCCTTGAACCGAAGGCCGTCTGAACCAGTTCTCTTGGCCCGTTCTGATCCAGCAAGATCTACTAAATGTAGTTTGGCACAAAGGTAGTCTTCATTCATTTCTTCAACGGGCATTCCATCCGATGGCATGATGGGATCTGTTTTGCGCATCTGCTCCAATGTGATTGTGAAGATGGCATGGGAACGACTATTACATGCCGAAACCAAAGTATAAGGTTCATCGAAGAAAAGTATGATACAGTAAAAAAATCAGATATTCAACATGACTGATGTGTTATAGAACGTTAAAGAAGAAAAAAATATTTAACTAGAAGAATTTGACGAAGGAGTATAGAGGAAAACACTATAACAAGAATTTTACACTTTCTCCTGTACTAACATGAATGTACAATTCTTAGTAGTGCTATCTACTGTAATCGACTACATGTCCTGAATCTTCTTCCTTTGACATAAGGAACAGTTAGGATGCTAACCTGGACTGGTTGTTCATGTTCGTACTTCCGGTTGCGCGACATAAGGAACCTTGCTCCAGGCATGCCGTCATTTCCTTCTGAGTAGTGACATGCACTTCGGTCGATCCAGCCAGTGTAATGACCCCATTTGATGATTCCCTAATCTGCACTGGGGGTTTGCCTGGCACTGAAAGCTTTGCATGCCCATTGCCATTCTCAACTTTTCCCACAACAGCAGTAGAAAGATCAAGCAGATCCCTGACCTCTTCTTTTAGAATCTACCGAAACAATGGTACAAGTAAGCTCATATCATACTGTACGACACAAAGACTTAGCTGCTTTTTCATCCAGTTCACCAGAACAAGTTCCTGTACCTCTATGAATGAGACACGTAATTGGAATTCCACTTGGCTTTTCAGGCTCTCAATCTTGTCAAACATTGCAGCCATGGCTCGGGGGATGATCCCGATATAGGACCCTTCCTTGCATGCTGTCCCCATGGTGTATGTCTTTCCTGACCCGGTCTGTAAAATAAATGAAAAACAAATCAAAACGATAAGGGGAAAAAAATAACTACTCAAACTTATCAGTATCTTGGTTGATTTCTCGATATATTTTTTTTCTAAGAAAAAAGAGATGGAGAGAGAATCCCCTCTTCCACTAATAAAGCCTGTTTCAGGTAAGGGCTGGGTTGCTTCCGAATCATCTAAATAGATTGAATACTAGCATCTCAATCCCACCGGTACAATTTCGCTCTGAACTAATCAGTAATTGGGGATTCATCTCTGGGCTCACGCACTCTTCTACCTATCATCATGGACCAAACAGCTGGAAGGGTAAAAGGGCAAGGAATTGCTGTTCCGTCCGGGCGGCAGCACCACATGCTGTGCTGCTGGCTTTAGGCCCCAACTTGGTGGTCCAAAGCTTTTTCAGTTCTTTGGCAGCATCAATGTCACATGGGAGCAAAATGATTGACGGAGTTGGGACGGGAGGGTGGGGTGGGGTGGGGNNNGGGGTGGGGTGGGGATGGTGGCGAGCGCAGACCTGGCCGTACGCGAGCACGGTGGCGTTGTAGCCCTGGAAGAGGCCCTCCACCAGCGGCGCGACGCACTCGTCGAACATGGCCGCCGACGGCGTCCCCGTGCTGCCGTAGACATGGTCGAAGGTGAAGGAGTGGCTGCCGATCTGGACCTGCAAAAACAAGACGCACATTACTACTCCTACTCAGCAAGCTAGACGCCACAAACATAATGATGGCGGTCAAGTCTCTTCGCCATCTAATCATGATTAGCACACCGTATATACGACAGAAATCCAATTTGTTGGTGCTTCACATGTGCAAACGCAAAACCGTCATCATTGGTACCGTATGGGAGGTATGGAAAGAAAGCTACTTTTCATCTTCACCAAAAAATGCCTCAGCCGAAAATGATCGCAAGGATCATGAAGAAAGAGATCTGGTGAACGAACCCAAGAAAGGTGACAACAGTGGCAGCTGGAAAACAAAACAGGGCGCGTCTGGAAAAGCAGAAACAATTGCTATGCTAAGAAATAAGCCAGCTCTCAAGGATAAAATCCCCTTTATAACATAGAAATTTTACAGAAATCAGTTAAATTTTATAGAAAAACTTAGAATTCAGAAAAAAAAATTCCATTCCAAATCCGTGGAAGCGAGACAACTTTTTCATCAACGAAAAGGACTTTTCTCATAGAAGGATAGGAAAAAAATCAGAGAGTCGGATAAACAAAACTGGACAAGAATTCTGGTGGTGATAACTGCATGACGTTGACAGGATTCCTGCCCATATAGAGAAAAAGCAAGAACTTCAGCAAGATTGGAAGCAGATCCACAGCGCAAACGGCCCTGCCGACACAAAAAAAATTTTTTTTTTTTGGGCTGCTTTAGGGTGAGCGAAATAGGAGTAGCTACTACTAGCTAGGCTCATTCCACGGCGCAAAAAGAAAGGAAAGGCGAAGGAAAAGGAAAGAAAAGGAGTAGCTTTTTCTCTCGTAGCCACGCGACTTAAAACAGGGGAAGCAACCTAGATTCCTCCTGAATTTCAGAAGTTATTTTTGGCACTGGTGAAATTGCAGGCAATAGAAGTGCTTGCTTGGTGTCCAGGAGTGCAGAGGAGCAGAAGCTAAGTCAGCTGATTTCTGCACAGCTGTTCTTGAGTGAATAGAAAGAAATGGAAAAAAAAGAGCACAAAGAAAGAATTTTGTTATAAAGATCATAGTCCGCAAAATCGGCATACAGTGTCAACCGTCTCTGAAAATTGCACTAAAAAGGGATAAAAAAATATCACCACATTCGTAGTTCACAATCGAGTCGATCCTCCAGAGTCTAAATCTAGTACTGCAAATATTTTGCCAGAAATAAAAAAGAAAGAAGGAAAAGGAACAGAGGCAGCAGGAGCAGAAAGAGCGAAAGACAAATCCATTATCTCTTGATGCAGCCAAAGAATACTTCCTCGCATCTGCGAAGACATAGCAGAGAATCGGATTTTTACCTGCGGCTTGCCGGGCACGACGGCGACGCAGTCCTTACATCCCTGCAGCTTCTCGTCGCCGATGAGCGGCCGGACGTGGACCGCCACCTTGACGCAGCAATCCTCGCCGTGCTCCATGGTCATCTTGGCCACCGACCATACAACACCAGCAAGAGCGCTCTCTCTCTCTCTCTCCCCTTGCCGCCTCAATCTCAATGCAGGCAGTCCAAGAAGAACAGGGAGGGCGATAATAGTAGACAGGGGAGGAGAGAGAGAAAGGGGAGGAGTGAAGCGTGGATTAAAGAAGAAGAAGAAGAAGATGGGGTGAAAGGAAAGTAGGATGGTCAGTTGCGAGCAACAGAAGCCGCTGCTACCTCGACCGATCGATCACTCCTCCTGCCACACCACACCATCATGGTTTCTTGGGTTGCACTGCAATCTCTCACTCTGTTGCCGAGCAGTGCGGGGGGTTGCAGACTGCCTGCCGGGCTCCGGTAGATAGAGACGGAGATGGGTTCAGGTGGAGATGTTGGCGTGGTGAAGGGAGGAGGATGAATGAAGAAAACTTCACCCGCACTTCTGCAACCACTTCCACCACCACCAGCAGCAGCAGACCAGCGGTTCTTCCAGCAAGCAATTGTGCCTACAAATGCCGCTGCTTCTGCTCCGAAGCCGCCGCTCCTGTTGTGGAGCCTTGGATCTTCCGCCGGTGTTCTTGGGGGATCACTGCTTGGGGGAAGTGTTTGGTGGTGGGTGGAAATGGAGCGGGACAACGAGATGAGAGGGAGAGAAGTGTGTAGGTGAGCGTTGTGTGTGGGATCGGGGTACCCGTCTCTTTATTTTTATTTTTTCGCTACACAACTTTCTGGTGAATGGTGATGCGGGGAGTGAGAGTGCAGGAGGAATTGTTACCACTGTCCGCTGCAACAAGGACATGGCATCTTCTTGGTTGTTAGTGACTCGCACCCCACACCCTCCTCCTACTATACCACGTAGTACAGTAGTACTGTAGTAGCCTGGCTGGAATTAACCGCCGCTCTCTCTCTCTCTCTT
The DNA here is from genome assembly GCA_001602275.1 of Zoysia japonica. NCBI lineage: Eukaryota > Viridiplantae > Streptophyta > Magnoliopsida > Poales > Poaceae > Zoysia > Zoysia japonica. The sequence goes on along the minus strand of BCLF01000084.1, from coordinate 994,552 downwards.
AATTCTAAATTGAGATTCGTGTAGACATACATTAGCCTAGACAGTAGAATAGATGTCTTTGTTTCAGAATCTGGCTGCGACTACGGCGTAATTCTTTTTGTTTTTTGAAAGCTGATAGCGCGTATTTCCTGCTTCCATATCTTTTATTTGATTTTAATTGACTGTTAATCTGGTTCAGTGCCTGTCAGTAGGAAGGAACAGTCTCTTGCCCAGCACAATGGACAAGGTACAACCAGATAAAAGAACACTACTGCCTGTGAAAGTTTGAGCAGAACGATCCCAAACATATATATTCAGGTTACTGAAACGGAACCTACGTCCTTTTTAATAAGGTTATAAAAATGTTCAGGTGACCGTTGTACCAAGCAAGCGCCTTGGCTATTTCACCGGAAATAAGATACGGCCCTTTAGTTTTTTATTTCTTTTTTATATGGATTTCCAATGATCGTTGTGATTTGAAAATGTGGCTTAGTAATGGGTTAGTTATATTTCTCTAATAATAATAATAATAATAATGGTAGAGAGTCGGTCGAACCCGTGACTATATATTTTTATTTCAAATTGTTTTTCTTTCACCAATACATTCTTAATTTGCTATCAATAGAGTAACAAGTAGAAATACCCTTGGTACCTCCTGCGCTCCTTCCCATGACCACGTCTTTTTTTTTTTTTGGGAAATCATATTGTACTTTGAATCACGTCTAATTTGTAGTACTATTTTAAATTCAGAATGCAATTTATTGTGCAATTACATTGCAGGGTAGGAGAGCAATTTCAGCAATGATGGCGTATGATATATCATTATAATTTGTAGATCCAATTTTAATTTTGGAATCATCTCCCTCCAAAAAATAAGCATTTGAATTCCACGATAGTTATTCCTACTGTAATTTTGAGCTATTTTAAACTTCATACCAATGTAAACTAAGAGCATCTCCAAAAGTCCCCTATTAACTCTATGTAAATCAAAGTATATGGAAACATTGCAAGAAACCTCCTCTAACAGCTTCCGTAAATATGTCCCTACTTTCCTCACCCCAAGAAATCCCTTGTGCAGATGTAAATCTCGGAAACTTTCTGAGTTTCCAATCCTATATATTGGGCAAATAACCGTGGGACCGGTTATTAACTTGATCCAAATTTAAATTATATTGGGACATATTTACGAGAGCTAGTGGAGAAGATGATTAAAATAGACTTTAAATTTTTTTAGCTGACCCTAAACAAATACTTTTTGAAGTGATAATTTTTTTAGCTGGCCCTAAACAAATACTTTTTTGAGGTGATTTTTTAAGGGAAATGTTAGACATGTTCTAAGGGCATTTTGCAAGAGCTAATTCCACTGTAATTTAATGGCTGAGTTTGGGAATGATCGCTGCCTTTTTATTCACACCCTTTTATAGTTTTTGACCCTAACGAAACATATTCAAAATGCATTAAAGTGTTTATTCCAACGGTATTATATGTACGAATAGTTTCTGAAATTCCCTTCGAGGTGCTAGAGACCCCGTCACCTCCTTTCTAACGTTGGCTTTACATCGACATCTCTTGGCACCAATCCATCATCTCTCCACACCAATCTATCATACCTCACTACTGCCCAAATATAAAACGTAGAGCATACACGTGACAGCACATAATTTGGATACATGGACATCTCTAAAAAGAAGTGAAAAGATCTGGTTCCTGCATAGAAGATTTATGTATTAGACCTAGAACGACCTGATGAATTTTTAAGGCAGGATCTGTTGGAATGAAGTAGTAGCTCCGTGACTCTATCCCAAAATATCTTTATTTTTGTATTTTGTAAAACCTAACTTTAACTACATACGATTTATTAATTTAATTACATAATACTTACATTTTTAAATTCATTAATAAAAAATCATAATGCATACTCCCTCCGTCTTTAATTGATGTCGCCGTTGACTTTTAAATTCAACTTTGATCATTCGTTTTATTAAAAAAAATTGCTCGAATGTGTAAAATTTTAAGTTGTGATTCAAATAACTCTAATGACAAATCAAATTATATCAAAATATATGAAATTTATCAAAATTTTTAAATAAAACAAATGGTCAAAGTTGATATTAAAAGTCAGCAACGACATCAATTTAAAAACAGAGAGAGTAATTTTTTGTTGTTTAAATTTTTTTTGGGACGGGGACGGTGGTAGTAACTTGCAATGGCATAACATGGCTGCGTCAAGCGACAGCTGAATCAACTGATCCTCCTAACCCGGAAGCTGAGGCGTCAATTTATTCGGTTGCGTCCATCGCCAATGGCACGTACTCCTACTACCACTCCATTAAGACAACCAGGCGCGGTGGGTTTAAAACAGATCACATTTGCTCTGCATATGACTGATGCCAACGCCTCACCTCCTGCAACAGCGACGCAATGCGTAGTTTATGGGGAGCAGGTGACGCCCCCTCTCACGCGCACCACATTACCGTATTTCTTCCGCGGGAAAAAAAGCGTTAGATCCCTTTCACGTCGAGGTGAGAGGCCGGTGGTTAGCATGTCCCATGTGGCTTCAAGAACAATTTATTTTTTTGGTTCATATTAAATCTCAATCTGTGGATTTCATTTCCTCTTTTATTTATTTATTTGTCTTTGCAGTAAAGTAAAGGTATATATTCCAAGTGCAAATTTGAGTGTCTTGAGTTAATTAGCTGTACCAGAATGCAGCAACATGGGCTGGCTGGCTGGCTGACCGACCAACCTCTCTGCTTCCTTTTTCATTCTCTTTTTTCTTTGTGTTGTTGCTTTGCTCTTTTTTTTTATGTATATAAGGTTTTTAATTAACCTAGCTATGGGCATTACTTGGAATGTATGCACTCCTATGTAGGTGGAGGACCACATGCGCTCTAGGCTAGCTCCATATTTATATCAGTCAAAAGAGAATTCGTGTTCACAGGGAGATTTCTTGGATCACAAGGTTTAATGTGGTAGAAAACATCAAGATTATGTTTCTCCTTGCTTTCAGGTTTTAGATTTTTCATTAGTATCCGTCAATGATTGTCGTCGTAGCAGTGTCGATCAGAAGCAGAATTGTTTGTCAAACTAGAAGAAATCTGTCAGGCGAAAGACCTATCATCATGTTTGTTCACAAGTCCGACAGCAAAGTTGTTCGTGTTTCACCAACGCAATTAATGATAAATCTTTCTAATGGGGGTCATCAAGTTATGCTATTAGTTGCAACTGTACTGTTTACTCTGGGCTTACAAGTTAACTAGCGAAAGCTTCGTCCAGAACCTAATCACTCCCACTGGAACTCCAGATTGATGCAAATTAGGTCCTATCTAGCAGGTCCCCTGAATAACGCACGTTTACTCTTTTGAGGCATCGAATACTAAATACATGCACATCATGGCATTGATATTTTGTGGCAGTTAATTTGTCTATGCTTATCAGCATGCTCTGTTCCCTTTTTGTTTTCAGAATTCCAGTAAATGGAAGTGTGCAGTAAATTGGTAAGTACAAATGGTTCAAATGTTAAACGTTGTTAACAGAATTACATTCTTTTAAAACAAACTGAAATTTGTTTCATAGTAACCAGCATGCGCACATACACCAGTCAACAGTTCATTATTGCTTCTTGTACTCAAACAAGCTTTCAGTTCTGAAGAAAATAGCTTTGAATTGTCATTGAACAACTTTCTCGTACATTGTCCTAGAGACCACCTATTTAAACTCAAATTTTGTAAGAGCTAAAGAAAAGATGAAGGATACATAACATATATACGGAATGGCTAGTCAACATGGTACTTTCACTGTGTGCTTGCTTGTGCCCAACAGATCACTGTTCTGCATCAATGGCACGGCTGTTCTCAGTAACACTACCAGCGATGCGAGCCGTGACAAACTTCACCAGTCCGATCTGGGAGCCACCCGTTTCCTAGTCTCACTAACTACATGTCAGGCTATGTTCACTTCGTTGCTGCATTTAGAATAACACTGTTACTCAGCCGCATGATTTCAACAAAAATTAAGCTTGATGGGCTGCATATATTAAGCAGCCTTCAATTAGTTTGGCATGATTAATTACACATAACTGGTAACCACTTTGATTCCTAGGAAACAAGCACATGAATGCTCATATATAGAAACAGATCGAACACAATTGCTTTATTGGGATATATCTTAATAAGAGAAACCAAATTCCTTTTTTTTTAACAAATTAAAGAAATAAGTTGCAAAGAAAGGGTTACCTATACTGTCAACAGCTTGTCATCACAGTCGTCTTGGAACAATTTTCACTCACCATCACATATTAAATTTCCGAACCAAAACATAAATAAATAGGAAAGAAAGTGCACATCTGCTGCACAGCCTTCTGGACACAAGGAAATTTCCACAAGCTTTCAAAGTCAGCATAACAGAGGAGCAAGTAACGCATCAGTGGGGGGGGGGGGGGGGGGGGG
>BCLF01000084.1:960626-979016 GCA_001602275.1 Zoysia japonica | reverse complement strand
GCGGCGGGTGAGCTGGGCTGGCTGGGCCGCGCGGTGGGAGAGAGAGGGAAAAGAGTGGGCCAGCAGGGAGAGAGGGAGAGAGGGAAGGCCCAGTAGGGTTTTTCTTATTTTTATTTCTTTTCTTTCTTCCTTTAAATCCTTAATTCTATTATTTAATTCTTAAGCTTGTTTAACTATTAATTCTCTCCATTAATTAAATAGTATGCAATGACATGAAATGCTTGATGCACCTTAGCAATTTATTTTTAAAAGAATTTTCAACCTAGTCTAAATTGTGAAATGCATTTAAATTTTGAATTTTTTTTAATATTTAAAATAGGTTGAATTTTTGGGTGTCACATCTTCTATCTGTCAGATTATTATTCTGCATCGCATGCACTAAGAAATGCCAGAATATAGGGGTATGCACAACAACTGAATCGAAGAGTCCCATTTAATTCGGAACGTAGACATCGTAGAAGTGAGTTTTTACGTAAACAATTCAATCCTCTTACTCGTTCCGTCCCAAACTAAAGTTAATTTGTCCTCCACCAATTTTTTTAAATTATAAATTATTCTCACTTCCAAATAAATCTCTCTTTTTAATACATCTCGGTCTTTACTTACTCTATCAACCAATGTTGTCATCTGAAAGCATGCATTTATATTTGTCCAGCAATATGAGAATTCTACCGTGGGGCCCATGTTATTTAGGGTACTTTATCACACACACAACAATGTGAGAGTTCTACCGTGCCACCCGGACAGAGCCAATATTTGGCTCTTCCGCGTACAAGGCTGGGTTGTAATAATAGTATAGTTCGTTTCCTTGCGGAGGCAAAGGAAATGTAGAAAGTACTCCCTCTATTGCAAAATAAGGTTGTTTTTTTACTTTTAAAAATCAACATTTAAATATTTATTTTATTAAAAATTTAAAAAACATATAAAAACAAACAAATCATAGTTAAAGTATTTCTATTAAATAATATTTTATAATAAAATAAATAATAATTTTACTAATTTTTAAATAATATGAATTGTTAATAGCCATATCTAAACCCGCGGGTGTTTCTCACTCTCCCATTGGCTAGTGATATTGGGCCGTCCGTTTGACGATCGACGCTCCACCGATCTTCACCAGAAACTTCGATGCCCTTCGGGTGAGCCCAAGCCGCCACCCCCGTCACAGCCTCCCCGCGCCGCCGCCAAGCCCTGACCCCTATGGCTCTGCCCGGTCGTCGCCCCCTGTCTCGCTGCCTCCACCTCTGGTGCCCCTACCCCGAAGAGCCGAGCCGGCCCTGCTCCTGCTGCCGCCAAGCCCTGACCCTTGCCCCGTCACCGCCGAGTGCAGCCCCCTGCCTCGCCGCCTCCACCTCTGCTGCCCCCACTCCGAAGAGGACCAGCCCCGCCGCGGCCACCCCCCAGCTGCCGGCTCCTCCATGCTACCCTCCCCCACCCTCGACTGACGAGGACCAGCCCCCCAGCTCACTGCTGTCACAGGCCGCTCTTTGGCGTCATCCGTGACGAGTCATTGTCTACCTCCTCCTTGAATCCACACCCCAGGTTAGCCTCACTTCGCTTCATCTCTATTTGATTCAGTTTGCATACATCAAGTTCTCTATTTTTTTTTCAAGTAGCAGGAGTTTTATTTGTTGATTTAGTGCTGATTTTAGCAGCCATGCAAGTTTGCTACTGGAGATTGGACGCGAAATTGAGTATTCTCTCCATTTTTTGTTGGAACATCAAAATAAAATTATTTCTAGCTGGTAGGAAACCCATATTGGTTGATTCTGTCCCTAAATGTTGGTGTACAGTGAGCCCTTAAGAAAATCTTTCACGATTTTCCATAATTGTTCGATCTGTTTGGATGAAGTGTACTGAAATTTAAACCAAACTCACCCGAACCATACAAACCCTTAGCTACCTTGAATTTAATGCTCATGTAGAAGCACACATTTTCATTTGGAGTAAGAATGTAAACTTGTACTGTTCTGAAGATGCTTTATCACTAATAAATTTAATTTATGAGCCTCTCTGAAATAGCATCTTGGCTAATAGTACTGTTTCTGCTACACTCAAAGTTGATATGAATATTTTTGTCATACAAACTGAATATTTTTCTTATACAAACTCTAAGTACATAAGTCTGATTGCTTTCATCCTACAGAGTCTGGCATAGCTGATCGATCCTAGGGACTTAAGAGCAAGGATGATGCCATAAAAAAGACAGAGAAGATTATGGAGATAAAATCAAGAAGATTGCTTTTCTGCAAAGAGAGATTGCTTCCCTCCAGGTATGCAATCAAATATGCAAGTTAGTTTTAATTATTTTTCTACATTCTTACAAATAATTTGTATGGAGAAACAAAAGAGACCACATAGACCAAAAAATAGTTTCGGGATAAGGGTAGTAATTTGGACTTTATCCTTACTTTTAGATTGTGTGCAAGTTAGTCAAAAGGCTCTTTAGTACTCAGATGTGACTTTTTTTTTTGAGAAATGGTTCTTCTTCTAAATTAGAGAGACAATTGTATGGTTTTTCTAACCTTCATATCTTCAGCACAGATTTAGTGCACTAAATTGTTTCAGCGTCCTGAATTAATTAGTCCATATTTGTGCACTTAGTTAAGATTTTATTGCATGATCACATTATAGGCTGTTTTAATAGTTATCCAAGAAGATAATATCTCTTAGAAATTATATATTCAGTCGTCTTTACATAATATATACTCTATCCTGCTTTGTCTCCACTCGTAACAGAACTCACTCGATTTTGCGCTGATTGGGGCTGCTTCAAAAGTATCCACCATTCTACTTACTCTTACCAGGCTTTTTTTCTTCTTCTTCTTCTAATCTTTTTATCAGTGCATTTCTATCTTTCTACAGATCATATCTGTTGGAATTTCTTAAATTTTCTTGGATAAAATCTGTAGTTCATCCAATCAGCACTTGCAGGTAACTGATTGGAACTTTTAAAATTCTATTCCATTCTAGGAATTTTTATTTTTTTAGTCTTCTGAAGCTTTTACCCCATATTGTGCATTTTGCAACACCGTCCTTGCAGTGATGGTTCTCCAAAGTACAAGAACAATTTCCAGATTCACTTCCAAATGAGCATTTCATCCTCCTATTAATATTCCAATTTGCTATGAAAGGGAAAATTCACCGCCATTTTATTTTTCTTTGTGTAATACCTATTTTTTAGAACTCCCTCTTTTGTCTTAGCCTATTATGCAATTTAAATGATTAAGAAAATTAAGCTCGGCAGTGCATTGAAAAGTAAGTATTTACTTTATAGTTTAAACTATGTCCGATCATTCGTGTATGTGTTAACCGCCTCGCTCATGAGCAAAATCTTTAAGCATGGTTGGTCACCTCAATTGGCAACAACATTTGTAAAGCATCTTCAGGAATTTCTATAATTCCTTTTCTACAATATTTGCATTCAGCTCCTATATTTGTTTTTTATACCGAGCCTTATATTTTGAAAATATGAAACATGTAATTTAATATGTAAATGTTTGTCATATTGTATCATAGTTGTGAAATATGGGGTCCACTCTATTTTTTGAGACCATAATATATTACGTGATGGGATATAACGGCTTAACAATAGGGTTGTATTATTTCTCATTGCAACCTATACATGAGGAGGAGGAGACAAGGAAGAAGGTAGAGGAACTGGACAAGAATATGCGTAGACTGCAGTTTGAGATTTTTGAGTTTACCCTCTATAGGAACGACACCGATGACAAAACATTAGAATCATGGGAACTGCAGAAGGTGTGCCATCTTGAGAAGAAGTGATCAGCTTAATCCTGGTGCTGCTGCTGTAAGTTAAGTTTGCAAAAGTGTCAATGTATCCTGGGTATTCTGAGAAAAAACACTTCGAATATGTGCAAAGTTTGTCGAATAATATGGAATGCAAAGCAACTGTTCTATAAGAGTCTACTATATTTAATATTCTTCAAAAAAATACATTATCTGAATTATGCATCAAATATAGTGCCATTGTTTCCATTAAGCTCAAGAGGTCCTATCAATCTCTTTGGTCGAAGTCCATGTAAGCCTCTTCATGACTAATGCCTTTTGATATTCTATTTGGTACATTCATAATAGCTCTGTCACTTCTGCAAGGTCTCATGTGGTCATAGCTTAAGTGCTATTTACATGAATTTTTAGTACATTACCGATCGAATCTTCAACAAGCTGTGCACTGATTGCTCCATTCAATTGGAAAAACTCTAATAAATTGCTGAAGCAAAATATTACCAATATTTTGATGTCGACCCTGTTTGTCGGCGGTTCTCTCGAATGCGATTGGCTGATCATTTTCTTCCGTTCATTTGACGATCAACATTCAAGATTGATGGCACAGCAGCTACTCGTAGTTTTGTGAAAGCTCCAATGTCTTTCATTGTTGGCCTCCAACGACACTTTTGCCTCCCACCACGACCGCTCACCCCACCTCAGTCGCTCCTATCGTGGCGCAGACCCACCATTGCCCCAGCTGGCCCTAGCCACGGCCGACATCTACCTTGTCTCGGCGCCCCTCGACTCAGCCGCTATCTCCCCAGCACGGCCCCGACCTTGCCTTGGCTGCACTGCCCCCCTGCCTCTGCCACCTCAGCCCCTGTCTTGGCCGCGCCTGCCGTGTCAGTCGCTCCTCGGTAGTGACTGTTAAGGGCGTGTTTGTTATGGCTCCAGAGTCTGACTTACTTTGGAGTCTAAAAAGTTTAGCCAAACATCTTAACTCCCAAATTTTTAGAGCAGCCCAACTCAACGTAATGCTCCAAAGTCCAGCAATATGGAGCATTGATTTATCAAAATTTTCAACTGAATAAAGTTTTTAGCTTCAACATTATATTCTGTAAGAAATATCAACTTAACTTAATTGTTGGTGATGAACCTTTATCTTTAAAAAGAAGGTAAGGGTGACATATCAAAAATAGCGATCTCTTTTACCATTCGTCTTATTAAAAAAGTTTTTTAAAAAATATTTATTTTATTGTGAACCGATTTATTATTAGAAATACTTTAAGTTTGACTTGTTTATTTTTATATTTTAAAATTTTTTTAATAAGACAAATGATCATATATGGATTTAAAAATAAAATAAAAAAGGACACTTATTTTTGGAACCAAGGAAGTAGTTGATATTTAAAAAAGATATTGATTCTGGAGCCGAAGGAGAACTTTTTTAAAGGACGGGCCCATCGATCAATTCCCTTAAAGCTGGCCAGCTAGTAAAGTTACCAACACCACAGCTGCATATGATCCGCACGCACATGCAACGAGGGAGCTTGTGCATACGTAAGGAAGCAGTCGGTCATCCGTGATTCAGAGTACGTGCATCAGTTAGTGCGGCTATGCTCTGTGGTCAAACAGGATTTGACCATGGAATCCAAGGGGGGGAATGGGCAAATGGCTATACTTGTGACGCATTGCGGGCACACATTACCGAACGATGCACGATTTTACACAGTGCGCTGTATCTGTGTGGTAAGTTATGGTCCGTCCTCTCGGTGGAAAACAGATCGTCTGACGCTTGTCTCTGTGACATGCGCTCGCCGATTTCACCTTCTCCAGCGTCGATTTCGTCCGACTCAGATGCACAGTGATTTTCTTCGCTTGTTCGAGACTGCCAGCGACCAAAGTTGCGCTCGTCCATCTAACTAGGGTTTGGGTCCCAAAAGAGGGCCCAATCCAGGTCCCGCGCACTGTTAACATATTAAGACTTTGGTTGCCAACCTATATTGCTAGTAGTTTTTAATATTCTGAAAGGTATAGTCTTATAATACAGAGTACTTCGTCCGTCTAAAAATAGTAGCATTTAGGTATAATCTCAAATTATAAAGTACTCTAAACAAGAGCGATTTGCCTGCATGACACTAACAAAAAAAACTTGGTCTCTAAGACACTACAGATAAAGTTTCAATGTTCTACATACCAGGTTTTTTTTGGTAAAAAAATGTTTTCATCACAAAATCAACTTCAAACAGTGTCATGTAGACAAATTATCTGTTTAAAAATAGTAGCATCTCTCTCATACAGACGATTCTTATTTTGCATTTGGAGAAATACGCTATTTATACATGTTATAGAATAGCAGCGAAATGTAAATCCACGAGTGTACAGATGCCAGAACATATGCCTTGAGATCTGCTGCACAAACCGTTTTTTTAGTAGTATATGGATGAAATGAGTATTATAATTTATTTATCTTTCTATACATGTATTAGTGGTCAAAGTAGAGCATCTATCAAGAACCACGGCTACGTTGTTTCGCAATTGGAAGATGTAACAAGTAAGAACGCGCTATCGCAAGGAGGAGAAAGATAAGAATCTCTATATATGATGTACTGGAGTATTATGATTTATCAAAATACTCTTGTTTGTCGTGTTACAGTAACTTAGCGAAGCGTGAAGGTGCTTCCGCTGTGCAGGCTTTCCAGCCAGTTAAGTAACAAAAAGTTACTGAAAAGACGAGCAGTGGCTTCGAAGCAAATAAAGCGTGTGAAAACTGCAGCGCATCTTAAACGTAGTCCTCACTCTCATTGACAGGCGCTGTCCCTTGCATGCCACACGCTGCCGGCAACAGACACCAAAGTTGACTGATGGCCGGTCTCTCTCACGATCTAATTTGGGCTTGGAATTTGACGTGGCACCAAATTAAAAGCCCATCGCTACGCTGGTATTCATTCTTGTTTTTATTTTCGAAAACTACCTTTGGCTATTTACTGTTACTGTACCCGTTTTGTCCAGAATTTAGCCAATATGCCTATATGGATGTTGCCTTGAATTGGACGCATGTGGACTCCAACAAACTGTGATGTGCTTCATCAGCTGGTTTGCTTTCGCGTCCATATACAATTCGATTCCCTTGATCACCTTGTGTGGGAAAACAATATGATGGTTTGCCAACAATTTGAACTTATGAAGCCAGAAATGAAAAGTCGGACAGTTATATGCATTCTACGAAAGAACAGACCAGAATTGAAGTCCTCCTATACATATTCATGTCTCTGAAGCTCTATTTTGTTTCACCCTGTGTTTCTGACCACGTAATTTGTCCATAGGAGCCTCTGAATTTTCATTCTTCTCACTTTCTTCCCTTTCTTATGACTGCCATCATGGATGCATTGGAACCCCCTCCCGTTTTGTATCTCATTCTATCATTGCAGAGGCAGAGCAGATGCCATTTTAATTTCAAAAAAAGAAAATGTGCCATATTCGAACGAATCAACAGCCATTAATTTTGCCCACATCGTTATTTGAATCAGGATGTTCGTAAATGAAAGCTATTCAGGCGACCTCCCGAAGATACCCAAATTTCAGGAACAGAGATACCCAAATTCGAATGTATAAAGCACTGCTGTTTTAACTAAATTTCTGCAGATGTAACATCCAGCGACATCCGAATCTAGCTAGAAGTCCTTGTTGCTTTACAATCGGGTAGGCATCATATCGGAGGTTGCGAAGCAAGCATATCTATGGTCAGTAGCGTCAGCAGTGTGTACAGTACATGATAGTTCAACCAAAACGGCTGAAGTGACATTAGCCATAAAAGTTTAGTGGTTAATGGGTAGCAATAGAAATCGTTTGCTTAGCTGCGTGCATGTATTTGTGTAGATGTTATTTCGTTTTCGTAAACCTGTCCATTGCATCATGTAGTTGATGCTTATGTGTCTCCGACATGCACGCAATGCACCTAATAACGAACGACCGGTCATGCAGTTCATGTCCTGGAGGTTTGACATATGACTGCACATGTGTATACATGGTACGTGCAATAATGCAACGGGTTAGAATCGACCTGTGACCTTTTTCTTAATGGTCCTATTTTTCTAAACTTACGTAGTTAATCATCATGGCACACATTTAGGCCTCCCATGTTCAAATGTAATGGATTAGAAATGTTACAAGGATTACATAGAAATTTTATATTCATCAATTCAATTTCACAAGATTTTAGAAAAAGGACCTTGCTCAAATGGGAGTTTATATGACTACCTAATTAAGACATTTAGAATTGGAAATTTTATCTCTAGGATATTGTCTGTGTGTGTATTAGTCGTAGCCACACTGCCCGAATCAATATTGTTCTATGACACTGTAAATTTGTGATACACCGCAGAAAATTGATGTCCCTACCCCGAGACCAGAACAGCTCCTCAACCCCCATAAGAGTTAAGAAACAGTCAATTCAGTTTAGGTCCTGAACCAGTCTGGTTCTAGTTGGGGGCGGGTTCTAGTCCAGGGACGGAGATGTCATTTTAGTCTAGGGATAGAGATGTCATTTCCTTTGTGAAATATTCTCTGTGATGTGGTACACGTACAAACATAATTTTACAGCGTACTCAGAATAATATCAATTAGTGCGATATGACTACTACCAATGCCCACAAATACGATATTCCATGGGCAAATTCCTTCAAAATTGGCTCTAGCATGATTATGACCGAAAAAAAACCTCATAGCTCGTAACTGCTCCTATTTGGTTTAGTAGCCAGCATACTACAAGAAATCTGACAATCTATGACCAACTGAATTCATATGCCATGGGGATGGTAACTTCTTTTAAAGCATCAATGGGGATGGGAACTGCTGGGGGCAGCGGCCAGCATGATCTGCTTTTTGACTGTGCTTCTTCAAAGCAGCAACAAAGTCAGCAAAGAAAAAACATAAGTTTAGCTCCATTATATAACTAGAGGATTTAGAAGTTTCGTTGTGGTTTGACCCCTATCTTCAAGTGTCGCAGGTAATGAGAGCGACATCTGTTTGCTTTAGGGAGAATAGAAAATTGAGGGGTTTGATTTTTTTAGACTCTAATGGTTAGCCTTCGATAATTGAACATTTGGTCTACATGTCATCCACCTGACTCATCTTATGTCATTTATATGGAGTATTAAATTATCGAAGCTACACCAAATCATAATTTTTTTTAAAAAAATAAAAAATAGGAAGGCGTGGCAATAAAATTCCGAGTGAAAGATAGCATGGGCCGGGCTTGTTCCTCTACGCTCCACCTGTGGGCCTGGTAAGAATTTTGGCCTTGCTGCGGCCGGGGAGGACATCCAACGATCAGGGTCGGAGTCGTCGGAGAGAATCACGCGAAGAGTTTCACGAGTTCAGGTCCGGACGACAGTGAGAGAGAACCTGTCCGTCCATCCATGGCTGCCGCCGGCGACACGTCGGAGACGGTGGAGGTAACTCTGCGAGCCGTCGGCCCGTCTCGACCCACCAGGCTCCGCCTCCCTCCGCTCCTCACGGTCGGTTATTACCCTCCTCCACCCCGGGGCCCCCAATCCTTCTCCTTCCTCGCCTTGTTCCCATCTCTGATGCCTCCATCTAGGTCGCGGATCTCCGCCACCGCGTCGCCCACGACCGCCGTCTCGCCGCGCCAGAAGAAGGTCGCCTGCGCCTAGTCCTGCGGGGGAAGACGCTCCCGCGCGAGGACGACGCCCATATCAATCTCCGCGATGGGGGTGGGTGACCTCTACTGCAATCCCTTCTTTCTTGATTGGCATTTTCTTGACGATGCAAATTTTGTTTTCGGACACCTCTGAGCTTGAAATTTGTTTAGTCATCAAAGCTCTTCTAAGGTTTCTGTTTCCACAATTTCATTATTAGATACTCTAGTAGTGGCAGTGGCACCGAAGCCACCTGCAAGTCATCTCCGTGATGACGACGACGATGACGATGAGGAAGAACTGGTAATTTTTTATCACAATATTTTTAGGTGTCTGTGCGACTGTACCTGTGGGATGTTTTGGTGATCCTCGTCACAATTATGATGTTCCTTGTATTTTGCAGAAATTTAAAATACCTCAAACAACTATTTGGTGGAAGCGAGAAATTTTTGTATTTCTTCGAGACAAATTGAGATTACCTGGTAATTGACATGCATGATGCACCTCATTTGTTTTTTGGCCTGAAACGAAGTGGACCTAACCTATGTTTAATTTCTCCAGATATTGTCCTGATGGCACTGTTTTCCCTCAGTATGAAAGCATGGGTTATAATTGTAATGTGGTTCCTACTGGCACCCGTTGCTCAAAAGTATAGCGTTGGACCTTTATATGTAAGTAACTCCGTGGAAATATGTTGCTGCAATATCTGTAGTATAATTCTCAGGAGTTTGCAAATTTCAATGATCAAACTCACATAATTCATCAATACTTCTGATTTCCATCAATGCTACTGTTTGCTGTCTACCCAGATCCTTGGTACGGGCTTCTTGATCATACTTCTTAATCTGGGAAGACGGCAACATGGTGATGTTAGGTATATTATCATGTCCATTCGATATGTATTACTGTAGAGTTGTTGGCAGTGAAACACCTGTTTCTCAGGAAGGAATACAAACTTACATACGTCTTCTTCTAAGCATTGTTAGTTTGTTACAGTCTCAGTTGTTATTTATAGCATAGAGATATGAAATGTTATGGTACATTACATACTTTGGTTTCCTTTCTTATCATCAGCTGGATAAAAATGTGCAGAAAAAATGTACGCCTTCCCTTGGAAACTAAGAAAAGTATGTTTCCAATTTGGAGTTCAAATGTTATCAACAGTAACAGTAGTCCAAATGCTGTCTGCACCACTGTATGAAAACATTTCTTTTTTGTTTGGTTGACATGTGGTGTCTAAGTAGTTACCTATTGTTGTTACATAAAGAAAACCCAGTAGTTAGTCTAAGCTGGAGTACCATCAAACTCTGCCCATATTTTGAGTAGGAGCTGTGAATACATTTCTGGTATATATTAGCTTTTCATGCTGATTAACCAATTTTTTGTGTTTTCTATCTCAAGGGCCAGGATAACAACTATTTTCTTTTTCTGCATAGTGAACTAGTATTATGTCAAGTAAAATCAAATTTGAAAATAAGAGAAGCTTTCTACGCGCACTAGGCTGCCCTTTTTAAAGAGAATCCAATTCACATGCAAAGTTCTTGCTGTATAAAATATAGTCGTAGTAGCTGATAAGCAGATTATTTTGAAGACTATGACTAGAAGTTATAGATTACTATTTTCTTACTTTTAACTTTCCATTTTTTTCTATATTCTACACAGTGCATACTCAATATTTAACGAAGACTGCAGGGAGCTACCAGGAACATTTAATGCAGAGCGCATAGATAGAGACATCCGGGCTGGTCAATTTTAAGGCCTTTGCCTGAGTTACAGAGACCGTCATATGCTAGGATTGTTGTAGGAGTATACTGCTGATTGTTTTTGTGCCTGGAAATTAGTATTTTAACGGGAGTCCTTACATGTTTACAGTTGTTACGTACTACAGTAGATGTGCATTTTGCAGACATTTGTATGTTACAGTAACTGTTATGAATTCGCTCGTTCTGTACAGTTCTATTGCTGTTGAAACCTGAATACAAATCACCTGTCATTTTAGCCACGCTTGAAGGATAACTTAGATAAGCATTACTACTATTCATTTGCTTGCCCACTCTGATATATGTGCCCATTCTGCATACGTGGCTGAGTTTAGAGCATCTCCAAGAGATAAGCTAAAAAAATTTCTAAATCTTTTAATTATAGCTAGCCTTTAAAATAAAACATCATGAAAAATCTGAATGAAACCAACGGGCTCTCTAAAATTCCTGGCACTCTATATTCAAAACGGATCTCGCCTGTCCGCACTAGCCGCACATCACGGCGATCACACACTGACCGCACGCTCCTGGCCGCGCGCTCCTCTCGCCGCTCTGCTCGTCGTGCCGTTCGCCGCCCTGCGAGCCCGTCCAACATGCTGCGCACGCGGTCGTCGCGCTCACCAGCGAGCGTCACGCCTGTCACCCGCCCGCCTGCTGCTCTCCACTGCACGCGTGCGCATTGCGCGTGCATTCGCAAATAAGTTTGACGCTCGCCTGCACCAGATCGCCGCCGCGCTCGCCACGAACGACGGGGAGGTGGGGGTTGCGCGCGGGAAGAAGAGAACACGAGCGTGATGGCGAGGGCTGCGGGTAGCCATGTCTTGCGAGCGATAATCCTGGAATGGAGAGCTAGCGATAATGGCGAACTAGACGACGACGCTGTTGGAGACTCGATTTAGCGTAAATTGCTTATTTTTAGCTTTACGAGTTGATTTAACTAATCTCTTGGAGATGCTGTGCCGATTTCTCCAAGCAAATTCAGCTATGATACAGAAACATATACAACGCCTTCAATTTTTTTTTTTTTGATGTTGGTCAGTATAATTTTATACTACCTCTGTTTCAAGTATATATGTATCGAACACATATATGTCCAGGTTTATTGAGGATGCTACGAATGTGAACATACAGAAATATAGCCAGAAATATTTACATTTTGGAACAAATGGGGCACTAGTCAATGTTAACAATGAGAAACCGGGGAAGTATACAGTGATAGCTCGCTAGTGTGAGACAAAAGCGTCTAGATGGTTGCAAGCGGAGTCGTTTCAATTCAATTCAGCTCAAGGACAATCTAACATGCTGCAGTTCTGCAACATGGTAAAATTTTTTTTTCAAATTCTGACATCAAAATATTCCTCCAGTTGCTCAAATAACAAGACTAACAAAGAAAACCTGCAAACTTCAATGCCTGGCTAAGCACTATTTATCAACTGAAATTGTTTGCATATGTTCCCCCTTTGTGACAAACCCAGGATTGGTAAAGTTCAAAACACGTTCGAGTTTTCTCTGATTGAACACCTCAACTTCAACTGAGAAGGAGCTGACTGGCCGGTGGTCTGAGAGGCTCAAATCAGGAGAACTCCAATATGAGAGTTGCTTGGTACCCTTTCCCAGCCATAGTATGCGATCGCACCTGATTCATTTTCCAGGATACAGAAGAGTGAGCATCTTGAAAAAGTTGCTTGCCGCATGGCAAGCCACGGGAACATGTGCTTGTGAACTTGCATATTCAGAAACACACTATCAACCCATAGTACACACACACAAATGTCCCTTTAAAAACGGCATAATCGGAATTAGACCTAACCATGCAGGAGATCTTTTCTTCGCTTCCTTAGAAAGCTCCCCGACATATTTGCTTGAGTTTCTTCCGTACTTATAAGTAGGTGGAAAGTTAATCAAACCTTCCTTCCAACCAGAAAAAGTGCTCCCACTCATTAGTTCCTTTGTTAGCTGAAATGTAGTTGAGTGGCAGTTAATTACATTCAAAATCAGTATAAGCAAAATTATTTGTAGTGGATGTAGCACTGTCGAAGTGACTAATTATCAAACCTGGTCATACTTCAAATGACCATCCCACCGCTTCAGTGCTACCAGGTGTCGTATTTCAGCATCCGGAAGGTCAATGCGATAGTTTAGATCCCCAAACCAGAATATTCGACTGCTCAAAGATGGAATTCTGACATCTGATTAATAAATGAAAATCAAAACATTCATCTTTTGAATCAAGCAAGATGCAGCATAACGCTATCAAATTTTATTCTTTTCGCAAAGCAATACCCTTCAATTGGTGAAAAACCTTTTGTTACAAATCTAGCTATAAAAGAAACATGTTTAAACTGTGAACTTGCCTGGAAAGCAGTGTGTGGGTCCTGAAATAGTTATTTATTGCAAAATTAAAAACCCACAACAGGGATTATTGAGCACCGTCTGAGGGAATCGACGAGAGTCACCCAAAACCAATTTGGTAAGTTGGCCAAACGGTACGAAGAGAGCCAGAGGTAGACCAAACTTGACATAGAAAGAGTCTGTTAAGAGAGATCTCAAGGATTGGGAAGAGAGAGATGAAGGATTGGGATATCGCCAAAGAGTTAACCTTTGATAGGAGTTTGTGGAGGCTAGCAATTCACGTGCCTGAATCTAGATTGTCGGTTGTTACTCCTTTTTAGTTGTCTCTTGGGGTTTCATCTCTAACCTACCCCAACTTGCTTGAGACAAAAGGCTTTGTTGCTGTTGTTGTTGTAGGGAATGGCAGTAACTACAAGAAGAAAAAAAAAAGCACCAACATAGTCAAATATTGACAATAGTTTAATGGTATTGTCCAAAAAACATGAAAGAAAGTCTAGCTTATGAAAAGATTTAAAAAAAATATGATAGGATTGCTAGGATCAGGAACTACAGGGATCAGTTGATGTGCACTCATAAAAAAAAAAGAACAGACCCAGTGCTGAAAGCTCCCACACAAGGTGGGATCTGGGGATGGATTATATGAGGCAAGTCTTACACCGGCAATAAATTGCAGAGATGTGCACTCATGATTTCATAAAATGGTATTCAATCAAAAGGAAAGTTAGTGGAGTTTCAATTTGTTGGACATCATAAACCCTTATGATTTCGGTTCCACATGCAGTTGTAGTTTTATCAAAATTGATGACCTTGTGTGTGTTACTAAGTTTGCTGAAAAGAAAAATGTACCTACTAATAATTAAATCAATGTAAAAGGAGACAGTGTAATAGGGATGAGAGTGGTTTGCACAACCTCATGTGAAGGAATCATCAGTGGTTGACCAGCAGCAAACAAGGAAGAAAATTTTGTTCTCCGTAGAATCTCATCAACATCGGAATTCCTTTTCTGATTATCCCTGGACGTATGGCCAGATGCAAGATGGGAGCAGACAAAGCACAGTCGAGTTTGGAAAAGAGACAAGCCGATGGATATTGATCCCTGTACTAGGAAAAATCAGTCAAAGTCAATATCTTGATTTCACATTACATCAACAGATATTAGAAATGTGCAATCTACAGGGTTAAGGATGACCTTGTTGCCCATATAGCCCAGGAGCCCAACACCAACTGAAGCTACCTCTAAATTATTAACATGTCGCCTCAGTTTCTGGGAAACCCATACAGAAACATATATGCCAACCATTTGCTTACCAACAATACGCACATAATTTGAATGAGGCTTTGAGTCCAAGAATTCTCTTTCCCCTGGATTAGTGCATTCCTTGGCAATACCAACATAAGGTGACTCATCTTCTGATGTGCAATCAGATATGCAATCAAGAGCATTTATAACGTCAAACTTCTCCGCTTCAGACCATAACAAACCGAGATTTCCTGAGCTATGATAACGTCTTTTTACATCAATTTGCAAATCTATATCTTGCAGCTCATGATCTTGACAGTATTCCGCAAAATTAGTGCTAGGTAACTGAAAACTCATTATTCGCCTTATCCTTGTGCCTGGTACCAAAACTTTTGGCAGGGCATCTAGTGGATATTCTGGCCAGTCCAATGAGATACTTCGGTCTACCCAATTGCAAGTATGTTCAGTTACGCTAGTTTGTGTGTCTTTAAACTCATTCAAATTTCTAGTCACTTCATCTTTAGGTTCAAGTTTTGAATATTCATGTCCATTGTCTGAAGGAAGAGGTTCTAATAATGGTGATAGTGGAGCACTGTGGCTTTTGCAGATTGTCTCGGTTTGCTGGAACTTGTTGAGTGCCTGGCGGATGACAGCCTCCCATTTCCGTATTGGTCCACTATCCTCGGCCCCCAAGACATTATCGGCGTTTAAAGGGACTACTTCCTGGAACCTGAAATACAGATGAAAGGTCATAAATTGCATACCATACACAGTGATTAATCATGTTTATACAAATAAATTGTCTGAAACACAGCTTTTGGTTCTGCTTTACGGAAAGCAGAGTTGCATTAAATTATCCAAAGGAGCACCATCACAGATTTGATAATATGCCAATCAGATTTCAGCAATCTAGTAGCATTGGGGTGTGTACATCAACAAATGCAGGGGCAGGGATTCACATTATCTAATGAAACATTCAAGCATATATGAAATCAGTCAACATTGTGTATAATGATTATTTTTAACACAAGTAAAAAAGGTCCATTTTCATAGCTTGAGAAGGTACCGACCCTAAAACATACATGTCACCTGGTTCTTGGGTGCAGAGCCATTGATGAAGATCAACATCTTCATTGGGGGTTTGTCCAGCAACATTCCACGTTCCTATCATCACCCTGATGGTAATAACTCTATTATCTGAATGCACCAGATGTTTTGACACAAAATACTTTGAAGTTTACAGATAAAATTATAAAAGTCAAACCTCACATCTTTCTTACTTATGTAGTTAACACGCAAAGTCTCTGATTTCCTTCTCTGAAGCCTTCCCAGAGGAGGAATTGTTTTATCTCCTAGAAGAGGGTTTGACAAGTAGAAATCAAGAACATAATCGTGTCGAGCAAGTTTCAGAAGAGGAAGATTTACAAGACAGTGGACATGAGTGTGTGCTGTATATAAACACGTGAATCCAGCAACCGCATCCTGACTGGTTCAGTACATGCTACATATTTGTTTCGTAATGAGCTAAATTAAAATTTTACAATACTAAGGAGTACTTATATAACTATATGACTGGACAAAAAAAAAAAGGAAATTAAGGTACCCTGCAACAAGCAGCAGGAACAAGTTTCTAACCTATAACTCTAGTTTGTCTACAGAATTTGCAGCCAAGACTTTTTCATATACGGTAAAAAAAAAGTCAACAGTATAGTTTCTTGCCGCCGACACTTTTTATACCGTTGATTCCTTGCTAAAAATTCTGACAGAAAATACAGTTTCAGTTGTGTAGTAATATACGTTCACGAGGGGTTAAGTTCACCCTTCAGTGTTGAAAGATCATATTATAACAACTTTTAGTAGATAGCAAGCAAGATGGAAAACTGCAGCTCCACAACCACTAGTTCTCAACAGATTATATTGGAATCAAAATGAATACACAATGTGATTATGCGAAACAGAAAAAGGCAGAAAGATATAAAAATCATAGAAGATCGTTATAGCAATAATTCCACAATACCTGAATATTTGCTTATTGTGCTTTTGTTATCATTTATCTCAAAGAAACTATCATGTCCAGAGTTATCGCCATCTGTGAAAAGATAACCAATTTCTAATTCCAAAAAGAGGCATCAAGAATGCAAATTTATATAATAATAATATTCTTGCAGTTTGTCATACCATTGGCTTCACTTTCTGTGTCAAGCTCATCTTCACTGAAATCATTTAGTTTTGGCTTAATATTTAGCCATTTCCTCATCACCACTGAAGGCCAAAATGGCTGAAATTCACTTTAGTCAGATGAACCACGTTATAAAGAATAATAGCAGACACAAACAATCCAATAAATTCATACAAACATATCCAGAAACTAATTATCACTGCAACTTACCACTGATTGCTTATGTCTTTGGGTTCTCATGATCTACTACCCTATGAGGCAGGCAGTGTGCAAGGCTCCAATTCTTCTTACACTCCCAACTAGATACGAGAAGCGAGAAACCAAGGAGGGGGGGTATAAGAAAGATGCACCTTGTGGAAGTGGAAGTCGGTGAACATCTCAAAGGAAAAAAACACGTTAAGCTTATCTTTTTCATCATGGTTACCTCTTGTCCTTCAAATTGTAGAATAACTTTTGGAGGTGTAAGATCCATATTGAATACTTACAGTCCTGTCCATTTGGTCATGGAGAATATGTGAGGTCAACATCAATACAAGAACCTATCATTTCCCAAAGAAGAAAACAAAAGGGGAGATATGAAAAATTGATCACAACTGGTGAACAAGATCCAAAGCTTGCGCTGTAGGAACTTTTACCAAGTGGCATGGTCCAACAAGACATTACCTAAGTGAATAGACCAGCACCAGCAGCAAATCACTGCTGGAAAGTGATGGACAGGTGCACATATGGATAGATCAACCTGGACAGATGGATGAAACATAGCCATCATTCATTAGCACATGCACAGCTCCATGACATAAGGCATTACGTACAAGCGAAGCATTGTTGGAAACGGGCAATGTTTGTGGTCCTTGGAATTATACATTTTACTTTAGAATATAGAATGATGCAAGGATTTTGTTTGTCTCAAATAATAGGAACCTCAAATAACCATCTGGGACAGCAAGAATAGTTCTGAAAGCGAAAAGGAGTGGGGCATCTGAGAGAGATGTAGGGCTCGGGAGGATCTATGTCATAGTGAAACATTAAGTCATTGATGTGATAGAGTGAAGAAGAACGTGATGGAACACACTGGAAGCAACTTTTCTTGAATGGGAACATAAACACCTTCAATTAGTTGTAATGTGTAACATTGTCAAGCATTTCATGGACATGGTACATATCATGATAGACAAGTGTACGCAGTTCAATATTTTCTTTGAAAAAAGAAATTGCTATAAGATTGCTGACAGTGCCTTGTACCTACTATTTGCCACAAGGTCAAATGCAAGATAACTATCAAAATACTCAGGCATATCTGAAAAGAAGATGCAAAAGAGAGAAGACAAAAGTACGGGGATCAAGATCGTGGACGCCAAAGCCATATAATTTATAGAAGTGATTTCATTGATTTATTTTTGCTTTGTTATGACAGACTATAAGCGAAGAAGAAAAAAAAAGAAAGGTGGGGGGGGGGGGGGGGGGGGG
>BCLF01000084.1:939408-949846 GCA_001602275.1 Zoysia japonica | reverse complement strand
CCAGGGATTGTCGACAGCCGAGGCGCGGCCAGGCTCACGTCGCACAGGCTGAGAAGGAGGATCCGGCTCTGCTCCTAGCACACGGGAGCATCGAGCTACCTCCAGCAACATCGGCCGCAACAGCTCTCCTCAACCTCGACGAGCCGAGTGCACACGCCTTCCTCGGTGACGGCTCCAGCGACGACAAGATCGACGGCTGGTTCCTCGACAGTGGTGCCACTCACCACATGACGGGTTGCAGGGAGTTCTTCTCCGACCTGAACGTCGACGTGCGCGGCTCCGTCAAGTTCGACGACTCTTCGGCTGTGGACATCAGAGGCATTGGCTCCATTGTTCTCGTCGCCAAGACTGGCGAACACCGACTCCTCACTGAAGTATACTTCATCCCCGCACTAAGGAACTCCATTATCAGCCTGGGCCAGCTGGATGAGAATGGCTCGCGCGTGGAGATCAAGGCTGGAATCATGAGGATCTAGGATCGCCATCGTCGCCTTCTTGCCAAGGTAAACAGAGGCATCAATCGCCTCTACGTCCTCAATGTGTAGGTGGCGCAGCCCGCTGCGATGACAACGCCTGGCTGTGGCATGAGCGCTTTGGACACCTCAACTTTGAGGCCCTGAAGCAGCTTGGCGACAAGGAGATGGTGCAGGGCATGCCGCGGGTCGAGCATGTGGAGCAACTCTGCGACACCTGCGTCCTCACCAAGCAGCGACGACTCTCGTTCCCTCGTCAGTCGAGTTTTCGCGCCAAGAAAAAGCTGGAGCTGGTGCACGACGACCTCTGCGGTCCCGCGACACCGGCCACACCTGGAGGCCGGCGCTACTTTCTGCTACTCGTCAACGACGTGTCCCGCTACATGTGGGCATACCTCCTCGACACCAAGGCTGCAGCAGCTGATGCTATCAAGCGTCAGCTGGCTACGGCAGAGGAGTGCGGCTGCAAGCTTCGAGTGCTACGCACCGACAACGGCGGCGAATTCACGGCGGCTGAGTTCGCGTCGTACGCTGACGAGGGGATTCAACGCCACTACTCCGCGCCGTACAGTCCGCAGCAGAATGGCGTCGTCGAACGGCGCAACCAGACGGTGGTGGGGATGGCTCGGGCCCTCCTCAAGCAGAGGGGGATGCCGGCCATCTTCTGGGGAGAGGCGGTGGTGACAGCCGTCTACATCCTCAACCGCTCGCCCACCAAGGCGCTCGGCGGCAGGACACCGTACGAGGCTTGGCATGGACGCAAGCCGGCGGTTGCTCACCTCCGCGTCTTCGGCTGCCTCGCGTTCGTCAAGGAGCTTGGCCAACGACAGGAGCACTCTGGGAGTGTTCATCGGCTACGCGGAGGGCACGAAGGCCTACCGCATCCTGGACCCGAAGACACAGCGTGTGCGCACGTCGCGCGACATTGTGTTCGACGAAGGGCGAGGTTGGGCGTGGGGTAAGATGGTGGACGACGGCCCGACTCCGGCGTACAACGACTTTACCGTCGAGTACGTCCACTTCGAGGGAGCTGGAGGAGTGGGCAACTCTTCTTCACCAAGCGCGCCTACCCCAGTCCCCGAGCCTCCACCGACTCCAGCGACTGTGACGCTGGCTGCGACGAGTTCCCCACCGCCACCACCACAGCCGGCCACGCCACGCTCTCCGGCGCCGACAGCTTCTCCTCCAGGCACGTCTACACCAGCACCTGCTCATGTCGAGCACAATCCGGTGGAGTTCACTACTCCGCTCCCTCACGACGAGGAGCGTGTCGACGCGTACCACGACGGTGAGCCGTTGAGGTATCGCACGATGGAGGACCTTATCGGCGACGCACCGGTGCCGGGACTGGTGCCTCACGACCTGGAGGCACAGTTGCATCTTGCATGCGACAACGGCAAGCCTCGCTCCTTCGCTGAGGCTGCGGGACACGCGGCATGGCGCGCCGCGATGAAGCTAGAGATGGATGCGGTTGAGAAGAACCGCACTTGGAACTCGCTGACCTCCTTCTGGACACCGCGCGATCACCCTTAAGTGGGTGTTTAAGCTGAAGAAGGATGAGGTCGGTGCCATCGTCAAGCACAAGGCTCGCTTGGTGGCACGCGGGTTTGTGCAGCAGGAGGGGATCGACTTCGACGATGCCTTCGCTCCCGTTACACGGATGGAGTCCGTGCGTCTCCTTCTTGACCACGGCCTAGTCGGTTCATGCAGCGACTGACAACGGAGCACCAACAGACCGTCAAAAGGATTATCCGCTATGTTGCGGAGACTCTTGACCACGGCCTCCACTACCCGAGGTGTCCCGGGGCGGCACATTTCATCGGGTATAGCGACAGTGACCACGCCGGCGACATCGACACCAGCAAGAGCACGAGCGGGGTGCTCTTCTTCCTCGGCAAGTGCCTTGTTAGCTGGCAGTCGGTCAAGCAGCAGGTGGTGGCTTTGTCCAGTTGCGAGGCTGAGTACATAACGGCTTCCACCGCTTCAACTCAGGCGCTCTGGCTCGCTCGACTGCTTAGTGATTTCCTTGGCAGAGACGCTGAAGCAGTGGAGCTTAGGGTGGACAGCAAGTCCGCTCTGGCCTTGGCAAAGAACCCTGTTTTCCACGAGCGTAGCAAGCACATCAGAGTGAAGTACCACTTCATCCGAGGCTGCTTAGAGGAAGGGAGCGTCAGGGCAAGCTACATCAACACCAAAGACCAACTTGCTGATCTTCTCACCAAGTCCCTTGGTAGGATCAAGTTTCAGGAGCTTCGCGTTAAGATTGAGATGATTCAAATCTCTCAGAAGACGACGCACAAGACTTAGGGGGAGAATGATGGAATAAGTAGTGCAGGTGCTTTATGCTTTATGCTTTGTGCTTTACGCTTTTCACTTTAGCATCTTAGACTAGCTTTGCAGCTTTTCAGCTTTAGCATGTTAGACTAGCTTTTCAGCTTTATACTTTAGCATCTTAGACTAGCATCTTAACATATGCTTGACTGCCCACCAAGCCTATATATATGTATCCCCAACCTCTTAGGTTGGTCATGGCATTCTAGTGAGTAACAAACATGGAGAAAATTGCCCCCAACACTGAGTGTCATCCAACACAATGCGAGTGTTGCGCCTAACAGTCAAAACTGTTCTTTCAGCGTAATCTAACTACATGATGCTCAAATGAAACAGCCGAAATAAATTGTCAGATACATTCATGAAGATGAAATAAAAGGGCTTTGATACAGTGGTGAGTACAGTCGCTCGGCACACTAGAAAGAGAGAAATCTATGTTTTTAAGGCGGTAAGGCGAGGTGCGGCGCTTCACCCCCTTCCAGCCGCCTAGGCATTTAAGGCGTGCGGCGAGGTGACGCTTTATCACATATCCTAAGGCGAGAAAAAAAAATTGGAATAGCTGCAATTTAGTGATTCATTTGGCCCATAGCTTTCTCAGGTACTGGGACAGCACAGCCCAACTAACCAACTTCAACCCTAACCCCCCAACCCACCTCTCCCAGAGTCCCACGCCCCTGCCCAGCTGCCACAGCCGCCACCACCAGCACCACGCAGCAGCTGCCATGCGTGGAAGCAACCATGGTTCCAGCGGAGGAGATGGAGGTGGGCTTGGATCTTGCGGCGGAGCTGGGCGGCGGCGGCGGCGGCAGATGTGAGCTGGACGGCGGCGGCGGCGGATCTCTCTCCCTCTCTCTCTCTCAGCTCGAGCTCGGGGCCTTGAGCGTCCGATTCACAGCTCTGGGTGTCCAGGTGACGCCAAATCGTGCCAAGGTGACGCCATACCTTCGATTCGCAAGGTGGGCCGGACGCCCAAGCCCGCAGCTCGCCTAGACGCCTGGGTGATGCCTAGGCGTCGCCTAAAATCTATGAGAGAAATCATATAGAAGTTTATCACATAGAAGTCACACAAAGCCAGAAAACATTTAGCGTCGTAGAAACCTTGGAGTTACAGATAGCAGGTGGTTTGCAGTCCTTTTTAATATTCTAGATCATGCAGAAGAGCTGCGTCAGGGGAATTTGGCCCCTACAACAATTAATCCTATTGCTACGACCAAGGCGAGAGAGGTTAGAATGTAACTAACAAAACAATTGATAAAATACATCCAAGAACGACCACTTGGTCTTGGCTTTACAAGCTGTCCTAAACCTAGCCAAGGCAAAGTTCAAAACCCCCTCCCCTTCTTGGTTCCTAATTCCATATCCAAAACTTCCATGCACCCCCTCTAAAGCCTACGCTAGATTTTTAAGTATCAAACCTTTTTAAATTACTAAACATTTGGTTTTCAGTGAGCCCATTCTTTAGTGCTCGGATTCTATCTATTGCAATGTGCACCCCCCCACCTCCGGGGCAAAAGGATACGATTGGGCAATTATCAACTTAGAGAAAGCAAGTGGGTAGTATAGCGGCCTCCATCCCTTGAAACCGCTGTAATTGATACAAACTTGTACGGGAGACCAACAAATAAATAAGAAAACCCACTTAAAATGCTATTTAAAAAGGAAGCTGACTAGGACCCCGTTCCATCCCCCCCCCCCTCCCCCACGACCACCACACACACACACACGCGCACAAAGCAAAGCTATAACCTGCTCTTTAATTGGATACTTAGAGACCGCTCTTCTTCTCGATGATGCATCCCAATAATGTAAAAGTACTGATGATAACCATAACATTCACCAATGCAATGTTGTCAAAGAAAGAAGCACAAAACGGCACCGAGGCAAGACATGACACAATGAAACAATAAGTTAATAAAAAAAAGGGAAGCAAGAATCACCTGAGAAGGCTCCTGCGCCACCTCCACTTGCTGTTCCTCCTCCTGGGGGTGGTGCTGCAGCCGCAGCTGCTTCTTCTCCTCCTCCTCCTGCTTCTCGAACAGCAGGTCCTGCACAACCTGGTAGGAGCCTTCCTCCAGCAGAGGCCACGCATCAACGCCTCCGTACAACTGGCAATCCCATTCCAGCACAAGAATCAGTTTCCTTATCCAATTCGGAGGTACATTCATTCACACGCACGCAGAGACGAAATCAACATCTTCAATCCAAAATTGCAACCTTTGGACACCCGGTCAGCATAAGGGGGTGGGGGGGGGGGGGGGGAATTCTAAACCCTACATTTCAGCGGCGCCCAGGACTCGACGATTAAGGACGAAGAGAGGAGGAAAAAGGAAGGACCGTGAGGAGGCGATCGACGACGGCCCGGACGTCGCGCGCGGCGTAGCCCATGGCGGCGAAGTGGTCGATAGCCGCGTCAATCCGCCGGTCGCCCTCGCCGCGTCATTGCTCTGATCCTTTTTGCCAGTACGGGGTTTTTCGCGATGCGATACCACGGCCAGGCCCCGACTGGCTCAAAACCCGAATGCTGGGGGCTCGGGCGGTACGGTGTCTCGGCAATTCACCGATCAATCCTCTTCTTTTTTTTCTTGAAACAATTGTATTTTTATCTTTATTTTAAAGCTTAATTATTTTTTAACCTATTTTTTAAGGTTTATAATTTTATCCTTAATATTTAAAAATAAACAATCCATTTACCTCTACTGTTTACCTCTACTGTTAACGTCGTTAGTTTCAGTAACAAAAAATAACTAAAAAAATAAAAAAAAATCAAATAAAATAGCAAATGATCATTGTACCACTCTCTCTATTTTCTTCCATAACTCAATGCATTCATGAAAATTCATATAGATTGTATTAAAATTTATCAAATATTTTAAAATAGTTCAAATATTAACAAAATACAATTGAATATTATGTCAAAATATTAGCAGTATTCATACAACATAGGGTGGAATTATAATCTCCAGAAAAATAGGAGTAAATCAATAATATTTTGTCTTTAAATGTCATATTTAACATCGTCAAGTTGATTTAACAGAGTAGAGTTAAACTTCGCCTTCAGTTTCGAAAATCAAAGGCAAAATTGCAAACCCTAAAATATGAGGGTAAAACCACAATTGATCTGTAAAGTAAAGGTAAAAACACAATTACCCCTTTTTTTTCTTTCGCGAGTTACACAAATACATCATATTTCATTATTTGTTTTGTAAAAAAATAGTTCAAATGTGGAAAATATTAGGTCATAATTTAAATAATTTTAATGATAAACCAATTTATAATAAAATATATAATATTTATAAAAATTAATAATATAAATACTCAAAAGTGTTTTTTGAAAATTATAAATAGTCAAAGTTGATGTTAAAAATAAATGGTGACAACAATTTAGGGATAGAGGAAAAACGTTTTAATGAAATCTAGTCATACAATTTTATACTTTAGTTCATAGTTCAATCATAGTGGTCATGAAATACCATCTCCGTCCAATAAAACAAGTCGTTTTAAATATAGGCATGAGAATAAAGGAAAGTAAAAATATAAAAAAAGAGAGAGATGCATTATTCTTAACCATTATATTTAATAAAATGAACTATTATTATTAACTCCAAATGCGGTAACGAAACTCACTTTTTGAGTTTTGAAGAAATCCATTCTAGACTCTTCTTTCAAAACAAGGTCTGTTGGCCAATGGGAAGTGCATGTTTTATGCTGACACAGTAAAATACGCATCCGTTTAAATCCCTCATTTGCGTGCAACAGAGATTTGAATGCATCCTGATTTATTTTGAAAATGTCCAATTTTTTAGTTAAAGATATTACATTATTGCTTCAGATAAGAGAAATATAAATTCCATTAAAAAAATGTGAAATATCTTCGACCCCCTTTAGAACATAAAAATTATTTCTGTTTTCTACATTTTTTCCTCGGAAAGTGAACTAATTTCTATAAAATTACTATATGTTCCTATGAAATTCCCTCCAAATGAGGCCTTCATGTTAAGAAAAAAGCAAAGAAAAAGAACCAATTTTTGAAAAACGTCTTGTCGGTGTTTTGACCACCGGCACACTAAAAAATACGATCGTGAGGGTGGTGTACCTTCGTATTCGTTATGGCCTAGTCTACGGAAGGCTCAAGAGGGTTTTTACCTGGTTCGGGCCACCTCGAACGGTGTAATACCCTATGTCCGGAGGGTGGATTATCTCGATGATACGAGTACAAGGAGTCGGATTCTCTCTTCGGGAGAGGGTCCGGTGTCTAGATCGTGGGTGCTCGGTGCACGTATGAGTGAAGTTGCTCGCACGTGAACGGATACGCGTGAGAGCTTTGGACTTTTCTGTGTCCGTTGTTCTTCTTTTTTCGTTGTTCTCTATCGCTCTCCGGGCCTCCCTTTATATAGGGCGGTCCAGGGTTACAAGATGGTGGTCCCTACGCGATCCTGTCATGTCGCTGGTAGGTGGGCCCTCCACTGTCGTCGCCATCATTCGTCTTGCCTATGCGCGGGCGTGGCCCGTCGCGTCGTACGCAGCGGCGGGCACTGTAGCTCCTGTCCGGCACTGTAGTGTCAGCCACAGTGCCAGCGGGTCTTGTCCGTTGACTGCCGCGGCCCGTCTTGTTTCGCAGCTTCAGCTGGAGTGTCGTCGTGGTGAAACCCGTCCCGTCCCGTCAGGGCGGTTGGAGGTTGGCCGTCGGAGTAAATATGTCATAATGCCGTTCCTACTCCCTAGGGGTCGGTCCCCGAGAGTCGGCTCTCGGAGGTCGGCGTCTCCGTGTGTCTTGACGCGGCTGACTTCGTAGATCGTCGCCACGGAGGTCGAACCGCGCGCTCGTGCGCCGTCGTCCGACCCCTAACTCGGGGTCTTACACATACGAGTACGGGCCGTCTAGTACCCAGGGTACATGATCCCGACAGTAGCCCCCGAGCCTGGCGCCGTTTGCGACCTCTGGTTGAGGTGGCGCTGGGCTGGTCGTTTTCGAGGTGCGTTCTGATCCTACGGGGGCGCGCGAGCGCGCCCGTAGGGCGTAGCCCTCGAGCCCTTGAGCGATTCGAAGGGTCGATCATGGGCTGAAGCGTTGTGCGGACCATCATTCATCGATGGTTGATCCTACGGGGGCGCGCGAGTGCGCCCGTAGGGCGTGGCCCCCCGAGCCCAGAGGCGATCTGGGGGGCTGGCCACGCGTTGTTCCGACTGTCGAGGTCGGGCCGAGGTCGCTCTCGGTCTTTTGTTCGGTAAGACGCCTAGGACAGGTCGGTTCGATGCGGTCCCTGTCCATGATCAGCGTCGCGCCTAGGCCAAAGCCATGATCAGCGCCCGATCGCTTGAATCAGCCAAGTGGCCTCGACTGTCGATTGGACGACCGTTGGGGGTTTCGTTTGCGTGCACGCGTCGTTCCGACCGTCCGGGTCGGGCTGAGGTCGTTCTCGGTCTTTCGTTCGGAGAGACGCCTAGGTCGGACCGGTTCGAAGCGGTCCCTGCCCATGATCACCGTCGCGCCTAGGCCTGCGGCCATGATCAGCGCCCGAACGTTCGGATTAGCCAGACGGCCCCGGCTTGTCGATTAGCTGATCGTGGGAAGCTTCGTTTGCATGCTTCCCCTTATTCGGACTCACCGTGACGGTCACAGGAATCGGACGGCCTCCATGCCTCCACGTGGAGGGCGATCGGACCGTTTGGGAATTTCAACCACCAGTCGATCCGGGCGGTTAGTTCGAATTCAAACGGACGGCATCGGGGATGCTACGGTTCGCGCGCCCGCGTCACGTCATCTGCCAGTCGTACTCTAGCAGCCATCTTGTCGGAGTAACGTTGGTGTCCTGGCCGCGGCGGAGGCGACGAGGTGTGGGCCGAGCCCGCTCGTTAATGGGTCGAGTGCGAATGGCTCGGGTGCGCATCAGGGCGCGTGCCCACGACCGCGCATTTACTCCCACGATCGATCGTGGGCGGCGCAGTAACTGCGCGGGCCGTTTAAAAAGAGGGGTGCGGTAACTTCGCGTTTTCACCCAGCCTTTTTGCTTCCTCTTGAGCCTTCTGTCGCGCGCGAGAGCTCGTTCGCTCCGGCCTTTGTTTTAGCGTCGTTAGGTTCGGCGATCGTCGTTGTTCTCGCTAGTGCTCCTCTCTCGTTCGTCGTCGCCACCATCTTCGTGATGTCTGAGTGGGAGCCTTCGGCCGTCGAGGACGCCCTGCTCGCGTGGTGGGCCGTTGTCGGGAAGATTCCACCGAAGGAGTCGGCCGGTTGGATGGCCGGCTCTGGCCACGTCGTGCCCGCGCCGCCGCCAGGGAAGATCGTTAGCTTCCTGGCCTACCACGAGCGCGGGCTGGGGCTACTGGTCTCGAGCTTCTTCCGGGGCGTCCTCAAGCAGTACAGTGCTCGGCTTCACCAGCTTGCGTCGAATGGGGTCCTCCACGCCTCTGTCTTCGCGACGCTCTAAGAGGCGTACCTGGGCATCCGGCGCAGTCTTCTGCTGTGGAGGTACTTCTTCCTCGCCACTCTACAGACATCGAAGGAGACGGGATCGGCAAGCGCGTCGGCGGCGTCAGCATTTGGCTCCAGTCTAGGGAGTCCCTGGAGTATATCGAGGTCGACCTGAAGACCTCATTGAAGGGCTGGAGGAGGTCCTAGTTCTACATCGACAATACCGACCCCCAGCTTCCGCCCTTCGAGGACCGGGTGCCTGAAGTGATCGGGTCGTGGAAATCGAAGCTCTCGGCGGCCGAGGTCGAGTCAATTCGGCCGCGTCTGGAGGCGATCCAGCGCCTTCGGGAGCGAGGGCTGATCGGGACGACGGTCTTCGGCGTCGCCATGCGACGTCGGATCATGCCGCTACGCTGCCGAGTCCACAATATCGGAGAGTGCGAGGGGCCGGACGACGAGACCTGCGTGGTGCGCGGCCGGCCTCTCTCAGACAAAGGCGTCCTCGCCCGGATCTCGACGGTCTTCAAAGACGCGTCCCTTTGACAGGGATCACCACCAGTTGGTAAGTGTGGAATCTTCGTGTCATAGTAGTCATCGTCGCGTGGAGTTCACCGCTGGCTGCTTTCAAGGTCCGTCGAGGGTCGCAGCTGCGACCGAGGCTGCGACCAGTTCCGCCGCCGCGCAGCAGCGAAGGGCCGAGTCCAGTCCTGCGGCAACGCCGAGGCCGAGGAGGACCAGCAGGAGGCGGAAGGCGAAGTCCGGGTTCGTGGACTACTTGTCCAGCGGCTTGGGTCCCGCGGCTTTAGTTGCGGAGCCAGCGGCAGGGGATGGCGTGGCCGCTCTGGCGCAGGCGGCCGCAGCGGCAGCGGCTAAGCCTTCCGACCCCTTCGAGGGTCTCAGCTCCTCGTCTGACGAGCAAGAGCAGGAGCAGGGGTCGACGGCAAAGAGAGCGAGGGTCGGCCCCTTGGAGGTGGTGGTCGTCAGTTCCGGAAGGCCATCGACTCCCCACCTTGGGCGGCCGAGGTGGCCACGGCGGAGCCGTCCCAGGCAGCGACGGTCTCCGCTTTGCAGGAGAGACCGCCTCCGCGATGCCCGATCATCCGGGTTCGTCGACGATCGGCGAGGTGAGCCTTCGGCGGCTCCACTAAACTTTTCATTTTTCGGACTTTATTGATTGAGCTCTTTCGTGATCAGGGCTCCGACGTCGGCGGGGGCGCCACGGGAG
>BCLF01000084.1:894685-938853 GCA_001602275.1 Zoysia japonica | reverse complement strand
AAGAGGCCGGAGGTCGTCGGGATGTCGGGCTCCGCGGCTCCGGCTAGCGATGCCAGGGCCGTCGGCGGGGCGCGAGAGCCGACAGCACCGACCGCCGCCTGGACGATCCCCGGGAGAGGGCCTCTCCCGCTTGAAGGGGCGGCCGACGGGTTTGGCTACCTCATGGACCAGGTGGGCAGCGCCCCGGCGCTCAACATGAGGCTAGCCGCTGGCCTTCGTCAGCTGCTGGGGGTCGCTGAGGAGGTCGACGCCATTTTTGATGAGGCGAACTTCATCGAGTGCCGGATGAGTTTTCGGATTCAGCATCTTTCGTTTCTGATTTCCGTAGTCTTCGGACTGACAGTCCTTTCGCAGGACAACCTTCACGCGGCCCTGGGACGGCCCCCGCGCGGATTCGCCGCCCAGTTCGAGGTCGACGCTTTGCGGGAGGACTGTAACATCCCATAAATTTCGAATCAATAAAGCGGCGAGTTATCCCAATTTCCGTTCCGATCAAAAATCAATTGTTCCAAATTTCGTTCCGTTTAATCCGAAATCCTTCTTTCTAAATTGTTCCGATGCCAAAATAATTTAGTCTGCGTAATTTTCGTGGGGGCTAAAATTATTTTCCGTAAATTCCAAATTAATTTTCAGATCCCTAAATATATCTTCTCTAATTATTTTCTTCAGCCTTAATTATTTCACGATTTTCAATTAATTCCTGAATTAAATTTCCAACCCCCATTCTTATCTCTTTCCACTATAAATACCCTCTAACCCTATCCCTAATCCCTATCTCATTTTTCCCTTTTTCCTTTCTTCCACCGCAGGCCCGAGAGTTTCTGCAGCCGCGTCGCACCTCGTCCTCCGAGCCTTCTCACGCGCCGACGTTCTCCTGTCTCCCGCGCGCCGTTCCCGCCAGCCGCATCCTGCCTCGAGCCGCGCACGCCTGCGCTTGGAGCCATCGCTGCCGCACCGGCTGGGTTTTTCGTCGCCGCTGGGAAACCGCATCGTCACCAACCCCACGTCGCTTCCTTAGGTAATCGCGCCAGTTTGGAGACAGTGTAAATCCCGTCGCGCTCGCCCGGCTGATTCGTTGCCTCATTCCGCGTGCAGGTTGGAACCGTTCTCGTCTCGGCCGCAGAATCGTCGCTCGCGCCGCTCAGGTTTTCGCGCCCGTCGTCCACTGGAGCTCCTGGTGGTCCGAAGGCTACCCCGTCGCACTGCCCCTGTTGCGCCGCCCGTCGCTCCAACCCGACGCCGTTCCCGCCTGCCGCGTCAGCGCCTGGCGTTTCTCCACCGGTCCGAAGCCCGCCTCGTCTGGTCCGTGCCGCGCTCCGTCTCCGGTTTCCGAATTCCAGTACAATCTTCGATCTCCAGATTCCGTCTTCGATTTCTAGATCTGCGGTGAGAATATTTTCCATCTCTTAAATTCCTTTTTCCTCTCCAATTAATTGTTGGATTAATTGCTAATTTAGTTGCGATTAAATGTTCTGCGATTAATCTAATTCTTTGTAGTCTAAATCGTCTACAATTTTTGGGAAACTCCGTTTTATCTCAGTCTTTTCCCAAAATTGTTTCGTTAATTTGGTCTCGTCGTGATTGTCGTGTAGGATTGTTTTGGTAAACGTAGCTGCTGATCCCGAGGAGGAGTTCTGTGAGCCCGCTCAGTTCAACGACCCGAATCTCGACTTCTATCCCGCGTTGCCAGGCAAGCCGCGTTCCTTGATCACTTTGTACCCAGTATTTTAAACTGCATGTTTTGTTTGCAACCCTAATTTGCATGTCAACTATTTTAAAATATGCTAGCAACATTTCTAAGCCGTGCCTATTTATTGTTCCACAAATATCAACCCTAGGTTTGCTTTAGAATATTTATTTTATTTTTATGCTTAGCCATACTTAGTTGCAACTGTGATTCAAATGTGTGAGTTTTGCAAATAACTATACATAACTATTTAGTGGGGGCAGGATGGAGTATGAGCTGGGGGACTTTTGGGAAGTCCCTGTGGGCGTACCTGTTGCGGGTACAACGGAAAGATCCGGGCTGGGATCTTTCCATGAGACTTGTTGTTGGCGTTTAGGTTGGAGATAGTGCCTGCCCCGGCAATTAAGGACCGAGTCCTTCGAGCCTTGTACGCTCAGTTGACAACCATGCATACCACGTTACCCTGTATGGGCAGTTGGCTTGATCTTGAAGCTTGCCGAGACTGGTTGTTTACCCGTGGGTTGGCGGTGTTGTGTTAGTGTGGTGTAGAGCTATGACTCCCTACATGAGATCGAGATACCCCACCTGATCAGTGGTAGGCTCTTCATAGCTCCAGGACCCGATTGCGTAGGCTTTTGAGATCCCTATCCTGGAGGACGGATGACGCCAGTTAAAGCTTATGGACGGGTCTTGTGTGTTCGTCGGGACTACGACGGTAGTACCCGATGACGCTTCTCGTGGGTCCAGGTGCATAACCTCTGCAGAGTTTTAGTCAATGCACATTGCCACGTCCTTTTGGAAGGACACCCCCCTGAGTTGTGCTCCTCGTTGAGTAGTTTTGTTTTTCTTCCTCCTCTCCTATTTAAAAAAGTTTTGGACTCCGGCCTTTGAGTTGTGGTCGAGTGTGGAGGTTACACCGGCATTTAAAATGAACCCTTGTCCGAGATAACGGAGATCTCTGCGAGGCAAGATAATAAATTTTGACAGTTTTAAAATAAAGCTTTCCTGCATCTTTAAAATAAAATAAACTGTTTTAAACTTGCATTTAGCACTTGAGCCATGTCTTTACCCTTGAAACCATTTGCATGCATACATTGTTGATAGGTAGTACGCGGTTTGCTGAGTATTCGTACTCACGGCTTTCTAATTTGTTGTTTTCAAAGGATACTCTCAGCTTCGACTTCGACTACGTCTCGGACGGTCAGTGACGTCCGCTCCTGCGCTCAAGCTTGCCGGTGTGGAGGAGGTTCGCTACCGCTACCATGTTGATGCTTCCGCTGTCGCTCTTGTTGGATTCTCGATAGTGATCTATCTGCTCTGAGATATTTCTGGCCTGCGTGCCGATGGACCTCTTTAGAGGATTTTATTCCAATAATTTGCTTTGACTTGCTATTTTCTATTCTCGTTTCTAGTTTAATACTTATGTTATGGTTTCTTGATTGATCACTTATGATATCGTGCTTGCCAACCTCCCGGGATTGGCATGGTCACGGAAGATCGAGACTTATCGAAAGGTAAGAAAAATTCCGGTCGTTACAAGGAGCTGGCGAAGGCCCGGGCCGAATCGGGGGAGATGGCGGCCGACCTGCAGTCCCAGCTCCTCGCTGCCCGAGAGTCGGCCCGTGTCGCCCTCGAGGAGGCGCACAAGGCGCGCGCGGAGGCAGCAGCCTCTGATACCCGGGCTAGCCGGGTCGCGGCGGCCCTCGAGCAGGCCAACTGCACGGTCGTCGGTGAGTTGAATCGTATTCGTCTGACTTCGGGGTCGAATTTTAATTTGCGGTGTTGCAGGGCTTCGTCGTCAAGCCG
The DNA here is from genome assembly GCA_001602275.1 of Zoysia japonica. NCBI lineage: Eukaryota > Viridiplantae > Streptophyta > Magnoliopsida > Poales > Poaceae > Zoysia > Zoysia japonica. Next base: position 935,360 of record BCLF01000084.1, on the reverse strand, counting down.
CCGAACACGACACCGAGATAAGGCGGCTCGGGCTGCTTCTCCAGCATGCTGAGGGGGCCCGCTTGACCTTGGAGCAGACGATCCGCATCGTCAAGGGGGAGCGCGATCGCGCGCCTTCGAGCAGGTTGACCTCCTGAAGTCGGAGCGGGTCGTGCTCCAGTCCGAGGTCGAGCAGGCGGCGGCGGAGCTCGAGCAGACGTGCCAGGAGGCCGCCGGAGTCTAGGAGGAGCTCTCAGCGGCCCAAGTCCGCCCAAGTCCAGAATGAGACGGTAAGGGCGGACCCCTTTCGGTTTTGCTTCGTCGTTCGGAGTTGTTTCGCTGACGGCCTTGAGTGCAGGCTTGGCGGGCGAAGCTCAAACCCTAAGGTCGGCGGGTTTGAGTTTTCTGAAGAAGTTGTACTCCGGCGTGCCAGAGGATTCCGTCCCGACGGGGGTCCTCACACACGCCCTGCATCAGCTTCCGGGGGTCGTCTCCGATGTCGTCATGAGGGCGTTGGAGGACGGGTCCGCGACAGCTCTGGCCCTGGCCCGCTCCCATTACTCGGATGCGGACTTCGGCAGGGTGGTCGAGGGCTTCGCATCCGGCTACTCGGATGTGCAGCTGGATGCGATCTCGGTGGAGATGCAGGAGCCTGGGGCGAAGGCCGTCGCCAACTTCAGGACGGAGGACTTCTTGCCCGCGCGGTTCGGCTCGTTCCCCTATGTATAGAGTTGGGTTTGTAAGAGGTGTCGTGTAATGAAATGTCGATTGAGAAGTTATCATTGCACGACTGAATTCGAGTTTCCGACCCCTCTTCGCTAGTTGCGACTGTTTTCGCGCTCCGCTAGGCATCAATCAAACGAACGGGTCGAGTATAGCTGTAGGGTCGGGTGTCGGGCCCGATACAGCTGTAGAGCGTCATCGGCTCCCGATCGTAGATGGTATAGCCACGGGGAGGCTTCGAACGAAAAACACGCGCGAAGTTTATCGCGTCTGGGGTCGCTCGAGAGCTCAGCACGGGCCGGGGATCTGACCGCGGGATACAAAAATGAAGTGCGAGTCAGCGAAAAAACGAGACGACGTAAAAGGTCAACAAGGTGCGGTGCCCCAGCACAAAAAATCAAAAAGCGACGAGCGAGGTCGGACGTTTTGACGCTCGAGAGGACGGAGGTAAGTCGCCCTCGGGTGCGGGGTGTGGCCAAGACGGCCACGGTTCGCAACCCAAAAACCACAAGCGGGAGTAAGTTGCAAGAACTTAGCTGTTTTTATTAGGTGTAGAACCTTCGAAGGCTCTCGATGTTCCACATGTTCTCGAGCTCTCGGCCATCCTCGGTCGCTAGCTTGTAAGCACCGGGTCTTAAGACGCGCTTGATTACAAAGGGTCCCTCCCAGGGGGCGACAGCTTGTGCTGGTCGGCTTTCGTTTGCACCCTTCTCAGCACCAGATCTCCCACGTTCAGTGCCCGACCCTTGACGCGCCGAGCGTGCAGTCGTCGTAATCTTTGCCGATACTTGGTGGATCGTAGGAGGGCGACTTCGCGCGCTTCTTGCAGCTGGTCAAGAGCGTCTTGCAGCACGTTCCGCGACCTTTCCTCGTCGTAGGCTCGGACTTGTGGAGAGTCGTAGTCGAGGTCGGTCGGCAGCATCGCTTCTGCTCTGAACGTCATGAAGAACGGTGTGAACCCGGTGGTTCTGTTGGGGGTCGTTCGCAGACCCCAGAGGACTGACGGGAGTTCGCTCACCCATCGTCCGGCCGCCTGCCTGATGGAGTCGTAAATCTGCGGCTTCAGCCCTTAGAGAATCATTCCGTTGGCCCGCTCGACCTGCCCATTTGTCCTTGGATGTGCCACGGAGGCAAAGTCCAGACAAATGTGGTACTCGTCGTAGAATTCCCGGAACTATCGGCCGGTGAACTGTGCCCCATTGTCGGTAATGTTGGAGTTCGAAACTCCAAACCGACAAATGATGTTGCGGATGAAACCGACCACCCGGGTTGAAGTGATCTTGGGTACCAGCTCGGCCTCGATCCACTTAATGAACTTGTCGATGGCGACAAAAAGATAGGTGAAGTCGTCGGGTGTCTTTTTGAACGGTCCGAGGATATCGAGTCCCCAGACAGTAAAGGGCCAGGCGATTGGGATCGTCTGGAGCTCCTAGGCGGGCAGGTGCGTTTGTCGGGCGTAGAATTGGCAACCTTGGCAGGTTCGGACGAGCTTTTCGACGTCGGCCACCGCCGTCGGCCAGTAGAAACTTTTGCGGAAGGCTTTGCCGACTGGGGTTCTGGGTCCGACGTGGTGACCGCAGATGCCTGAGTGGATGTCGTCGAGCAGGTGCATGCCCCTCCCGAGGGATGCACCGCTGCAGTACACCACTCGTGCTTCATTTATAGAGCTCGCCGTTTGAAATGACGTAGGCCTTGGCTTGACGCGCGACCTTCCTGGCTTCGTTGACGTTGGCCAGAAGAATGCCGTCTTGTAGGTAAGCGAAGATATCGCGGGACCAGTCGAGGGCGACGGGCATCACCTCCGCCCCCGGATCTAGGGTCGGCTCACCGCTCGTGCCCTCGGTGGGTGGATCTTCGGTGCTCCTGATGGAAGGCTTGGTAAGGACCACGAGGAAAATGCCGTCGGGGACCGGTTCACCCTCCGAGCCCAACATGGCGAGGGCGTTGGCAGCCTCGTTGTCCCGACGTAGAATGTGATGGAGCTCGAGCCAATCGAACTTGTCTTCGAGTTTGCGAACCTCTTGACAGTAGGCCTCCATCTTCGGATCTCGGCAGTTGGAGGTCTTCATGACCTGACTGACGATTAGCTCGGAATCGCCCTTGACGTAGAGCCGTTGAACGCCAAGGGTGATGGCCATTCGCAGGCCGTGGAGCAGCGCCTCGTACTCGGCCGTGTTGTTGGAGGCACGAAACTGCAGCTACAGTACGTAGCAGAACTTGTCTCCCCTCGGGGAGATCAGGACGACCCCAGCCCCCGCGCCCTTGAGTATGCAGGACCCGTCGAAGTACATCGTCCAATACTCGATCCTGTCGGGGGTCGGCGGTTCCTGAGCCTCGGTCCACTCGAAGACGAAGTCAGCCAGGGTCTGGGACTTAATGGCCTGCCGAGGGACGAAGGCGACATCGAGCCCCATGAGCTCCATGGCCCACGTGGCTATGCGCCCGACCGTGTCTTTGCCGCTGACGATCTCCCCGAGTGGGAAGCCGGTGACCACTTGGACAGAGTGGCTCGTGAAGTAGTGTCGTAGCTTGCGGCTCGTGACGAGAACGGCGTAGATCAGCTTCTCCAGCTGGGTGTACCGAGTTTTGGCGTCGGCCAACACCTCGCTGATGAAGTAGACAGGTCGTTGAACAGACAGAACCCGACCCTCCTCGCTTCGTTCGACGACGAGGACGGTGCTGACGACTTTCGAAGTCGCCGCAATATAGAGGAGAAGGGTCTCTCTCGTGGTTGGGGACGTAAGGATCGGCGGCGATGAGAGCAGGGTCTTCAGCCGTTCGAAGGCTTCCTGGGCCTCGGTGGTCCAGGTGAACCGCTCTGCTTTTCGTAGCAGCCGGTAGAAAGGCATCACTTTTTCCCCGAGCCTCGAGATGAAGCGACTGAGGGCTGCCAAGCACCCAGTTAGCCTCTGGACACCCTTGACGTTGCTGATGGGCCCGAGGTTGAGGATGGCGGAGATCTTCTCGGGGTTCGCTTCAATCCCCCGTTTAGAAATGACGAAGCCAAGCAGTTTGCCCGAGGGCACCCCGAAAACGCACTTTTCGGGGTTTAGCTTGATTCGATAGCGCCGGAGGTTCGTGAACATTTCCTCCAGATCTTGGACGAGGTCGGAGGCCCGCCGAGTTTTGATTACGATGTTATCGATGTAGACCTCCAGATTACGACCTAACCAGTCGTGGAAACACTTCTGCATGCAGCGCTGGTACGTGGCGCCGGTGTTCTTGAGCCCGAATGGCATCGTGACGTAGCAAAAGGATCCGAAGGGCGTGACGAAGGACGTGGCCGACCGGTCGGACTCGCGCATGAAAATCTGGTGATATCCAGAGTGCGCGTTGAGGAAGCTCAGGGTTTCGCACCCGGCGGTGGAGTCCACCACTTGGTTGATGCGCAGGAGAGAGAAGGAGTCCTTTGGGCAGGCCTTGTTGAGACTCGTGTAGTCAATGCACATCCTCCATTGCCCAGTCTTCTTCTTAACCATTACAGGGTTGGCCAGCCACTCGGGGTGGTAGACCTATTGAATAAACTTGGCGTGTAGCAGCTTCGTCAATTCTTCCCTGATGGCCCGGCGCTTCTCGTCGTCGAAACGCCGAAGTCGTTGCTTAACGGGCCGAGAGCCCGCAATGATGTCAAGTGAGTGCTCGGCGATTTCTCTCGGGATGCCGGGCATGTCCGAGGGTGCCCAGGCAAAGACGTCTCGATTCCGAATGAGAAAATCAATGAGCGCGCTTTCCTATTCGCAGGAGAGAGCTGTTCTGACCCTGGCCTTCTTGGAAGGGTCGGCGGGGTCAAGAGCCCCCTCCTTGGAGTCATCGGCGGGCTTGAAGGAGGTCGAAGACGAGGCCTTGGAGTCGAGCGTCGGGGCCGACCCCTTGGCCCTGCGGATCTCGTCCAGCTGGGCCGAACCAGAACAGGAGGCGGCCAGCTCGAAGCTTTTCTGCTCGCACGCGAAGGTGTGCTGGAAGCGCGACGAGACCGTGATGACGCCCTTCGGCCCGGGCATCTTCAGCTTCAGGTAGACGTAGTTAGGGATGGCCATGAACGTCGCGTAGCACGGCTGGCCTAGGATGGCGTGGTAGGCGCCGGTGAAGTCGACCACCTCGAAGGTGAGCGACTCGGTCCAAAAATTGCTCCGGTCACCGAATGTGACTGGGAGCGTGGTTTGTCCGAGGGGCGTTGCGTAGCCCCCGGGGACAACTCCGTGAAATGGAGCGTGGCTTGGGTGGAGGTCGGTCTCTGTCAGCTTCATCGCCCTGAAGGCGTCGGCGTAGAGGATGTTGAAGGTGCTCTCTCCATCCATGAAAACCTTTGATAGGCGTATGGAGCCGACGATGGGGTCGAGCACCAGCGGGAAGCGCCCGGGTTGTGGAATACTATCAGGGTGGTCGGCCCGGTCGAAGGTGATAGGGGCCTCGGACCACTTGAGGAAGCGGGGGACAGCGGGATCGGCCGCGTTGACCTCCCGCCAGGTCCTCTTTTGCCGGCTATGGGACTCGCAGTAGGCCGCGGGGCCGCCAAAGATCATAAGGCAGTCTTCTGGCTCAGAGAAGGCTGCGCCGGCGTCGTCGTCGGCCCCCTTGGGTCGAGGGTCGGCCTTGGCCGTCGAGGACTCGGGTTGGAACCCGCCCTTGAAGAACCTCCTGGCCAGATGGCAGTTCCGGAGGGTGTGCTTGACGGGCACTGAGTGGTTGGGGCAGGGCCGGTCAAACATCTTCTCGAAGTGGCCATCGTGATTGGCCTGCTTCTTGGTCGGGGGTCGGGCCTGCCAGTCGGTGGCTGCCACAAAGTCGTCGTCGTGGCGTCGGCCCTTCCCCTTCTTGCGGCTCGAACTGCCGCCGCCTCGCTCGTTGCAGCGGTCGGCGCGTCGGTCGGGGAGTGGATCGCCCCGACGGTCAGTCTCGGTTCTCTCGTCTTTCGTCCGGGCTCGGTCGAAGTTGGCCTGCACGGCCTCTTCCCCGGTGGCGAAGATCGTGGCGATGTCGAGGAGATCTCGGGCCGTCCGAGGATTCGTGCGGCCCAGCTTGTGGACGAGCGCCTTGGACGTCGTGCCACAGGTGAAGACGTTGATGACGTCGGCGTCGCTGACGTCAAGCAGCTCGTTGCGCTTGCAGTTTTTAAGGTCCCAGGAATTACCTGGGCGCGTGTAAGTCCCCTGAAAGTTGCTGACGAAAATGCGACGTAGGTCGCTCTAGTCTTGGATGCAGCCTTCAGGGAGGTGCTCGAGCCATTCTCGGGCCGAGTCGGTGAGGAAGAGCGGCAGGTACTGGATGGAGAACAAGTCGTCTGCTCCTCCGGTCCTGCAGGCGAGGCGGTAGTCCTCGAGCCAGGGGACGGGGTTCGTCTCCCCGTTGTAGCGGCCGATGGTGGTCGGGGCGCGAAATCTTTGTGGGAATTTTGTGTGCCGTATGAGCGATCCGAACGCTCTGGGCCCGACCCCGTCAGGGCTTGGGCTTCTGGAGTCGAGGGAGCTGTGTCGGTAGTAACGGTCGAAGGAGCGCCTCCGCCAAGACTCAGCGCGAAGCTCGCTCCTCGCCTGTCGGCGGGCGTCGATGGTGCCGCGAGCGTCATGGTTGGGGCCGAGCCGTGGGTGGACTGACCCAACGTCGAGGGTTTCGTTCCTCGACTCGGCTGTCGCGTGCCGAGCTTCGCCGGTCATGAGATCGGCGGTTGCTTCGTGTCTCCGACTGCTGGGGCCGAAGAGACGCTTCTGATTGTTGAAGCGCGCTGCCGAGGTAGAAGCGCACGCGGTCGTACACTTCCCTCAGCGCTAGATCCTCGAGAACGGCGGTCTCGTCGAGGACGCACGCCGCTGCCGCGAGGTTCTTGAGCGGGGTGTCGAAAGTTGGCGGTCCTCTAGCTGCGAACTGCTGGTAGGTGGACCGTCCCCGGGCTCGAGCTGCGTCGCTGGGACTGGCTGCCGCCTTGCCTCGAGGCTCGGGGCTGTCGATCCGTCTCGGGGGCGGCCAGGCCTGGCCAACGGTGTCCACCGCGGGACACGAGGACGGGTTGGCGCCTGGCGTGTTGCCGAGAGTCGCCGGTTCCGTGCCCTTAGGGGTGTGGAGAGTGAAGCACTCCCTCGATGGGTCGTACACGACCCAGAACGAGATGGCTCCGCCGGCGTCGCGTAGCGCGCTTTTTGCGGGGAGCCTGAAGGCGCAGCTCGCCGCCTTCGTTGGCGACGAAGTTCAGGCTTCCGAAGCGGAAGGCCTGTCCGGAGGCGAAAGTGAGGACGCACCACGACCGGCCATCTCCGGTGATTGCCACCGTGAAGCCCCCGAAGCGAAGGTGGGAGACCGAAGCGTCTCCCGTGACGGCAAAGGAGGAAGCCATTGGAAAGGCGAAGCGAGCGCACACCAAGAGAAGCCCCCCCTTCCTAGCACGCCAACTGTCGGTATTCTGACCACTGGCACAGTACGAAAATACGATCGTGGGGGTGGTGTACCTTCATATTCGATATGGCCTAGTCTACGGAAGAGTCAAGAGGGTTTTTACCTGGTTCAAACCACCTTGAACGGTGTAATACCCTACGTCCAAGAGGTAGATTATCTCGATGATAAGAGTACAAGGAGTCGGATTCTCTCTTCGGGAGAGAGTCCGGTGTCTAGATCGTGGGTGCTCGGTGCACGTATGAGTGAAGTTGCTCGCACGTGAACGGATACGCGCGAGAGCTTTGGGCTTTTCTGTGTCCGTTGTTCTTCTTTTTTCGTTGTTCTCTATCGCTCCCCGGGCCTCCCCTTATATAGGATGGTTCGGGGTTACAAGACGGTGTTCCCTACGCGATCCTGTCATGTCGCTAACAGGTGGGCCCTCCCCTGTCGTCGCCATCATTTGTCTTGCTCATGCGCGGGCGTGGCCCGTCGCGTCGTATGCAGCGGCGAGCACTGTAGTGTCAGCCACAGTGCCAGCGAGTCTTGTCCGTTGACTGCCGCGGCCTGTCTGGTTCCGCAAGTTCAGCTGGAGTATCGTCGTGATGAAACTCGTCCCGTCCCGTCAGGGCGGTTGGAGGTTGGCCACCAAAGTAAATATGTCATAATGCCGTTCCTACTCCTCAGAGGTCGGTCCTCGGGAGTCGGCTCTCGGAGGTCGGCGTCTCCGTGTGTCTTGACGCGGCTGACTTTGTAGATCGTCGCCACGGAGGTCGGACCGCGCGCTCGTGCGCTGTCGTCCGACCTCTAACTCGGGGTCTTACACGTACGAGTACGGGCCGTCAAGTATCTGAGGTACATAATCCTGACATGTCTAGTACAGTTCATCTGCCGTATCAGAAACGGAAGCAGCAAAAGCTAGAAAACGTGACCAGAGAGAAGTTCAACACCCAACTCATGTTCCTCCTGTCTGTTTTTGTAGTTGAGCTACCAGGTGGTCCTCTGTGACATGCCACGGAGGCAGCTACTTCGCCTAGAGCTTTTCCAGTGACGAAGATTATAATTCTAGTTTGATGGACATCCTGATTGTTCTCGAGGGCAACATTGGAAAACAAGTGGACAACAAAAACATTTTAGTCCCGAGCAACATTGGAAAACAAATATTGCATCTAATTGTGCAAATTGAGGAGGCCATAGTAAACTATACGACATATCCAACATCGATTTAAAGCTCTGTTATGATCAAGTTAAAAACTCATGGTTATGTAGTACCCCTCCAGTTTCATAATTCTTAATTGCAAATAATTTTAAAATTATTAAGTTTAAAAATGTAAAAATTATATAATTAGATTTGTCTTAAAAAAATTCATAAATTTATACATATATCACTTTTAAATAAAAAATTTTAAGAAAAAATAAAAGTTAAAGTTGTATTTTTGAAGACAATATCATTGTCTAAAAAGTCAAGAATTATGGAACGTGAGAGGTTAGCAAATTTCGCAATGTGATTACTATAGGTCTAAAAATCAAATATCACGGTTTTCTTCCTTTCTTCCTTTTGGGTCTCTGTTACAGCGCAGGTGGTTGACAATGATGCACTAGGCTGCCAACATGTGCTTTCATGAAACCAGATGTCTGACCGCGCCAGCCATGTGACATTATTTCCCGCTGTTTCCTTTCATCATGAGTTCATGACCAGCACTACCTCCTCATCATGGTCAACAATTGAGCATGGAATCAGATCTCTGGACTCTCGATGCTAATTTCAATTGATGAGCGATGAATATGTTCAAAGAAAAAAGGATTCACACATACTCCCTCCCTTTTAAATTGTTCACCATTAGCTTTTAACATCAACTTTGATTGTTCATCTCGTTAAAAAAGTTTGGTGAATATTATATTTTTTTTATAATTTAATTTATTATTAAAGTAGTTTGAATTATAAGTTATAATTTTATAAATTTGAATTAATTTTTTTAAATAAAACGAATGATCAAAGTTGATGTTAGAAGTCAATGGCGACACTAATTTAGCAGCGGAGGGAATATCACCTAACAAAAGATCAAGAACAATGACAATAGTTTTCAATCTAAATAAGTAGGATAAGATAGATAAGCCAAAGCATAAAGGATAAAAAACAAAAGAAAGAACTGAAGGACACAAAAAGAAAGAAAAAAATAGAGGAAAAAAACAAATAAAGGAAGGAAGAGTGGGGGCACCAGAAAAGATGGTTCTTGGCGATATCTTAACTCTTAAAATCTCTTCTTTATGGACTTCTCTTATGTTAAATTTGGTATTTCTTTGCCTCTTTTCATAATTAGACTGACTTATCATTCATATGGCCTACATCCAAACCGCATCAAAACCATATCTTATAAGCTTCTTCTCAACTAATGCAACCCTTCCCTTAGTCTCTCTCAAACGTCATCATTCTAAACATGATCTTTTTTTTATATGGTCACAAATCTATCACAATATACACATTTCTGCTATATTTAGCTATTGTACATAGAAGTATTAATTTTGATATGCCAGCATTTTGCTTCATATAACATGGCAAGATGGAGTAGAATTTGCCTTTTAGCTTTTATAACACCATCCTGTCATGTTCGAAGTTTGACGCCAACAATTGAATTTAATTTTATAAAGAACATCTTCATCAATATTTCGTACTTCTGCATTATCGATCCCAAGTAACTGAAGATCAAGAATCAAGAATTTCACACCTTCCACATACAGTGAACAAGGGATATCATCAGACACAGGCAGATTAGTAGATGCTTAATCACAGACCAAACTTTTCAAGTGCTGCCTTTGTTTGATAGGGAAAACACAGGATCCTCAGCAGCAGCAACCTTAACCAAATTCTCAAAACTTCCTTGTCAACAACTTGGGCGTAATCAAGCACCACTAGCATAATTAGTACTCACCAAATTCATTGACCAGAGAACGCAAGGCTAGAGCCATGCATATTCCTGAAGGAGGAATCTCAGCTGAACCAGTCAGGAATCGACGGCTTTTTCCTACTGGTCATCTTCAAAGTCAACTGGAGGTGAGTGGCCGCCTGGGGAACGGCCAAACTCTCAGAGACCCATGACCGCTCCACCATCTCATTGAAGATTCTACGTGAAAGATTGCGAGGATCCTGCTGCCCGGACATCGTGTTTGAGACGTCGTGACAAATGGAGCAAACCCCGGAAAACCATTCGCCCATGTCGACGAGTCAATGGAGCGGAATAGTCCATGTAGAAACACACGTGACTGCTGACATGTACCGTCTCTCGTGATTTCAGTCACAGGAACACGGTCTCGTGTCAATGGTAAATCAAGCAATCAGGCTTTAGGAAGAAATTGGAAGGAAAACTGAGGTTGGTGGTAATCAAAGCAAACCGAACCTTTTCTATTATTCACATAGTTCCACGAATAGATTGGGAAATATTCCTTCATCTGTGATTTGTGAAGCAACTTGGATTCCAGCAGAAAAAAATATTTATAACAGACAGACAAGATAATCTTCTAATGTTGCTCACTGCCAAAATGGCATGCAACAGAGGAGACATAAGAATAGACAACCAACCAGTTTAATCTTGAAATTCAATCAGTTTCATTCACAAGCAAAAGCAACATCAAACAAATCTAGCTAGTAACATTCCACATATAACATCAAATACTATTTCCTTAAAATGGTTGTTTTATTACCGATAAGGCCTCCTTTGATTGAATGAAAAAAAATTTATTCCTGTGTGTTTTTCTGTGAAATTAAACTAATTTCTATATAATTTCTGCGTAATTCCTGTGAAAATCCTGCGTTCCAAAAGAGTCCTAAAAGTGGATACCACAAGTCAAGTGCAGATAAATGTAAACTCGAGGATCTGGACACCAAATTTATATTGCTCCTGTTCATCCATGTAAACGTAACAGTGATAAAAACTAATGTATTGCTGCAGGTCTAGCGATACTAAAAATAGGCACTCCCCTGAAATCCAGCTCCATTTAATGCACGATCAGATAAATATAATAAGATCTCCCTTTCTGTGAACGGAGATAAGGCATTAGTTTCCACCATGCTGTGTTAACATTCCAAATATCTAGGAATGGAACACATCCTCTCTAAAGGTGCTAGTATAATACTAATAAGAATAATATAATAATGGGAGTTCATCCAAAGGAATTTGGTGCAGCTGACTTCAAAGCATAACAATGCTGAGCCTGGGAGATGTTCCAAATAAAGGTTGAGCTTTGAGCCTTTAACCACAAGGTATTGCTTCCACATCATATTTTCATTTCAAATAATTGTTTCAAAGATTACAGCAAGCAATTGCAAGAATCCCTGCTCTTAAGATGAAAATAAAACAAGAATCCTCCAACAGAACAGCCTGACCACATGAACCAATTTTTCTAACAGAAATCAGGAGGAACAGCATGGTACAATATAACGAGAGACAAACATTGATACATTGAAAAGCAACACAACATTGATACACTGAGCATGCTAATGCAAAAGAATCAAAAGCCCGAATGAGTAGCCACAGCACCAAATTATCATGACTCATGAGCTGTATAACAGGTTCCAATCGTCCACCTCCGGAACAAGGAAACAGACAGGCTTCTAGGCAACAATGAACCCATCCGCGCTTTCCATCTTGATGGTCTTCCACTGCTCCCACTGGAAATGTCAGGTCCTCCTATCTGATCCTCCAAATCCTCTGGTGGCACATCACTCCCAGCATTGTCCAGCACACCACTCTCATCCACACTCCTTGCATCCTGCAACTCACTTGCAACACCTGGTGTATCAAAATTCACAACAAGGGCTCCATTTCTGCTTGCCCTGAGCCGCTCAGCACACTCAGACGTCACGCCACGACACTTCTTCACCTTAACCTTGACAAGGCGAGGGCAGCCTTGGGCAAGCTTATCCATCCCCGCATCAGAGACAGGGCATGCCTTTATGCACAGCTTGCGCAAAGCAGCACATTTCGCCGCAACACATGATATCTCAGCATCTCCAAACGTGTCGGAACCGCAGAGGGCTAGCCGCTCAAGGGTAGGACAGTTGGCGGCAATCAATTCAAGACTGTCTGATGTCAAATTCACACCAATGAGGACCAACTCTTGCAAGCTGGCACATTTCTGTGCCACTGCACCTAGCCCATGGTCTCCAATCCTGTTGGCCTTCCAACCATCGATATGCAGCTTGCGGAGGCATGACGACTTGGCGGCAAGCGCAGCCAACCCAACATCCGTGACCTCTGGGACCTTTGCAAGGTACAAGACCTCAAGCCCATGTAAAGCTGACACACCACGGTCACTGACCTGCAGCTTCTCTAGGTGGAGCTCGGCCAGCAAGGCCTCTCGCGGAACCGCCTGGAGCACAGGGTCCCAGTCACCGGAGCACCGGATAATCTTGAGGGTTTTAAGGTTGGGAGACTGGGTGATGAAACAGGAGAAGCACTGGCCGTTGTAGAGCTCCTTGAGCGACAGAGAATGGAGGCGGGGTCCGGAGATAGCGATGGGCTCTGAGCCGGCGAGCCCACGAAGGCGCTTAACGGAGAGCTCCTCGAGCTGCGGGCAGGAGCGGAGGACGGCTTCGATACCTTTGGCCCCGAACGAGCAGGACCCAACGGAGAGCTTGCGGAGGTTGACGGCCGCGGCGGCGAGCGCAGCAATCCCATCGTCAGTGACGGCGCGGAGCGCGCGCAGCTTCAGGCGGCGGAGGCCCGGGCCGAGGCAGTCGGCAACGAGCGCGAGGGCCGGGTCTCCTACGCTCTCGGCGCGGCGGTCGCACTTGAGCGCGAGCTTGGAGACGGCGGGGAAGCGGTCGAGGAGCCGCGGCAGCGCGCCGGAGGCGAGCAGTGGCGCCCGGGCGTCTAGCGCGAGGCGGAGGCGGGAGGCGGCCTCGGCAGCGAGCCAGCGGCGGCAGACCAGGGAGCAGCGCTTGCGGTCGCCGGAGCCGAGGAGGCCGAAGACCGCAGCGAGGAGCTCCTCGGGGAGGCCTTCGGTGTGGTCCTCGCCTGCCTCGGCTACGGTAGCGAGGACCTGCGGCAGCGGATGAAGGACAGGGGAAGGGGGCGAAGGCGGTGGCTTGCGCCGGAGCGGGACGGAGGGGCACTGGCCCATGACGGCGGATCTGCCGATGGAAAGGGGTTGGAGGAGGTCAGTAGACTCAGGAGTCGGGGAGGGAGGAGGCCTGGGCTGCGCAGCGGACGTGAACAACCGGATTCCAATCTGATTTAATGCTGCCGTCGGTCCGTGGCCCGCCGTTTTTCTTTTCTTTTCTCTTTTCCGCGTCTTGTTGTCCCTCTAGTCTACTCTACCCATCACTGAAAAGAAGTTCCATATGCTGACTCTCTCCACATCGTGGCATATTTTAAAACTAATAAAATTATTTTAGCACATAATCAAATTAACTCTTCAATATAAATCAAAACATCCTCTATGTCCTCCTTTGAAATGCAGAAACTTATTTGAATCATTTCAATTTCACAAAAAAAATACAGATTCAAAAAAAAAAATCATATTTCAAAGGAGACAAAATAAATTTTAGGAATTTCGAAAAAAAAAAGGTTGTCTTCAACATCCAGCAAACCACTTAAACCACCTCTAGTCTTTGATTTTTCCTTAAGGGCTTGTTCGGTTTACACTTGGATTAGAGGGGATTGGAGTGAAATGATATGGATTAAATCCACACCTAGAGGGTAATGCAACGAATCCACCTCTAATCATCTTCATTCCACATGCAACCAAACAGAGCCTAAACTGTTCTCATTCATAGCGAGAAACAAGGGTAGTTTGATGCCCTAATTCCACACCTTACAAGAGAACCAACACTATTGTGATAAAAATTTTAAAACTGCCAAATTAAAAATATTTTTAGATCTATTTTATAAGAGAATGTCGATAGAAATTTTGACCTAATAGTTTCCCCCGAGAAATATGTTTTGAGGATTAATTTTATGTGGTTCTTTACAAATGTTGTAATGCTTGTAATCAATATATTATTGATATTTATTATTATTTGTTTTTCATATTTACTTTATTGGATGGTGGATTGTGCTTGAATCCAATCCATATGTTAAGATTTCTTGATAAAGTTAAGGTTTATCATAGAAACCCTAACATATGGACGGCCTCCTCGCCAATATGCACTACCTCTTTTTTCCCCTCCTCTCATTCTGATTCTTGTTCTCATTCTTGCATCCATGTGCGTTGATCTGGTTCTTAGTTCTTGTTCTAGCATGGTATTCTTGTGTTGCTGAAGTAGACCTTCCTATAATCTCGTCTTGCCGAACTCCTTGTTTTGTGAGGGATTAAGCAAATGAAGGGGGAATAAAACAGCCATGGGGATCGAGTGATAGGAAGGGGGTTTTTCACTGATCACTGGATAGAATTAATCTCATTGGGGAATCAATACATAGGTACCAAACAAGCCCTAAGGCAGGTGATCTGCATCCAAAGGAGAAGGAAGAGAGATAAAAATGGTAGTATGATCTTATACTACAACAAAAACCATGATTTGGTAGTGTCCGGTAGGAAAAACTGAGTTTTACGTGTGACATGGACAAACGCTTTTTCTTATTGTGCACTATAGATACATTTCCTTAATATGTTAACCCAAAATAAAAACAGCATATTCTACTAACATATGCACCCTTTTTCACATTTTATTCATTCATCATGTTCAATAACGGTTGCTGACAGACATTTTTTTTAAATATATATATAGCAAAATGTAGAGAGAATTTTGAAAAAAGGAGTCATTTTATACATAAAAACAAAAATAAAAATACAAGGAATAAAAATATTGAGCCATCACTTAGCTCTAACCAGGGCTGGATGGGAAACTTGCTCTCTAGCTCCAAGCTGCATCAAATATTTAGCTCAGTTTGTTAGGGATTTAGTTCGAGCCAGCTCATGAGTTGCTCGGGAGTCTAACAAGCCAATGCAGAACCATGTAACACGCTTTATTAATTGAATTGTCTTAGCTTCAAAGGCTATGTTATCAAAGTCTCAAGTCCATATATAAGAGCGAATTAAGTCATGTTCATCCTTATTTGAGGTGCAACAAAGATTATTTGCATCATGATATTATAAAATTTTGGCATAACATCAATCATTTTTATATTCAGCTTATGAATCAAAGCGAGTTAATTAGCTCGCAATTTAACGAGCGAGGTGGCTCGATATCGACCCATTGCTTAAGACCCATGCTGAACATGATGTGCATGATGGGATGGGCCTCAAACAGTTGGGAACATATGGCCATGGTAGTCAGTACTAAGTAGATAGTAGGTACTCCAACATTGACCATACTATTTTACTAGACATCATCATTAGGTGGCCGCTAATTAATTCGCTTTTTATCCCTGGGATATGGGGGACTAATTAAGTATTCTTGTGATGTTAGGGAACATCACATCCCTAGACACATCAGTGACTGGTCTAAACTTTTGACTGTGCTAGGTACGGTGCAGCCTTGATCCAGTGGCGATTTGCTCTTCCTACTGTGTATTGTATAGAATTCTATCATAACACAAAGTAGAGACGATCATTAGCGACATCACACAAATAGTTGTTGCTAATAATACATGAGAGACGTGTATTCAACAGCCATCGCTAATGTGGGTTTCAAATTTGTTAAAAAAATAATGTATTCTAACGTCATTGCAATTTACAAAAGTATGACTCTTTTCAGGCGTTGTCTCTTAGTACACGCCATAGAAAGTAGTAAAAGTGAAGCGTACAGAACACATCTGTCCATTCTGAATTAGATGCCATGATTAAGAAAGTTATTAGTAATTACCTAGTTATAGCTTAGTGCACTTTTCAAAAATCCTCTTCCCATGGTTCCTTTCTCACGTCCGACAAATGTGTCCCTCCCATTTCCTCCTTTCAGAAGTTCTTAATTTAAAGTACAAATAGTATATTCTACCCTTCTTAAATTATTATTGCCATTGAATTTTAATATCATCTTTGACTATTCATCTTAGTTCACCATTGACTATTTTTTCACTAGTATTTGTAGATTGTTTGCTCACTAACTTGAATCGGGTTGTTTCCCGTCGTTGTAGTTTGGTAGAATCCATAGTGAATTGGAAGTTTAGCTCGTAACCTGTGTGACTGTGTGGGACCGCGACCCCTATTCCATGATGAGACATCTAACTTTCTTCGTGTTAGAGCAATTTGAAGCAGGCACAACTTCTTGTGTCGTATCTATGGAACCAAATCAGTGGGTCATCCGATCAAAAAAAAAAAAAAATCAGTAGCTCATCAACTCAATTTTCTAAGGTATGCCGTACGACGTGAGGTTTCAACTTATGTATTGTTCTAACTGTTTGCATCTATGTTCGTACTATATTTTCAACTGAAATTTTGGGGTTTTGCAAGAAAGAATTTTCCCAAAATGGGTCACACATTGGGTCACATGCTGGGCTTTAGTTTGGCCACCTATTGTCTACTCTATGATTATCGGCCTCTCCTCATCCCATGTTGAGGATTATCTTGACGTTAGCCCTATATTGTACTACCTCCGTTTCAAAATATAAACATTTCTACGTTTGATAAGGTCAAAATTTTTTTAACTTCTACCAATAATATCTAAAAAAAAATACATAATTTTTAATATAAAAATATAATTTTTATGAAAGTTTATTTAATGATGAATAAAAATATAATTTTTAAAAGATAAAATATTATTAATTATATATTATTACTGATCAAAGTGATAAAAGTTTGACTTTGACTAAATCTAAGAATGTTTATATTTTAAAACGAAGGGAGTAGTGTGTAGCGATGCCCCCTTGATACCATTTCTTGACTTGATGCACTTCGCAACCATACACAGCTATATTACAGATTTCAGCACTCGAGCAGCACTGGCAGTATATTAAAATTACTGATGCTAATTTAATTTAACAAGCCTAATGTTAGCGAAATGAAAATCAAGAAGCCTCAAAATGTTTGAGCTGATCTTAATGTTAATTTGCAAGTTAGAATGTTGAAAAAAACGACTGTATGTCATTCACATGTTTTACATGATATGTACAGTGATTGGGATGGCAATACCGCGAGTTTTTTATTCTTTAATTTTTTTTAATTAATATTTAAAAAAACCACGTCGAACTATATTTTTAGAATCTAAGACCGTTTTAGTCACATCAATCGTAGTGGCGGGATTTGTGAAGGAATCGCGCCACGTGGACCGACCTTGCTGGGTCCACGTCAGCCGCGGAATCCCAGCCTGAGGCCACGCATGTCGCGCCGATCAGCCTGGCGCGACTGGAGTCACGCCGATCTGTTTGACGTGACTCCAGCGCTTATGACGCGGCCGCTAGCCCCGTGCAGCTTCTTTCTCCTCCAGTTTCTTCCTCGCACGCCCACACCCGCTCGCCTTCTCTCTCCTCGCCGCGGCTTCTCCTCCAAAATCTGGCGAGGATCGGCCATCCTCCTTGCTCAAACTTGAAGCATTTGGTCCTTTAAGGTAGCTCTCCCATTACATCTGAGTAGATTTGTTTTTCATGCATGTTTTGGTTGGTTTTGGGCTAGTAGGGTTTAGTAAAATGTGAAGATTTTTAGTTGATAATTTGCACGAATATGGTTGTTTGAGGCACGTTATATCGATAGATTATCATATTGCACCGCGATATTAACGTGTATGATAGTGTGCATGTGTTATTTTTCAATGTTAACTAATTTTTATTTATTTTTTGTTTTGTGATAGATAATTTTCGAAAACTAGAGTGTTATTTGTTGAATGGATTGTATAGTTCGTTTATTCCATCATTGCATTATGAACGAAAATGGTGAAGTGGTTAAGAGGTGCGAAGAAGTGATTTCATTTGAAAAACCACCTTCATTTTGTGAAGTTGAGGCAAGAGTGAAGTCTATTGCTGAAGTTGATAGTGGTTTTAAGTTTCGCGGTCGGTTTGATACGGGAAGTGGCGGTAGAGTGCATTACATTTTGTTGAAATTAGCTTCAGAAGATGATTGAAACCTTTATAAGGGCTGTTTGAAGGATGCTCAAGTGAAATGTGCTGAGGTTATAGTTGATATAGTTGAGGAGGAAGAGGTTGGTCATATTCTATTAGCATGTGAAGATGTGTGTTTGGAGGAGGAGCCAATTGAGGTATTGACTGCAGTGAAACCTGGTTTGGAGAAGAATGAGGAGAACCAAATCAATGTCACCGGTGTATGATTGGACGGTTGTTAATAATAATTTTAATGAGGATACTTTTAAGGTGGAGAAAGAGAACTCCAATAAGAAACATATTCGAAAGGGTTGGAGGAGTCATCGTCGGATAGTGAAGGGGGTGATTTTCATGACAACGAAGTAGGTTTCGAAGATGAGGATGTTAGTGATCTTGATGGAGCGCAAGCTGCTGAACATGAGAACATATGTGGTGATGTTGAAATAAATTGAAGTAGAATATATAGTGAAGATGAGTTGCGTGCATTGAAAGATATGAATATAAGGTTACCTAAGAGGCCAATGCATGCCGACCTTAATAGGACAGAGGATGCTATAGCGGGCAATGGCTTTAGGTTACAGAATCAACCTAGTGATACTCAGAACCCTTTCATCAATAAGGGTATGACTTTTGAGACTCTAAAAGATCTCAAATATTTCTTCGAGTACTATGCAGTGCGGCACCGTAGACCTTACTATGTGTGTAACTCGAGCAAAAAAGAGAGGTACACAATCAAGTGTCAGCATACAACATGTCTTTGGAGTGTTTGGGCCCATATACAAAAGAAGCATGGTGGACGTTGGAAAGTGACCAATGTGAAACAACCTCACACATGCGGTACAGCCCATATTAAGCAAGTGCATTCACAATGCACGGCGAGGTACCTTGGACTTCGCATTGCTCCAATGTTATGGGCTGACTACAACATCACTTTTGCATCTCTTATTGAGGCTATACACGGTTTCACCGGTTACCGTATGAAGTATGACAAGGCATAGAGGGTGAAACAGTTCGCTATGACCAAACTTTGGGGAGATTGGAAAGAGTCTTATAATACTATACCTAGAATTCTGAGTGCAATTGCTCATTACAATCCTGAAACAAAATATTTTATAGATACCTAAAGAATACTAGGTACCGATGGTGAGGGAATGATGAAACATGTGCTCCGCTGTGTGTTTTGGTGCTTTTCTCAGTGTGCAGAGGCTTTTAGTAATTGTCGGTCAGTGATTAGTGTGGATACCACTTTTTTAACCAGTAAATACAAGGGGACATTAATGTTAGCAGTTGACATTGATGCCGAATACCAACAGATTCTTCTATCATTTGCCATCATGGACAGTGAGAACAACTCGAGTTGGTCATGATTTGTTACACACATAAGACGCCATGAGGTCAAATAGACAGATATGCATGATTTTAGATAGGCATAAAAGTCTGCTTAATGCTGCCTCAGAGGAACTCTATGTATACCCTCCACTGGTTCATAGGTGGTGCATGCGGCACTTTGCTGCGAACATCTGGAAAAGATAAAAAGGCAAGGAGATTGTCAAATCTCTTTAGAGCGTTT
Organism: Zoysia japonica; assembly: GCA_001602275.1. Classification (NCBI taxonomy): domain Eukaryota; kingdom Viridiplantae; phylum Streptophyta; class Magnoliopsida; order Poales; family Poaceae; genus Zoysia; species Zoysia japonica. Next base: position 915,758 of record BCLF01000084.1, on the reverse strand, counting down.
GCATGGCTATAGAGGAGAGACAATTTAACAAACGGTTAGAAGAACAAGACATATAAATAACCACAATAATAAGTACTACATGTCCATCGCGCCAATAACAACAATAAAAATAAGTTCATACATTGTTATTAACATTAATTAAAATGAAGGAAAGATAATTAGTCATCTTCATCGTTTCGTGGATTCATGATACTTTTACCTTTGTCAAGCCGGGCCACCATTTCTTTTATCACATCCGCATCAAATTGCAACTTCTTGTTTCTCTCCTCTTTTTCATGTCTCCTCTTTTCCTACTCTCTTGCCTCTTCTTCTTCCTCTAGCCTTCTCTTCTTTTTGCTCTCCTCCAACCTAGTAAAATATGATTCCTAGGAATGTGGATCCTTCAGTCTTGCCTCGTAATAAGCTTTTTCTCTAGCCCTTTGAGCTTCTAACTCTTTCTGACGACACTCCTCTTGGTACACTGGATCGGCTAGCTTCTGCATCATTTCTTTACATCATGACATACACTCTAAAGTCGTAGCAAATGTATGTCATAGCGGAGACAAATGATTCCATGTCTCCTTAGGAGGATACTTCTCTCGATTCTACCTCCAATACTTCAATGCAATCTCATAAGCATCATTCTTATCCTTCATTTTATCAAGTCCAAACTCTATCTTGTATCAATGATCCATCCTGAGGGACATGTCAAATGTTCGTACCTGATTTTTTTCTTTTGCTTCTCAAAACCGACTCCCTTTGTTTAGGGTTATACAATTTCAGTTGCGCGTAAAATTCGTCCTGATCCCTCCATTCCTCCCAGTTGCACCTTCGAGTGTGCTGCATAATAAAGTACAAGTTATATTTCATATCCTAAGTGAAAACGAGCATGGAGAATGCAAACAAATATCACAAAATCAGTATATTACCCATGCATCATCATCACCTACTGTGTTGCCACAGAACCATCTAAATGCTAGCTCAGATGGAACCACTCCTCCTCTTGCTTGCATGCCGCATTGACACAAAACCTCTAGCATCTCATTGCATGACAAGTGTAAATTGTTACTCAAATTCGACCAATCTTCAGCTTCTATATAGTGAGATTTTAGACCATATATCCACTCCTGTAAGTCACACATTCGCCCATAATCATGCATAATGACATGGTACTTGTTAATATTAAGCAATGTCTTGAATTACAACAAATATTACTCCACATCTAACTTTACTAACCATGAACGCCTTAGGACAACGAAAAAATAGAGAGTATGTTAAATCAGCAGGCGGCCTTTTTAGCTCGGCTTGATGACCGCAATTGCACAACGGCGAATTGCGGATACGTCTTCGTGATGCTTCCGCCTTCTCCTCATCCGTTATAGCAGGAGGATTTGATGGTGGAGGTAACCATCGCTCGAAAGCTTCGTACTAGACCGTCTTGTATAGGTCATGTGAAAATAGTAGAATTCTTTCATCAACCATCTCTGGGCCATCAATCCATTTGAAGAATTTGCAACTACTTCAATGACCCTGTAAAATCATTGTTAATCATATGTATTTCTTCATTCTTTAATGTAATCCTTCTTTAATTAATACAATAATCTTACATAGCCTTTGTTACGGCACATATAATATGCACGTGCTACCGTTGTTGAATGTCTCGACTGAATCACCTTGGTAACGGAATTACATTCATACCTCGAAACGGGAAGCGATGGAGCCACTTCACCATCCGCCGGTATTGGAGAACCGTAATCTTTCTTCAGCTTCTTCGAATACAAATGACTCCACTTACCCTAAACAAATGTTTCAAAATGACACATCTTAATACAAATGATACGAAAATAAGTAAATTACTTCTACTTTTAACAAAAATTACGTATATTTCACTAAACCCTAACTACTCCAAATCCAAACAAAATGTTCGTGAAAAACAAGTCTACACGGAGGAAATGAAAGAGCTACCTTCACTCAAGACTCTTTTTCGAAGTTTGAGGAAGAGGGAGGCTTGATCCGGGCCGCATTTTGGAGGTGAAGTCACGGAGACGGAGAGAGAAAGAAGAGTGCGCATGTGCATAAGGAAGAAGAATGGAGGAGGAAGAGCCACGCGGGGCTGACGGCCGACTGAAATTCACTGAGCGTGACTCATGTCGTGCCAATCGGGATGGCGCGACTTGTGTGGACTCTAACTCGCGGTCCGCGGCTGACATAGACTCGGTCGCGTCGGTGGAGGTCCACGTGGCGCAATTCTTTCAATAGTCACGTCACTACGATTGGCATGACTAAAACGGTCTAGATTCTGAAAATATAATTCGGTGCGGTTTTTTTAAATATTAATTAAAAAAGGATTAAATAATAAAAAACTCTAATACCGCAGAAAATTTCGGTGCCAACTAAGCGAAGCCCCTGCAGCTAGGGATAATAAAAAATCTCGGTCTACCGAGCCTTTCTCAAACTAAATCATCACTTATTAAATTTTTTGTTTGAAAAGAATAAAAATTTAGCTTAATTATAATCTTATCCGATCTTTCTATATTTAATCTATTTTCTATTTTCACCCTACCTGCGGCTCGTACGGTCCAAGAACACATGCAATGGCCCTTTTCAGTTTTGACGGTCCTAGCTACTGGAAGACCATGCTGTGCACCGACGACGTGTTCTCCACAGCCACAGGTTACTTTCCGAGCCGGGCAAGCGGCAGAAGCAGAAGCTTCTTGGTGCTCGTGTCAACATGGCGTCGTGATAGTTCCTGAATCCTACATTGGTCGTCGTAGCGCGTGTGCCGGCGTCAAAGCTAAACACCGGCAACGGAACCCATCAAAGAGGGCCTGTGAAGAAGTCGTTGGTCGCTAGTCTAAATTGCACTCTAATCCTTGTTAAAGTAATGGTCCGTGATAATTAGTACGGCCAAAGGTTTCTCATATTTATAGATGCAGAGTACAACGATCATCTCTGGCTAACTAACATTCGTGTGGTCAACAAAACCACCGATGAAAGAGGAAACAAGCTTCCTAAATATAGCCTACACTATTCTAGAATTGGCTATTTGTTAACATAATTAGTTATCTGTTAACATCCCTCTCAATCTGGACTTCTGGAGATTAAGTTCAGATTGGTTCTGAATGAATTGAAGAGAGTATTTCCTAGTGGTTTTGTCATGATATCGGCCACCTGATCTTTTGATGAAATAAACCGCACTTCGAGTTGTTTGCTAGAGACTCTTTCACGAACAAAGTGATAGTCCACTTCAACATGTTTGGTGCGCCAATGAAAGACAGGATTTGCAGAGAGATATGTAGCACCAATATTATCGCACCATAAGCTGGGTGGCTGAGTTTGTGAAATTCCTAGTTCTCGCAGAAGAACCTGAATCCATATGAGTTCAGCTGTTGCATTGGCAAGAGCCTTGTATTCAGCCTCGGTGCTTGAACGGGAAACAGTGGGTTGCTTGTGAGAACTCCAGGATACAAGATTTCCTCCAAAAAAGATGGCATATCCACTAGTACTGCGACGATCATCAAGGTTCCCTGCCCAATCTGCATCAGAAAATGCGCTGAGCAATGTAGAACCAGATTTTGTAATACTCAATCCCATTTCTGCTGTTGCATGAACATAGCGCAGGATACGTTTGACAGCTATCCAATGTTCAGCAGTTGGAGAGGACAAGAACTGGCAAACACGATTAACACTAAATGATATATCAGGTCGTGTGAGTGAGAGATACTGAAGAGCTCCCACAACACTCCGAAATCTGGTGGCATCTTCAGCAGATAGTGGTTCACCATTGTGCAGAGACAATTTGTCATTGGGAAGCATAGGCGTTGCAACGCCTTTAGCTGTGACCATATTGGTTCTGGTTATGAGGTCTTTGATATACTTGCGTTGGGTCAAGAGAAGACCATGAGATGTATGATGAACTTCAATGCCAAGAAAATAATTCAGGGGACCAAGATCTTTTACAGCAAACTCTGTTTTAAGTTGAGCAAAGAGCCGATCTGTAGCTGAAGGAGATGAGCTCACAATGATGATGTCATCAACATAAATAAGAATATACATCTGAACACCTCCTTTGTTAAAGATAAAGAGTGAAACATCTGCTTTTGAAGCTTAAAAACCCAATTGTAATAACTGAGAGTTCAATCGAGAGAACCAAGCACGTGGAGCTTGTTTAAGGCCATATAATGACTTGGTTAGTTTGCACAGGTGGTTCGGATGATTTTTATCTATAAAACCAGGAGGTTGCTTCATGTAAACATCCTCATTAAGAATGCCATGCAAGAATGCATTTTGAATATCAATTTGCTTCATAGACCAATTCCTTGAAACTGCAAGTGATAATAGGAGACGAATTGTAGTGGGTTTGACTATCGGGCTAAATGTGTCATCATAGTCAATTCCATATTGTTGCTTGAATCCTTTAGCAACTAGGTGAGCTTTGTACTTGTCAATGGTGCCGTCTGGTTTGTGTTTGAGCTTGAACACCCACTTACAATCAATGACATTAAGGCCAGCTCTAGGTGGAACAAGCTACCAGGTATCATTCCTTATAAGGGCTTGAAACTCTTCATCCATAGCACTTCGCCAAAGTGGGTGCTTTAGAGCAGTGACATGAGATGTTGGCACTTCTTCAGATGTCCGAATAGCAGAATAAGTGACTGTACCATCAGTACGAATTTTGGGCTTCTTAATGTTGTTCTGGAGTCGAGTACCATACTGATGACTAGGATGTGGCACAATAGTATCTTCACGAGAATTTGTAATTGGTGCAACATCAGGTGACGATAATGATTCATTGACATGTATCTGATCAGTTGAAGATAAAGGAATATCTGGCACCGACTGAGTGTCACTTGAATCTTGTTCCTGTGCTGATGGAGAAATAGGTGTTGCGGGTGACTCCTCCATTACAGATTTCTGAGGAGTAATCTGTGCGCCTGAATTTTCTGCAGTCACAATGTTAGCAAGCAAGGATATATGCATATGGTCCGTGGTGAAATTAGTACTGCTGTCACCCAGATGTGAGTTAGAATTGGAGGGTGGTTTGTATCTTGTAAAGGGAAAAATTTTCTCATCAAAGATAACATCCCTAGAGATATAGATACGTTCAGAATCACTGTCAAGGCATTTATATCCTTTATGCAAGGAACTATAGCCTAAGAACACACATTCTTTTGATCGAAAAGAAAGTTTTTGTTTATTGTATGGATGAAGGTTAGGCCAGCAAGCACATCCAAAAAATTTTAATAGAGAGTAATTGGGAGGAATATCAAAAAGTCGTTCCATTGGGCATTGATTATCAATAACACGAGTAGGAAGACGATTGATAAGGTAGGTGGCTGTAAGAAAGGCTTCATCCCAAAATTTAAGAGGTACCGAGGCATGAGCTAAAAGAGCAAGGCCGGTTTCAACAATGTGGCGATGTTTGCGTTCAGCAGAACCATTTTGTTGGTGTGTGTGAGGACATGAGACATGGTGAGCTATTCCAAGAGAGCGAAAGAAGGTGTTGTGAATTTTTTGATATTCACCACCCCAATCAGATTGGACACACTTGATTTTCTTATCTAGGAGACGCTCAACATGTGCTTGGAATTGAAGAAATATTTTAGAAGCTTCAGTGCGATCGTGCATTAAATAAATCCAAGAAAATTTGCTGAAATCATCAATGAAACTAATATAGTATTTGAAACCACCTACAGACCAGGGGGCGGGACCCCAAACATCTGAAAAAAGTAATTCAAGAGGTGCTGTTGATCGATGGACAGAACTACTATAGGGTAATTGGTGACTCTTGGCTAGCTGACACGCATGACAAACTGATAATGATGACTCTCTAGTATATGCAATCTTATTAATACTAAGGATTGATTGAACTACTTGGGATGAAGGATGACCAAGTCGTGCATGCCAATCAGCATAACTGGCCGATGTGCTTGCTAAAGCATTCTTGGTATTGTTGACGTCTGATCCAGTAGGCTTTATGGGATAGAGACCAAAATCACATCGTCCTTCCAGTAGGCTTTGTTTCGTCTCCTGATCCTTAATAGAAAAATGCCAAGGATGGAATTCAAAAAAGACGTTATTGTCACGTGAGAATTTATGAACAAATAAAAGATTTTTGGAGATGTCTGGCACATGTAGAATATTGCGTAAAGCAAGAGGTTGAGCAGCAGTATTAATTTTAGAATGACCAATATGCATAATATTCAAACCTGCGCCATTGCCGACATGGACTTGATCGTTTCCATGACATCGATCTCGAACAGCAAGACGATCAAGATCGCTTGTAATATGATCTGTAGCAACTGTGTCAATGTACCAATTGGGATCAACCTTGTAAGAGGAAGTGGCAACCATAGCAGCAGGTGCAGGTTCATTGCTGTAGGAGTCATCCATTCTGTGCCAACATTTTATCGCAGTGTGGCCGATCTTGCCGCATATCTGGCATTGAGGCCGAGTAGCAGAGGAAGAATTACGGCCATCAGAGGACCGAGACATTGATCCTCCTTGTGAATTTGGATGACGACCACCACGTCCACGACTGCCACGGCCGCGGTTATTGTTTGATCCACCACGACCGGCATAATTGGCATAAGAGACTTGAGGCATCTGTATTTCAGCATGATGTTGTTGTTGACGGGCCTCAAACACCATCAGATGTGATAATACATCATCTAGTGTAAGAGGTTCACTCCTGGTTGTGATAGATGTGACAAAAGCATCATAATCTTGACCGAGACCAGCAAGGAGATAGGTGATCACCTCATCATCTCTAAGAGGAGAACCACCAGCGGCTAATTCGGAGGCTAGCCCTTTAATCTTGCGGAAGTAATCAGAAGCAGCGAGATCTCGTTTCTTGGTGGTGGCCAGCTCAACTCGGACCTGTACTGATCTTGTAAGAGTAGTAGATGCAAACATCCTCTGAAGGATATCCCATGCCTCCTTAGAGGTTTTTGCCGATACGACATCTTGAATAATTTCTTCAGTCAGAGAAGAAAGAAGTCCACTAAGAACTTGTTGATCTTGATTGTACCACTGATCATACGTCGGATTAGGTACCAATTCTCCAGCGGCATCTGTGGAGCCAACAAACTTAGATGGTTCCTTGATGGATCCATCAATAAATCCTATGAGTTTCGTGCTTCGAAGGTGAGGAAGAAGCTGGGCACGCCACAGGGTAAAGTTTGTTTTGGAAAGCCGGATTGTCACAGCATGGTGGATGGGGATTGAGGCAAAAGTGGTTGGCATGGCAGATGATATGAGATTGGAGAGCGTGGAGGGGGAGGCGGCGGCCGAAGAAGATGAGATTGACATCTTCAAGAAAAATTCCTTGGCTCTGGTACCATGTTAAAGTAATGGTCCGTGATAATTAGCACGGCCAAAGGTTTCTCATATTTATAGATGCAGAGTACAACGATCATCTCTGGCTAACTAACATTCGTGTGGTTAACAAAACCACCGATGAAGGAGGAAACAAGCTTCCTAAATATAGACTACACTATTCTAAAATTGGCTATCTGTTAACATAATTAGTTATCTGTTAACAATCCTAACGACAGTTCGAAGCGCCGATCTGATTCAACTTAGGTGAGCTCGGAGCTGAGCAGCGCACGGTGCCTAATGCCTTGAGCGACTGTTTTTTTACTGGTAGGTGCAATAAACATTAATCAAATTTACAAAAATATACATATAGGCCCTATTTGGATGCAAAGCATCTTGTGGAGTTTTGAAAGAATACTATGATTTTGTAAAAAACTTTAATTTTACAAAGTGAGTAGGTGTTTGAATGTTACAAATTTTGTAATTTTAAAAACCATGGTATTAGTAAAACTACATCCATTTTATAGTTCTGGAAACTTCGCTCGACTTTTTTTTTTTCTCTAAACCATGGTCTTACTTAACTTTGACTTCTTGATACCTTAGTTTTGGAAAAATATAAGAGTCCTTTTAAAAAAGACTAAGTGATGTTATTTCACATCCTAGAAGGTAAAACATGAATTTGGTCTCAACTGTTGATTTATATAAGAAAATATACCACTGATTACCGTTACCTGCCCAAAATTACTAATAATTTTCCAAATTGAATTATTCAACAATTAATAACTATTAAAAAACTTTTACCTCATAAGAAGTAAAAGAATAATGTAAGCTTCGAGATTAGTGTAGATGAACGATCCATATTCATTAGGGTCCTTTTTAAAATCTGCCAATTATAATAGCCAAACAGAACCTAAGATGCATATCTAGGTAAAAACACTTCGTAGTTTATTTAGGCTTGTGCAATTGAAGCCTTTATGATATATTTGGGTAGAATTGAAGGGTCATGTTATCCCTGGTGCGCCGTAACAAAACATGCAACCAGCGACACAACAAATTCCGGGATGTTACAGTCCACACCAAGTACGATGGACATTCAAAGTTGTTAGGAGAATATTTAGGATGTGTTTGATATGGCTTAAGAGCTAACTCTCAAATTTTGTGGAGTAGCTCAACCCCACTCCAAGGAATTGATGGATCCCTAGTTCATTTTTGCAGAGCACATTTTTTCCAACTCATGAAAGCCTGAAATAGTCTAGTCGCAAAGTTCTAAGCGTCTGTTTGTTTGGGCTTTTGTTTTTGGACTTTTAGAAAAGCTGGCTGGTGACTATTTAAAAAACTAGTTGATGAAATTTGAATGGTGGCTTTTGTAATATCGTTTTAGCTTCTCAGCACACCAAAATTCAAAAAAGCAGCTCAGAATGTGCTTTTCAGCTTTTAATTCATTTCATCAGAAGCTTGCTTTTCAGCTTTTCCAAATCAAGCTTTTCAGAACCCGTTTGTTTCAGCTTGTAAGCTGAAACAAACAGGGCCTAAGTTAATTATCCATCATTACCACTGGTCAAAGTTGATGTAAAAAATCAATGGTATCAATATTTTAAAATCAAAAGGAGTATAGAGCTTGAAATAAAATAAGCAATAAAACATCAAGTTCAATTATTTGCCCACTTCCAAGTAAATATTGGGTCCCCAAGACAGTAAAGATCCTTATTTTCGTGTTCGAAAAGACTTTTTCAGCCTCTAGCTAACATGGATTACAAAATCGTTAAAAAGTCGATCGGTTTTCATGATTTTCAGTAAAATCAGTTCGATTTCACTGAAACATCGTTTTGTTATTTTTTTAAAGGATAAAGTCCAATTTACTCCCTTCATGTATAGTCAAAGTTCAAATAACCCTCTAAACTATATTTTGGGTTTATTTTACCTCGTCAAAACATGATTTTGGGTCAATTTACCCTTTCGTGCAATTTGTCTTCTTTTTTTCTTGATACACAAGTATAATCTTCAGACCAAACTTTTACGATTTGATAAAGCACATCATAACAGATGTTAAAAAATGATTATAATTTTTTTTATCATTATTGTTATAGGGAAAGACATTTAATAGTAAATTCATATTTGGGATACAAAACTATATGAAAAATAATGGTAAAAAATTCAAGATGTATTTTTTTAATATGTGTTATGATGAGTTTTATCTTAAAATTATGTTTGTGAACGGGGAATTAAAAAAACAAATTGCATGAGGGGTAAAGTGACCCAAAATCATGTTTTGGTGGGATAAAATAAACCAAAATATAATTTAGGGTGTTATTTGGACTTTGGCTATACTTGAGGGGAGTAAATTGGACTTTATCCTCTTTTAAAAAATTGAAAATTTTGAAAATAGGTAAAACCCAAGGATTTCAAAATTTGAAAATTCAAAATCAGCGAAACTAAACCAGAAATCTGATTGGTTTCACCCAAATTTTGAATAATTTCATTCAAATTTTGAGTTTGAGTTTGTAGTGCTTTTTGATCAGTTTCACTGGTTTTTATTGTTTTCAATGACACCGGTGGAGACCGGTTCTGCCATATGAAACGGTAAGTTAAACCCTGCTGGGTACACTCATGCTCGTTTCCGAAGTAAACATGAACTATTTTGTCTCAAGGTCACTTATGTGGTACAATTCCATGTTGGACATTGAATATTTTGGAATAAAAATGCTCTGCAAAATGCCTATCCTCTAGGAGATAAAGCAATCACAACACTACAAATTTAAGATGTGGTGCCATAAACATAAACATTTTACATGGCAATTTATTACAAGACATTACATTTAATAAATATCGAGTAATTTTGTGATACTGACATAAAAACGCAAATTTCTTGTGCTATAAAGAATTCTCTATTTATGTACTCCCTCCGTTCCAAAATATAAGTATTTTAGGATTAGTCAAAGTCAAACTTTTATCACTTTGACCATTAATAATGAAGAATTAATGAGTTTTGTCATATAAAAATTATATTTTTTGTATTCATTATGAAATAAGCTTTCATAAAAAGTATATTTTTATATTATAAATTATGTAATTTTTTAAATATTATTAGTAAAATTTAGAAAAATTTGACTTTATCCAAACTTAGAAATGCTTATATTTTGGAACGGAGGAAGTAGTTTTGAAATAGTAGTACCAGCTTATTAATTTTGCAGAATATATACTTAACTCTTACTCCCTCCGTTCTTTAATTGATGTCGCCATTGACTTTTAAATTCAACTTTGACGATTTGTTTTATTCAAAAAATTTGCTCGAATGTGTAAAATTTTAAGTTGTGATTCAAATATCTCTAACGATAAATCAAATTATATCAAAATATATGAAATTTATCAATTTTTTTGAATAAAACAAATGCTCAAAGTTGAATTTAAAACTCAATGGTGACATTAATTAAATAACGGAGGGAGTAGATGGGAGGAAATAAGGGGGTGTTTAATTGTCTGCTGGCGTTTGGAACAAGGAATAGTTGAAATCAGATGATTGGAATTAGGATTCGTGGCTCCCTGCCGTGGTGGGCTCTTAATGGGTTGTGCTTGGTGGCCCGGTGACGTGCTTAATGGGCTGAGGTCTAATCGGACCATGTCCGTGCCGCCCATTGGGCTGCCAACCCTGTGCCGGGCTGGTCCGGACTAAAAATTATTTGGCCCGTATCAAGCTTGGCCAGGCTAAGTTTTTCATGCTTGAGGCGAGCTGAGGAAGCACGGCCCGTAACCCCCAACAAAGCATCCTTCTGACGTTCATCCTCACCGCCACCGTCGACGCCGCCCACCGGACCCAAGCAATCATGGCTTTGGCCACCGCCCTCGCCCGCGCCGCCACGCGCCTCCTCCCCGGTGGCCTCCATCCCTTCACTCCCGAAATTTATGCCCCTTCTCTCTTGCTCCGCATCAACCGCCAACTCTTCGACGCCTCCGCTGCCAAGGAGACCCCCGCTCCAGAGGAAGACGAGTCGTGGAAGGAGGCCGAGGCGGAGATCCTACGCGACGTGGAGCCCATCTTGGAACTCGTAAGGAAAATCCTCCATTCCGGCAGGTCAGCTTCACTTTTACCTTTCAGACTGCCACGCTATCAATTATCAAACCTTCTGTTGGCTTGCTTATTTATTTCTTCCACTAGGTGATCTCTAGATATGGTACATGAGATACTTGTTCTTTTGTCCACATGAGCGTCGCAATCACTTCTGTGCTGTGATTAAGAAACTTTCACGATTAAGGGTGTGCATTCTGCAAGTTTCGCAATTTGCCTCCTTAGGGATATATATCGCATGCATCTTAGGACACTATTGTGGTATGCTTCTATTATTTTGGGACTATTATTCTAGTGATACTAGATTACGAGGAGACTAGTGGTGTGGACAAGTGAGCTATCAGAGCTTCAGAAGGTTGGGAGACTATGAATACTTTTTTTGACTGGAAAACTGGGACTTTATTGAGCAACATTACTGGGCAAATTGGCTGATACAAAGCCAGCAGTATTTGCTGGAACCCAACTTTTTCAGCTACTAGTAATTCTGACCCTCCAGACCTGAACCTATCTTGACAATTTTACATGTACAACATTACAACATTTTGATCGAACCACTTTGGATTGAGTGAAGGGGAGGGTTTTGATGCTTTCATTTCTTGTTTTTGATGTTTCTTAGCTGAGGGTTGTTTTTTGGAATCAGGAATTAGTTGTGGGTTGCAATGTGGATTTTTTTCCCCAAAAAATAACCAACAAGGATTTTTGTACCGGCAATCTCCAAATTTCAGAGCAATGATCACTTCCTGGGCTGAGTTTGTTATAAGCCACTAGTTCTTGCGTAACTTGCTCCAGATTGAGAATTCTCCAACAGTGCTTGACTAACTTGTATTATAAAAATAAATGTGGCCCATCTTCATCCAGCAGTTGCAATACAAGCAGTGGCTATTATCCATATCAACTCTCCTATGCATTGTCAGCTTAGTGGTAAAATGTTGTGTATAAACTGCCAACAAACATCTTAGTTTTGCTTGGGCAGGGTAAGAACCAAAATATTAAGACAGAGTCAATTGTTTTTTCTCTACTAACAATGGAGCACGACTATGTCAGTATCATTTATGTAGATTACAAGCTCATTTGTCGAGCCTAGCATTACTGAAAGTACCACATGGGGATCAAATCTAAGGTCGTGGTCAGGATTATTTGATGCTGGAATAAAAAAAAAAAAGAAATGATGGAATGGGCTAGCACCTGTTTAAGAAGCACATATTGCTTGAAAACCTATTTTTTTGTCCGATGAAAGTTTACTAAAATAGAATATTCTTACCTGGTATGGCACTGGCACTGAACCAAGTAATGTCTTCCAAAAGAGAAAAATAGATATATGCCATATTCATTAAGTAACTGCAAAGAGAGGAACATCCTCTCCTTTGCATTGCAAAAGCAGGCTATATTGAGATTCAGCTATAAATATTGTGCAGATGAAATTGCTACGTAAAACTTCATATATTCTTCTGAAAAATATTTTGTCAATCTCCTTACTTAAAATGTAAACCATAATCACATATGAACTCTAGGACAAGCATTTTAGCCTTTTCTCATTTGTCAGCTTTTTATTTTTATTACTCTTATTCCCAACATTATTTCATGAGCCACACCATCATCCCTTTTTGGCCTACAACCTACTATGCAGTAAGGCAAGGTGAAGCACGTAGGTATATTCTATAAGTAGGCACCTCTTGGACACTTCAGAGCTCAAGTTCGATGTTGTGGCAACGACATACTGCTACTTTATGGCTAGATCATGACTTCCTGGAGGCCACTTTTGATGTGCATGGCTACCTTTTGGGTACAAAAATTGGTTGGTATTGGCTTGGATCTTACCATTGGTTTACTTGATCGAAGAAGCTGTAAACCTCAGCTGTTTCTCCTTGTTGGTTTGACCTTGATGCTTTCAATTTGCACCCATCCTCTCTCCTCTGCTTCTTCACAACGTTGCCCATCCCCCTTGCCTCTTGCCCACCGCAATTAAATGCAGTAGTCCACGGTTCCAGGCAAACAAACTCCTCTCTTGGCATTTGTTGTCACCAGTGGCAATAAACTAAATGTTAAGGGGTCAGTAGCTCTTGTGGTGGCTGATAGTTGTGAAGAGGTGGCTCAGTTGTTAGTTTTGCTGTCAAGGGGTAGTGCCTAGCGTCTAATCAGAGGGCTAGTTTGTTTTGTCATCAGTAGGTGTTAGTCAAGACGAAGGTGCCTACTCAAATGGTCAAATGACTTTATGCCTATCAGGGAAAGTGCAACGTGAAAAATCCAACGGACCCTGGATTTCCAAGTTCACAGGAAAATATATGGTGTTCCTTTGGGCTAGAGGATTTTTACGCATCTTGATCCTTTGGGATTTTTCATCTAATAAAGGTCCTTGGTAATAAAAGAATCGCACAGCAGAATTTGCTATGGATTGAGTTCCTGTGCCCCAATCCCAGTGGAAAAAACAAACATTAGCTCAAACCTCATATTTTGAGAAGTCCCATGTACACCCTCTCTCTCTCTCTACCATGTCTTTCCATCCTGTGGGCAAAACAAACATGTTAACCCTGATTTTCCTAAGTTTTGAATACCTATATGATCGCGTTGTATGAAGCATTCTAGTCCTTCATTTTCTTTTTCCTATGCTGCCAAATTTCTGCAATACACAGAAGCCTTTAAAGTTGCCTGAAACATGAAGGGAAAACAAATTAATCAAAATTATGCAGTGCTCTGCACCACGAACTTCAACACTGGATAATTCAAATTTAAGACTGACTTGCCGGAGAAGCTTTGTAGTCCTTGAGGCTCTAAATACCACACACTGGGATGGTGTCTAATGCTTGCTGCCAGGTTAGTTTTCTGTAGTCACTGGCACATGTGTTTCCCAACTGGCTCCCTTTCTTCATGGAAATCTTTACAGCTTAGTCCATCTGGAAACAACGCAATGATTGTATTTTTAACAGATCTTGGCGTGTCTTTAACCTATGAAAGAAAGGCTTCATGGATGAAGGTACACTGGAGGCCACAAGAATGCAACCAGATGCTCAAGAGTTTTCCTATACATTTTCCTATTAGATAGCTTCTCCCCCTCCTCCTGTTCGTTCCTATAATATTTCCTCAGCCTTACTGTTTCTTGTTTATTATATTTATTACTAAATTACCAGGGCAGGGGCTTCCCTTGCTGTAAACTTGGTGCCAAACTAGTTGAGTCCATCACGTGAAGGATAATCTGTTAGTTGCTGAGGTTCAAATATCCCGTCAACTAGGCTTCTATCTCAACACTAACATAGAAGAGAAGAATGCGTGTGCATGTAGGCATGTTGCTTTTTTCTTATGTGCATGCTGATTTATGCAGTTGCTGGTGCAACTATTTTTCTCTTTATAATTTGCTATACACTAGTTATTCTATATGGAAGGGGAGTTCTGGCATAGCGGTGAAGCTGTTGCCTTGTGACCATGAGATCATGGGTTTGAGTCCTGGAAACAGCCTCTTGTAGAAATGTAGGAAAAGGTTGTGTACAAAAGACCCAAAGTGGTCAGACCCTTCCCTGGGCCCTGCACAAGTAGAAGCTACGTGCACTGGCCTGCCCTAGTGAGTCTTTATGCTTGCTGCACTGAAAAACACTTAATACTGGAGTGTCTTATGTTGATATGCTGTAAACATCTAATACTTCCAATTCATGAGGATTTAGTGTTTCATTTTGTTATAGCAGATATGGATATGGTGGATTTATAAGCCCAGATGATCAAGAGGTTGTGGTAGAAAAGCTTCTTTCTCATCATCCCCGTTCAGAAGAAAAGATTGGTTGTGGAGTTGATGCTATAATGGTGAGTATGTCACTGCTTTTTTTATGGCTGGTACATTGATAATTTAAAACCTTGTACAGTATTTTGCCCCAGTTCTCCTAAGGATATAGTTAGGTTCACGTGCATCTTTCTGTTGTGCCCTGCAATAGAATCTTCGACACCTAATTCAGGTACCTTGTAATGTGGAAGGCAAGGTTGTTTAGGAAGTGTTATTGAATATATTGTCGAGGGAGTGATCGAAGTGTTGGGCGAGTATTAGGTGCTGCAATGTTGCACCTGAAGAACATACTAGAAATCACGCACGGCGTTGCCGTGCTGACTCTACTTTATTCCTGTTAGGTACCTCTGTTTCATTCAAATACTGAAACATCAACAATGATTAACCAAATTTAACATGCTATTATGAACAAATGGACAGATGCTATGTCGTATGACAGAACTGAAGTCTAATCCTTGCTAGTTTCACTACTATATAGATTGTAGTTAATTTACTCATAATTTATAATCATTGAAGTTGTGTGCATCTACATTTGTATTGTGTTGTTTAAGAGTTTTTTTTTTCTCGAACACGTAGGAGAGCTGCGTATCATTAAATTAAGAAGAAGAAAGGGGTTAAAAGAAACTCCAAGAATACAAACTCACACACACACACACACACAAGCACCCAAAAACAAAGAAATCTAACCCAGCAGCTAAAAGGACAAGTCAGCCCTGAATCTGCTGGGCCTGAAGGAAGGAGATTCCTTTAGCTCCCACCAGCGACCAGAGCGCAGCCTCCTCCTTAGCTGAACGAAGAGCAGTCACAAGGCAGGGGGCAAGACCATCAAATAAGCAGCGATTGCGATGCTTCCAGAGAGTCCAAGCACCAAGAATCACCAGCGAATTTAGGCCTTTGCGCACTTGACCAAAGACCTGGGAGCAACTCTGTCCCCACCAATCATCGAAGGAGGCTTCGCCCGGTTGTGGACATAGAACCTGCAAACCGACCAGCTGCAAAAGGCAGAACCAGAACTGTCTGGAGAGGACACAGGTGACTAGAAGATGATCGATCGTCTCAAATTCTTGGTCACACAGGACACAGAACTCTGGGTGGTCAAGCCCCTGCTTAGCTCGCCGCTCTGCAGTCCAGCACCGGTCATGCTCAGCTAGCCAAATGAACAACTTGCACTTCCCTGGCGCCCAAGTGTGCCAAACATGGCTAGCAGGTTCAAAGATAACTGATCCTTGGAGAAGAGCCTCATAAACGGATCTAGCTGAGTACCTTCCTGAGGAAGAGAGCTTCCAAATATGAGAGTCCTCTGTGCCCGGCTGCAGAACTACCTCCACAAGCAAAGTCCACAAGTCAAAGAACTCTCTCAAGGCAGCCACCGAGAGGGTTCCTTGCATGTCTTTTAACCAAAGATGGTTGGTCAAAGCTTCTTGGACTGTTCTCTTGTTACGCCTTCTTGTAGGAACCAAAGCAATCAAACTAGGAGCCAGAACCATAATGCTTTTACCCTGCAACCAATTATCTTTCCAAAACAGAGTGTTTGATCCATCCCCAACAACTGTGCAAACCGCCAGAGAAAAGAGAGCATGAACCTGCTTCGGAATATCCTGAATCGGGAAGAAGGTCCACGGCTTATTGGGCTCAGATTTTTGTAGCCAGAGCCATCTAGCTCTCAGGGTGAAGTTAAGCAGCTTGAGATCCGAAATCCCCAACCCACTAAGGGACTTAGGACGAGTAAACTTAGGCCAGGCTTGAAGACAGTGACCACTCTTGGCCTCCTTTCTGCCACGCCACATAAAATATGGATAATGAGTCTAACAGAAAATAAAAGAAAATGAAGTGAGGAAACGTCCAATTCAGACTTTGCTTGACCCTATATACAAGTGCTTGACTATAAATAGATAGGAGATTTATCAATGCAATAATTTGACCATAAGAGGCAATTTTAGCATAGACAATAATGCACATTGTACCATCTACTTTTGGTATTACCGATGGTGAAACCAAATATGGATAATATAGAATAATAGAATAAGTTCTCGAGTAACAGGAACTCCTATGTTGAAAATTTTAAACTCACTGTTTCTACTTATACCAATTTCAGAGCTTATTTGATGAATCACCAAGGGACAAACAGAAGTACTTTGTTCATTCCCATATAAAAACACCATGGCGATGCTCCCTAATCTGTACCAAAGAATACTACCAAGTCAAGAACATGTATCAGCAAAAACATATGACAAAGTAGGCATAACAATTACCCAGGATCTTGAATACTCTGACTGAACCATGGCGCCTGCGATAAGAATATGTTGAGTCCTCCCAACACTCCAAAAAGGCCATCACAAAGATATAGCCATGTGCTGTAAAAACCCAGGTCGCCAGTATCAGAATATGGATCACCTCTAGAGCCATGTCTAGATAACTCGTCCCATTGAACTGTTCTATGGTTTCTTCTTGTTCACTGTTGCTTGAATCTCTGCATTGTCTGAGATCATATCATCATAGATTTCCACCAATCTGACCACATGGCTTGCTGAATATGGAAAGGTCTGCTCCTGTAGGGACTGAATCTGTGGTTGAAGTACTAGGTAACATAGATGTTAAGCTAGATTGAAATAAATATGATCTTTTGCTTGACATGCAAGTTATGGATGAAATCGTCCGATGTTATGAAAGAGGGGTGGAAATCAGATTCGGAAACTGATCTTTTTGCTAGTGCTGACTGTATTAAGAACATCTTCCGAATCTGGTTTTATAGAACTTATTCCTTCTCTCAATGTTCTGTCAATACTAACAGCTTCACTACTGAAATTTCCCCCAAGACATCTTTGTCATTTGAACTTGCGAGGCCACTTGTTTTGAGCGTTTTGAGTATCCAGGACATCTTCCTTGTTTTCATGATAGTTGAGGTGACTGAACATGAGATGATGGTTTATTATAGGGCTCGAAGAGAAATAATCTCTTGGATCTGTTTTTGTTTGCTCTGCTTGCTGAGATCTTGCTTGTAGAAAATTCTTCCCTGATATTAGATTACAATAGAAAATGTAATATAGAGACAAGAGGCTATCCCCTGCTGAAACTATATATAAAAAAAAAATCCTAAACAGCAAGCACGTGATGACTTGAACAGGAAATATGGCCCAAACTTGACAAATTTGTTTTGATCTGTCATTCATATCCAGTCCTTTCATTTTACACGACAGCCATTCGCCATTCATTCATGTGCCTTATAGAAAGGTACTCGTACATGATATCAAGTGTTCGCATAAAAAATCCTAGCAGGTCTAGAGGTCAATCTGCGGGCAAATTCATGCTCGTAGACACAAAATCGCGTTATCTGGCATTGGAGCTACCTCATGAGTGCACGAGGAGGCGGCCACCGCAGCAGGTCTCCTGTCTCCAGCCGTCTCCATCGTTGACGGTTGCTACAGAGGATCCGGCAGCGAAGCACCCGCACGAATACCATCGCTCTTGCGCTTTCACGTTTTTTTCCTTCTCTTTTTCGGGTCTCGGGGGGTGGGGGGGGGAGCGAAGGACAAAAGAAATTGCTGCAGTGACGCTGCATCGTGCTGCGTGCGTGCATGCTGCGAGGGCAGGGATGCGGGATGCAGAGTAGCCAGGTAGCGGGAATCCGGAGGGTGGCGGTGACCGGAGGAGGCGGAGGGGGAGCGGCGACCTGATGGAGAAGGCACGCTTTGGGGGAGGCGGCACCTTGAAGGAGGAGGCTGAAGGAGGGCGGAGGGGGGTCTGCGTGGGAGGCACGCGAGGGGGCGGCAGTGGCAAGATGTTCATCGAACGGCTGAGATTGACGATGATGATGTGGCGCAATCCTGGGCCGAGCTCGTGTTCAGGATTCATATATAAAAGATAGGATAATGTCGTTTTTCCTTTAAAGGTTTGAACTAAGATCAAAGCAAGAAGACATTCTGCCCTTTAGAAGAATTATGATGGAAATAGATTGTTGACCCTATGCTGAAGTAATTTTGGATTGTCTGCTTAGGACATCTAATGCTTATGATGCACACTACTTCTGTGATAATACCATTTTACACAGAAATGCACTTACTATAATTTTTGATATGGAAGGTGGACAGGCACCCTAATTACAAGTCAAAATGCCTTTTTGTTCTTCGAACAAATGGTGATTTGGAAGATTTCTCTTACCGCAAGTGTCTCCGGGCATACCTTCAAGGGAAATATCCATCCCACGCAGACAGGTTTCTTCAGAAACATCTTGTTCAGAGGTGGCGGCGATCGGCTGATCCTGAGAAGTAGAAAGTCTTATATGATGGTTCTTGTGGCTGATGGGCTCCTGGCATACCTTGAATGGAAATATTCATCCCACGTGGACAGGTTTCTTCAGAAACATCTTGTTCACAAGCAGTGGCGACCTGCTGATCCTGAGAAGTAGAAAGTCTTTTAGGTGATGGTTCTTGTGGCTGATGGGCTCTTTTGCGGTGAAAACATGGTTATTTTGCTTGCAGTCAGCAGTAGCAGCGAACATTACCCATTTGCTGTTGCAATGGGTGCGCAATCCTTGTTCGGAGTGTATTTTGGGATTTACGTTGAACCTCCATGACTTTTTATGATTAATCACCACCGTAATTTAATATAATCGTGGTATTCGAAAAGAAATATTAGTATACCTATACAATATATATTCCTGCTCGTCATGATTTACCCAACTAACTCTTGAGAGTCGATCACCCGTTTCCTTTTATCATCAATGTGCCCGCCAGTTTGATATCCCTGTTCTCTATTCACTCTTCAAATGATTCACCATTGCGTATAGCATTCATTGTTGGTTGCATACAACAGGCACGACCTCGAGCAGATGAGCAAGGCTCCACATATCTCACCTCCCGGCTTCTTCGCAGCTATCTGCCACCTACGACTACGAGCCCGCGCGGAAGCACCAATACACCGCCATCGCCGCCTCTGAAGCCAGATGACTCCGTGCTGCAGGCTCAGAGTGCACGCTCCTCAGCTTCAAGGAGCGGCCGGCCCCAGCCTCCAACGCCGAGCACGCCTCTGTCGGTGTGTCCCCCACACATTGCTGTTCCACAACAAGGAGAACGTGCTCGTGACATGTTCTCACCGCGTCACGTACAGGTAGGAGTAGCGACCCCTTCGCCCCCTTCTTATTGTGCCCGCGGGCCGTGATGTGTTTTGGATGATTCGACTAACGCGTTGGTACTGGGTGTAAGTATTGGCATCAGATGCAGGACGTGGTGTCGCTTTTGTCGCACCCGAAGAAGAAGAACAAGGTCGAGTCCAGAGAGAGCAGGGCACCACGCTCATAGAGCTGGTCAAGTTCAGTAGCTCATTTTGAAGTTTTGAGCTCAAATTCAATGCTAGAATTTTGAAGTAAACTCTCTTGATAAGAACAGCTATAATTTTGAACTCCAAAGTGAAAGTCCCTAATTTACAAATAATTTAACTGTCCGAAGGTTGGTTCACTCTCTTTGCAAATGCTAGTTACGATGCTCTAGAGGTTGCAGAAAGAATTTTGTACCTGGCTACAGAATTAGAATTTTGTAGCCAGACCGGTAGATTGAGCTAGGTTGCGGTTGATTGAGCCAGGTTGTTTCACGGATCGCCGAGTTGTTTCACCTAACCAGGACAATCAACAAAATCCGGATCGCACGCCAACAAACAACCAACAGAATCTACTACCATCTCGGCAACAGAAACTCACCAACAGAAAACTACCCCAGCGACGACAGCGCGGTATCGTCATTCGTCTTTGTGTTCACGTCTCTGCCGAGCTGTGCCGCCCCATCACCGCCGCGCCACGCCGCGCCGCCTCTTCCCGCACACGCCGCCCCGTCTCAGCTTGGCTCCGACGCGCTGTGCATCCTCATCTCCGACGCGCCGCGCCTCCTCGTTCCCAGTGAGCCGAATCGTCCCCAACACGCCTGTCGCCCAGTCCCGGCCACGCCACATCGTCCCCG
>BCLF01000084.1:852169-894142 GCA_001602275.1 Zoysia japonica | reverse complement strand
GCGTCCTTGTCCTACTATATATATATAGAAAGCTGTTATTCTTCACCCGGACCCGAACTTAGCCCAGCGCGCGACCTCAACCGCGCCCCGACGGACCTGACCGCGCGCGCCCTGATGGACCCGAACTCAACCCCGCGCTCCTCCGCCGCCACCCACCGTCGGCTTGACGCCCCTGCCGCATCCACCGCCCCTGGCTCCAGCGGCGCCCCCGCCGCCTTCGCTGTTGCGCTAAATTCTCGTCGTGAGACGCCTCCACCCCGACACCGCCCACCGCCGGATCTACCTTCATCCCTTTTTCTATGTCCGGTGGCAGAGTGGAGGAACTCAGGGGTACAAATCCGCGCAGCTAAGGATTCTCCGGTGACGATGGTGATGGCGGCTGTGCCGCGAGCTCGCTGAAACCCTAGAAATTACTGAATGCAATGACGTGATCCGCACTGATGAAAAGAAATTACTGAAGAAATCGATGAAAATTACTGAAGAAGGGAAACTTACTGACGGAGTCGAGAAATTATCGAAGCGATCGCAACAAAAAAAATTACTGAAGGTAAGTTAATGAAAAAAAGTTGGTCGGTTGGTAGGCGCAGGTCGCAGGCGCGCGCGGGGGCACGTCGGTCGGTTTTGATTAGTTGGCCTGGTCGTTAGCTGATAAATTGGGTATGGGTGAAGAATAGCATATATATATATATATATATTATATATACAAAATTAAGCAAAAAGAGTCTAGGAAATAAAAAAGAAAGAATTTCTTATTTCACTGTAAAAAAGTCACAATTTCCCTTCATGGCCCTTTCTGATTTAAACTTCTCTATATGTCCAAAAATTCATTTTTGATTTCTTATTTGTCCCTTCTGTTAGTTCACTCGCTAATGGTGTTAAACGGGTGAAAAAATGACCGTTTTACCCCTGATTTGTATTTGTTTTGTTTTGAACATTAGTTTTTCCTTTTTGCATGGTTTTATAATATGATAATTGCACAGAATTGTTTATAACCTATGTGGCCCAAATGCGCATAACAAAGTTTAAAATTATGAAATTATCAAACCATACAAAAAATGAAAAAATAATGTAAAAGTGAAACAAATAAAATGTCCAGGGGTAAGATGGTCATTCCCATCTGCACTTAACACCATTAGAAAGCAAAAATGATTGAAAGGCCAAATAAGAAATCAAAAATGGATTTTGAGCTATATAAGGAAGTTTAAATCAGAAAGGGCCATAAAAGGAAGTCGTGACTTTTTTTGGGCCAAATAAAGAATTATCTCAAAGAAAAACATACCAGTTTTGTGTACTCCAGATTCACCATGCCTCTTTTATTGTCCTAGCTTTTTCAAACTCCATAGTTTTGATGCCTTGAAGCCTTCTTTCTTGAATCTGAAAATAACAGAGTATAAGAGTAAGAAATAAGAATAGAATCTGACTAAAACTCGAGACAAAGCAGTGATCCATTAGAGAAAAGTAGCAAACAGTAGCCAACAAGACATCAATAGAGCATCAGCAGCATTGCAACCAGCACATAATTAATATGTCTTACAGTAGCAGGAACCAGTACGTAAGCAAACAACTCTTAGAACTTTATCTAATGAGCTAATTAAGCAAATCATAATCGAAATTGAAAGCTTCATCAGCAGATGCTGCTACAGCTCCACTAAGCAGACTCCTCATCCTCCATTGCTTCTGTTGTGTCAGGTTGGCCTCCATCCTCTATGTCAGCATGATCACTGTCATCATCAGCAATGTCTTGCGCTGTTGCTATCCTTGAACGCTTCCTTGTCCTAACATAAGCTACAAGATCAAAGGTACTAGCAGCAGCAGCACTAGGCAAATTACGACCCGTAGACCTTGAGTTGCACCAATAGCTTCATCCACATGAGCCCAAATAACAGCATCACCATCACCTTCATGAACTGGTTCACTAGATTCATCAACCCATTCATTTTCCCATTGAAATTCTTCAAGCAGCAGTAGGTTGCATTTTTCCCTTTAGAACCAAGCTCTCTAATTTTTTGAAATCTGTTTTCCATCTTCCAATTGTAGCTAACATACACCAATTTATTTAACCTTTTGTGGTCTAAATGATTCTTTTTGGGTATGGATCTACACAATAAACAACAAAAGATCAGTACTAATTACATGACAATTCCATTTTTAAACACATGAGAATTCCATTTTTAAACTATAAAATGAACATCTGAACATTAGTTATTAGAACTTACGTGAGAAAATGCGCTCCAATTACGCTCACATCCAAATGCAGCACAACACAGGCTAATAATTCTTTTTCCCAAACATTGGAGCTGATAAGCAAGGCCACCATATTAATTCCACCAAAGAATTGCAACAGTACATATACAAACATCAAGAGTTCAGGACTGTTATGATAAAAAACAAGTACTGAAGTCATAACACAATTTTGTAAAAGTTTACCAGTTTTTTTTTATCTCTGTCTCTTATTGCTCCTTAATTTGAGAAGCATTGTCCTTCGGATCTCTCATAATCATCAACTTGCTTACTAATCTTTGTTTGTTCATCATCATCACTAACCATCTTCCACAAAACATCATTGAACATGGCCCTTAATCTTGCAGCTCGTCTCCTATCATTCTCGCTTATGGTTAAAAACTTTCCTGGATTCAGGAACAACGCTGCACCATACAATTGTTGCTCCAGTTGTTTTTCAGTGATTCCTTGATGCTGTTTTTTGCTACATCCATGGCTGCCATGAGCTCAGGAGCAGCTGGTGTCTCATCTCCATCTACTATCCTTAGTACAATGAGCAGTGGCTGTGTAGCTCTTATACAATTTTTCACCTTTTGCCAAAATGGCACTGAAAGGATAATATTTTCAACTTGTTGGCCTTCTACAGAAGTAGAGAATCTAGTAGCATGCAATTCATCACTAACAAATAAATTCTGTTCCTATGCATGCTTGCTAATGTGAGAAATGAGGTAGCAAACCGACTTATACCCGGCCTCACAAGATCCCCATCTATCTTTTTCTCTCATTTGGGCATGAATTCTCCAATGCTTATAGATGAATCTGGACACTTTCTTTGCCATATTGATGCAACTTTTGAACTCCTTGATCTTGCCAATGTCCTCCAACATCAGGTCCAAGCAATGGGCAGCACAAGGTGTCCAAAAAAGATGGGGGATCCTGTCCATGAGAATCCATCATGCTGCCTTGAAGTTGGCTCCATTGTTAGTCACAACTTGAACCACATTTTCCTTCCCTACCTGTTCAGTTTGCTTCCCCAACAAATCAGCCAACATCTGTGCATTTGCTACCTCACTAGAAGCATCAACAGAACCTAGGAAGAAGGTCCCTGCTGCACTATTGATCAGAAAATTGATGAGATGGCGATAGCTTGTCTCTGTCCAGCCATCAGACATCAGTGTGCAGCCATATTCCTTTCAAGCATCCTCATGCTTCTTCCTCAAATTTGTTGTCCTATTAACAAGCATAGGATTTCTGATATCATGGTATGATGGTGAGCAGAATCCAGGACCATATTGCCCAATAGACTCCCATAAGCTCCCAACTTCTTGACTTAATGGCATGAAATGGTAAATTATTTTCAAAAAAGAAATCACCAATATGATTCTCAACAATCAGTTGAGCCCCTTTATCCTTCTTTGTGCAACATTCAAGAGTAGATTGAGAATTTTTTTTGATTTTCATGTCTCTACAACTACCTCTTCTGGTGTCTTGCAAAGCATAGAGCTAACTGATTTGGAGTTCTTTTTAGTTGTTGTTGCTGGTTTTGGTGGT
Organism: Zoysia japonica; assembly: GCA_001602275.1. Lineage (NCBI taxonomy): Eukaryota > Viridiplantae > Streptophyta > Magnoliopsida > Poales > Poaceae > Zoysia > Zoysia japonica. The sequence continues at coordinate 890,371 of BCLF01000084.1, read as the reverse complement.
GCCTGAACAACAAATGAAGTAATGGCTGCCTGAGCAATTCTCCTATTTGCTTGCTTAATCTTTGTCCCAGAACTTGGTACAGGTTGAGGTTCTGCATCTTCATTTGCCTCTTTCTCAGCCATGTCCACAACTACAATTCTTGAACTCTTTCTCAAGTAAGCATGCATCACCTTAGAATCAATTTCAGGAACCTTTGCACACTTAATTATATCCCGAAGCCCTTCAGCAAGGTATTGCTTGAGCCTTTTTATTCCTGAAAGAACCACCTTCTTACAAAAGACGCACTGCACAAAATTGTTAGCTTCATGACCTTCGAAGTCCCCTAAAAGGTATGAATTGATTTTGATGATTGAGTAGACACCATAGGTAACGGTTGTGATTGTAGGTACCACCTTGCTAATTCTACATCAACATGGTGAGCTTCTTCGGTGGATGACAAGGACGATCCCTAGAAGAAGAGTTTTCGTGCGTCGAAGAATCAAGGCTAAGGACTAGCTAGAGAGTCAATAGGAACACCGGTACTATTAAGGGGGGTAAGGTCATTGTCTCTTGTCATACAAGTGTTAGAGGGTGTGAATGCTCTTTAGATCCTCAGAAAGCACTAAACAGGACAGAGGAAGTGAAGACAAAAACCGAAGATCATATTCAGTCGAAGACGCAGTCACCGGACAATCCGGTGAGCCAGGGCTTCAAAGTCTAGAGAGAGGTGCTCTCTGGAGTTGCTACAGAGAGGACACCAGACAGTCTGGTGTGGCAGTCATCGGATAGTTCGGTGAGGTCAAAGCTGAAGTCCAGAGAAGATGTCTTTGGGGATTCAAAAGTGAAAGTCATCGGACAGTCCGGTGAAGGTATGCACTGGACAGTTCGGTGTCCTATGTAATAGATTTCAGAGAGCATGTTTCCCTGGCCGAGGAGGAAGAAGGGTCACCGGACAGTCCGGTGGTCCAGTAATCGGATAGTTCGGTGATTGCATAAAGCAGTTAGCTTTATGATATCACATCCCAATGGTTGTTTCTGAGTTTGGAGCCTATTTAAACCGTGGAGAGGGACGTTTTCTAGTGTGCCTGCGGTCTGAGAAGCTAGAGCAAACTTGTGAGAGGCCAAGGGACACCACCAAGAGAGCACATTGCAAGATTGAAGATCTTTGGTGCTAGTTAGAGGGTGATAGAGAGCATTCATACATTTATAGAGCTTGTAGGGCTTGAGAGGATTGATCTTTGCCTGTTACTCTTGGTGTGGGTAGCCTAGACCGGCTTGGAGTCGGTGATCGAGCTTGTGAGGAGATTGTGAAAGAAATCGCCAAGTGTACACGCGGTTCCGGGTCCCTTGCTCGAAAGGGACACCAAGAGGGAGCGCTTGAGCTTTGGAGGCTTGCTCTAGCGCTTGGGTATTGTGTGCGACTGTCGGGTTGCCGGTGACTTCACTCCGAGAGTGAAGCGTACCCTTGTGGCCATCGTTCCGGAAACAACGGAAGGAACCAAGACTCCGAGGAAGTGGTTCAACGAGGATTAGGGGAAGGCGCCTACCTTTTGAGACCTTGAGAAAAAAATTACTGAGCATTCTCTATCTCACTCTTTTTACTTACCACATTTACTTACCGTTTGCGTAGTGTGATAGATTGTTCTTTGATTCCTCTTGGTGGCTATCATACTAGTGCTTGCTTCTTGTTATTATCCTTCCACTAGCATTGTTAGAGGTCTTGGCCTACTAGAATTGCTTAGGTTTTCTTCCGTTGTGATCGAGTCTTATAGTTTTAGTTCGTAGCGAAATTAGTGCTATAAGTCCATTGATTCAACCCCCTTCTCGGTGTCCTTGATCCTTACAAGTGGTATTAGAGCCAAGTGCTCATTTTTGGGCTTCACCGCCTTGAGTAAGGATGCTTAACGGGATAGAGATTTTGCCTGTATTCGATGGGGATGATTACTCATATTGAAAGACCCGCATGCAAGCCTATCTAGAGTCGATTGACGGAAAAGCGTGGCATGTTACTAAAAATGCTATGAATGAGAATGAGAGACTTGATCCCATTTTTATTAAATTAAATGCTAAGGCCAAGAATGCTATGTTTGGATTCATCTCAAAAAATATCTTCTCTAGAATTAATACATCTTCTACCGCGAATGAAATACGGATACAATTGCAAAACATCCATGAGAGCTCCTCCGAGGCCAAGAAAGGGTGTCACTATGTTCTTAAGAACAAATATGATTCCATCACCATGCTACCATACGAAAAAGCTAATAATGTTTATTCTCACTTGCATGTAGTGGTGGAGGAGATCAACGCCTTGGGCCTCGAGGATAAATTGATGATGTTGAGATCATGAAGAAGCTATTGAGGATGTTGCCGCCAAGCTACAACTCCATCGTCACGTGTTATTTTCAAGCCAACTTGGCTACTCTCACCATTTACGTTATGCTCGGCAAGCTCACGACCTATGAGGGATACATGTTGGGCAGCTCAACCGACTCTCAATTGCCCAAGAATTTTGCTCTTCAAGTTGAGGAATCTCCCAATGGCATGAACAAGAATAAGAAGAAGGTGGAGGAAGATGAGTATGAGGAGAGTGATAATAAGGAGCTTGTGCTCTTGATGAAGAAGCTATTTCGTAAGGGAAGACCCTCATCTTTTAAGAGGAACTCTGGGTGCTTCAATTGTGGCAAGAAAAGTCATTTTGCTAAGTAATGTCCTAAGCCCAAGAAGGAGAGTAAGAAGGAAGCCTCTAGTGAGAGTGATGATGAAAAACGCAAGCTTAAGAGGAAATTTAAGAAGAAGTTCTTTGTCATGAAGGAGAGCAAGAGTAAGGAGAAGAAGAAGTCCCCGCACAAAGCTTATATTGTTGGTGAGTGGCTCATCGATGATAATTCAAACTCTTCATCTTGAAGTGAAGAAGAGCTCGCGAGTATTGCCATGACAAGCTCCACCAATGAGCTACCACCTCCTCCACTTTGCGTGATGGCTTGAAGTTGTGAGGGCTTCATTGATGAGGATGATTTTGAAGAAGAAGAGGAGAGCTATGATGATGAAGATGATGGACCGAGTAACAATGATCTTGTCCTCTTCCTTGAAAAGGCCAACAAGACCATCATCAAGAAGACAAAAAGATCGAGGTGGTGACCAAGAAGCATGAAGTGGCGGTATTCCGAGTTTGAGAGCTTGAGGGGGAGCTCAAGGCACTCAAGCATTCTCATAGTGTTCTACGTGAGTCTTATGAGACTCTCAAAGAGAAACACGTATAGCTAAGTGAGAAGCATGAGGCTTTGGGCGCTCCCATGAAGCTTTTGATTTTGACTCTCTACTTAACTCTCCTAAGCATTTTAATGAAACTTCTACTTCTTGTAATCTAACCCTCTCCAAAGAGAGTATTACTCTTGAGCTATTTATTTTGAAGGAATACACGAAGCTCAAGTAGGAGAGAGAGACCGTAATGGATGCATTCGAACAGCTTACTAGAGGAAGGCAAATTCAAAAGGAAATCCTAAGCACGAACCTAATCAACAACCACAATCACAAAGGCTTAGGATCATATTCTTCCTCTATCAACATCATTGGCAACCAAGATGAGATCTCCGAATAGATAGTCTCGCTAATGGCGGATGACTACTATTGTGAGAAGTGTTGCCTTGATGGTCACGGCTCCAAGGATTGTTCCAAGGTGAGCGAACCTAAGATTATACCTAACGCTAACCTTTTCCATGAGGACGTGCACTACAAGCTTTTCAGAGATAAAAATGGAAAAGTGAAGGCCAAGCCACTTGGATCGTCAAATGACAAGAGGACAATCAAGAAGATTTAGGTCCCCAAAGTGATCGTGGACCGAGAGAAGAAGCCTAAACTCTCTTGGGTTCCCGAGAAGAAGTGAGGGGGCCTAGGTGGTGGACTGTGAAGCGAATTGAAGATTCTTGAAGTCCACCACATGTCGATCGAGCTACAACACCAATATACTCTTCAAGGAGGTTATTCTTGTACATAGTAGAGTAGATTTCTTTTCTTGCATTGCATGGTAGTTAGAACTCCTCTGTGGACTAGATATTTGCACTATCATGCATAATGTGTAAAAATAGATAAAAGAAAAGAACAGAAAAATTAGATCGGTGCCTAATCAACTTAAGATATCTATATGCATGGGAGAAGAGCTTGAGAACGTGGTTTGGCTATCTGAAGGAAAAGCGGCGGGCATATGGTGAATAAGTTTGAGATGAGTCAAACTTGGCACCGAATAGGTTTCTTTATGCAATGTCTTTAATTTGCTTGCATCTAATGGCATGCTTTAAATTCTTTTGCATTAGCTAGCTTGTTTGTATGCATTGCATATAGGAACCACGGAGGAGACGTGTTACTCTATGGAGAAAGTGACTACATTGTATATATGAATTCACATACTCCACAAAGAGTAACCAAAGAAATTGTTGAGCTTCATGCCCATTGAACCCTGTGCTTAATGGTCTCTAATATCCATTTACGTGAATCGTGAACTAAGGGTTTATACATTTCCTTTTTGGATCCTCTTTCTCGCTTTGGTTTTGATCACTTGATCTTAATTGCGATTTGCGAAAATACTAAACTTTTCATGAGTTATCTGTTTGCAAATGAGTATTTGAGAGTTTCCTTTCTAGACCAGTGTGGTGTTTATTTGGTTCTTTGGTGAGGACACTTAATGTCTAGAAAGAATTCCTTGTTTCTGGAATTCCTTGAGGTCACCGGACATTCCGGCACCTTCATCGGATAGACCGGTGATTGTATCTTTTAACCGAGTGACCTGCAGATTTGGACAGTCACCGTACATTACATCGGGTTCACCGGACAGTCCGGTGATTGGAAGATGAAGCGGTTGCTTCTATGGAATCGGAATTCTCTAGGCATCGGACAGTTTGGACTTTCATAATCATCGAACAATCTTTTTAAGACTGGACAGTCCGGTGTTTGGTGATTTCGGTGAGATCTCGACTATTTTTTTCATTTGTTTCAATCCAGGCCGTCGATCCATTTTTTATCTAACTGCACGTGGGATTTTTGCGTTTCATTCCAAACCCCATGCCTCTCGACGCCGATCGCAGCACGACCGATCATCGCCGCCTCCGCCGTGCTAGTGCCGCCGCCCTTACGCCTCCGCGCCGCCATCTCTCTGGCCACCGTCATGCCTGTGCCCAGCCCTCGCCGCTGCGCCGCCTTGCCGCTCGCGCTGCTCACCGCAGCCTGCACCGCGTGCCTGCGCTGCCCTAGCTCACCTTCGTGCCGCCGCTGCCATTGCTGCCGTGCCGTCGCGCCACCGGCTGTTGTGCCTCCTCGCTGCCATGCCTCTTGCTGGTGCGCGCCGCTCTTTGCTGGTCACGTTTGCCTCCTAGTCGTCCGTGTTTCCTAAAGCCCTAAAACCTTCAGTATGGTTTTGGTCCTCTTAGGCGGTTTCTGGCTCTTCTGTGGGGTATTGAGTTCTATCTCTTCCATTTCGTCAAAAATGCCCCACATGCCTTGTTTGTTAATTAATTGCAAAAATTGGTATAATTTGCTTAAAGGTCTCACCTTTTATTACCAATTGATGTGATTAGTTGAAAATTCCCGTACTTAGTGTCATATTGAGGTCATTTTTTATATTTTAGTATGTCATTGAGTCTCCTGTCGCTAGTGTCACAATTTGGATGCTTTGCTATTATATGAATTGCGGCATTAGTCTGTCGATATCACCGTTGTGCCTATATACATTATTTGATCGGTGATATGTCCTTGATTTCACCGCTAGGATTTCATTTCGAGTCACTCACCTTTTATGCTTGCAACCTATATTTTATTTCTATGTGGTGCAGTAACAGTTGGTCAGTGGGTCAAGACAGAGTCAGCGGCAGTTCAGAGGTTTATGTGGCAGTCTAGATCACTCTTGGATGGGTTAAGAGCTAAGCTCTTAATCCTATCTTGTTGTGTTAGCTGGTCAGTGGTTTTTGCAGTTGAGCTTTCAGACAGTTGTCAGTATGGGCGGACAGAGACCGAGTTCTGAGGAGAAAGGAAAGGGCAAGGCAGTAGGGCCAGAGAAGAAGAAGAAGCAGAGGACAGGTGACCAAGAGTGGGACCGTGCTCTAGCAGCGGCAGACGTAGATGTTCCTCCACATAGAAGGCCTGGTGCTTTGAGGATCGGAGGTTCTGAGTCCCAAGGGGAGCTGAGGAGGTCGACTCGACAGAGAGTGGCGACCACTCCTCTAGTTGCAGAGGTGCAGCCGCAGAGAGCTCCTACCAGTAGGCAGTTGAGAACAGCGGCGGGAGAGGCAGCCCAGTAGAGTTCACAGTAGAGGACACAAAGGTGCCCTTATCAGAGGACTGGGGTCTGCGAGGTGTGCACATCTAGAGCCGAGAGAGCTCGCCAGGCCATGGGCAGGATTGCTGAGGTTGAGATTGATCTACTGAAGCTGAAGGGCCTGGCTATCAAGGTCAAGAGGAGAGTGGACTTCACTGCTTAGGTCCCCGTTGGCACACTCGCGGATGCTGGTCAGTTCTGGATAGTTCTTCAGCAGAGGATATATGAGGCCTACAGGAGGCAGCTTGTCACTAAGGGCAAGAGCTCAGTGTTTGCTGCACATCGCCATTGTTCTTTGCAGGCACTAAGCAGAAGAGCTGGAGTTGATATGGAGGAGCATATTGCCTATCTTTCAGGGCTTTCAGATTTGGTCACCCAGCCTCTGAGATATAGTAAGGACGTGGTGCTTGAGTTTTACGCCTCGCTATGGATCTCCCCAGACCGCTCATATCTCTAGTTTATGTATAGAGGGGAGCCACATAGGTTTGAGAGGACCGATGTCTTGTCACCGCTTGAGTTCATATCTTCAGAGACACGGATCCACACTCTAGCCCATCCGAATTTTTAACCGCTTTTTCGACCGTTTGAAGGGATGGAGCCGAGTGATGAGAGGATGAGTGTTGCTTTTGCACCACCTCATGGTGAGCACTACTCGAGGCACCCTCTGCGCTAGACACACAAGGGTCGTGTTTTAAGAGGGTTGCTTGAGAGGTCGATAGCGCCTCGAGCTGGTTACAGAGAGCGAGTGATTATTCTTCACCAATGGTTGCTTTGCTTTTTGCTGAGGCATGAGGAGTTTGATATGACAGATCTTTTACTGGCTTAAATGGAGAATGTGATTTATGAGGGGATTGGAGCTCGTCAGTTACCATTTGCCCCTTATATCTGTTTGATGCTGAGGAGAGCTGGTGTGATGACTGAGGAGGAGTACACAGCATTGCCAGAGATTACCACCCCTTCAGTCCAGCAGAGCCATTCGACTCTAGGGTTCTTCGAGTTTCAGCTTCACATAGCACCCCTATAGGAGAGGAGACCACAACCCCAGAGAAGGTTGAGACTAAGGCTCCAGAAGGAGCACAGCAGGGAGCTGAGAGCACTGAGGCTCCAGGCCAGGCCGAGACTCCGACCTCTTGGGCAACATTAGACCCTGAGTTAGCTGCCAGGTTGGATGCAATTCAGGCAGAGCATGCGGAGAAGAGGAGGTACCGAGAGGAGTAGGATCAGCGAATACGCTGAGAGAGGGCCTAGTTCGAGGAGAGGATCCGACTCAAACGCCTTCAGATTGAGGAGCAGCTTCGGATGGAGAGGGGGTTAGCAGCGGAGAGGAGACAGCAGGACAGAAAGTTTCATGAGAGGTCGCAGCGCACTCAGTTGGAGATGGCAGCGGCTATTTCTTATGTGTCTGCCAGCTTCAGAGCTATTGCATCTTATCTCTAGAGGATCGGTATGCCACCTCTTCCAACGTTTTCTACGACTACGCTACCGGGTCCCCTGCCTTCACAGCTCCAGCCTACTGCACCTCAGCCTCAGTATTATTCAATACCAGCCTTCACTTCTGAGTTGCAGAGCCAGAGTCAGCAGCAGCAGCAATCCAGATTCTTTACACTGCTCTCAGCCCCGCTTTTACTGTTTGTACCTTTTGGAGCAGCCAGCGCAGCCACGACTACCAGAGGAGTCAATGTTCCAGTCACCACTTCTCAGTTCTCTCTAGTTTCCTTGTACTCCATATCGGTTCTTTTTGCTTCAGCTGAGCCGAGAGTGTCAGTGCAGGCATTGGAGTCAGGGATAGCAATTGGTAGTTCTCCTCTTGCTCCGAGGGTTCTATCGTTCGAGACTACTACTGCTAAGTCAGTTTTGACAGGGCCACCGCTAGAGGCTTCAGAGAAAGAGCCAGGTTCCACCACAGCCGTGCAGCCTAAAGCTTCAGATGCAGATATCTTGGTTGAGGTTAGATATTATCCAGAGAAGGCAGCTTAGACCCTTGTCAGTGTCGATCAGCCAGCTTCAGTTGAGGGCAAAGAGTCATCCCCGACCTCTTCTTCAGGCTTGAGCGCTTTGATGATGTTGAGCAGCAGGAGAAGAGCAGCTTCCGACTGTCATTGCACCCAGCTCTTCAGCCGTGCAGGACTAGATCTTCATAGGAGTGGGGTGAGAGACTTGAGGTGTATCGTTTTGAGGGCTAGCTGTCTAGGAGGAGGTCGTGGATGGATAGATAGGGCTTTGATTCTTGTTCGGCAGATTTCATTGGCTCTTTGTGATATTTTGATGAGCTTATTTTCTATTTAACTCTTTTAGCTCATTAGAATGCACTTGGTTTTGATCTAACCTCGAGGATTCATTGTGTATGGCTCTTAGTGTTTTATCTGTTTTATAGGTTTCTTTGTGCACGTGTACTCCCGTTCCATACTCTATCGTGCATCTTCTTTGTCAAACTAGCGTTCTCCCTCGTTATATGCTTCCTCGGTGCCACCTTTTTATTGATTAGATGACAAAGAAAGAGAGAGAACTACCAAACAGAGGAGAACAGGAGGATAGTGATGCTTTCAACCCATGATAAAAGAGAGGAACTCTTACAAAAAATTTTCTGAGAAGTCATCAAGTTAAGAGGGTAAGTGTTTTTTCGAGATGCATTTTATTCTCTATTTTCTTTTATCTTTGTTTGAGTTATTTGTGAGTACTATGATTGTCATCAATCACCTAAAAAGAGAAGATTGTTAGCTTCGTGACTTTTAAAATCTTCTGTAAGATATGAATTGGTTTTGATGATTGAGTAGACACCATAGGTAGAAAGAAAGAGTTAATGTGGAGGATGGCTTCCTCTTCCACCTCCCTCCCTGGCCCTCCGCCTCCCCACCTCCTCACGTCGACGCTTGCCCTAGGCTCGACAGCCACCGCCGCCTCTACTGCCCCCCTCAACCCGCCAGGTTCCCCACCTTCCTTGTCCGCACCTTCTAGCCCCTCAGGCCGCACTAAGGCAGCGCGCTGGCGGAACCTGTCCCCCGCCTCCGAGGGCTGCTCTCGCGTCTCTCCATCGGCTTCCTTCCGTGACGTCCTTCTCTCTTCGCCGTCGGCAGTGCCGAAGGTGCCACCCGTTGTGCCGGCACCTTCTGCTCCGAAGATCGTGCTCCGCTCGGTGGTTCAGGTGCCAGAGAGGCGCAAGGTCGACTCTGAGGGTTGGCAGGTGGTCGAACGGCGCCGGACTCATCATCCTCGTTGCCCTGTTCCCTCCGACCTCCAGGGGTGCTGCTTCAACTGCCTTTCTACCTCTCACCGCGTCGCAGTCTGTCGTCAGAAGACTCGGTGCTTCTCCTGTGGGCGCCCTGGCTCCTGTTCCTACAGCTGTTCGCGCCATCGTCCAGTCGAGGGCTCGGCCCAGCCTCCTTGGCGTGTTTTGGTCTGGCGTCGTATTTCTCCGTTGCCGGCCATGGAGCACGCGCCTACGCATTCTGTTTCCGGCGAGGCGATTAAGGGAGACCGGCCGCGACGTCCTCGCCGTCGCGGTCGCAAGCGTGCGTCTGGTAATCAGGCGCCGCCCCCACCGCCTCCACCGGGAGATACTCCGGCGCCCCCGTCTCTGTCCCCGAACTCCTCCACAGCTGCTGCCGCGTTCTCTGGCAGCCCCGCCCCGCCCCGCCGCACCCTAAAGCCTCGTGCGTCATCGACTTCTCGGCTAGCATCGGGCGGGCGGAGTTTGACCTTCAGCGGGCTCTCATCCTCTCGGTGGTCGACGCCGGGCCTGCAACTTCCGTGGCATCTTTGTCAGCGGAAATCGCCTGGCATTTCGACTGCGAGGAGAGTTCGCCGGTCTTCCACTGCACCGTGCCGGGAGTCTATCCGCTCGTCCTTCCGAATGTGGCTACGGCGGATCGGGTCTACAATGCTGGTCGTCCTCTTCGAGCTACCAGTTTTCTGGCTCACGTCCGGCGCTGGACTCGGCAAGCTTTCTCCTCTGGCGTCTCTTTGCCATTCCTCGTCGACATCGAGCTCCGGGGTTTGTCGGCGCACGCATAGGAGCTTAGCACTGCCATCCAGTTGCTCAACAAGTTCTGCTGGGTTCATGAGGTCCCTCCGAATACCTTCTCTCATCGGGACGTCTTCCGTCTATTGGCCTGGTGCTCACGGCCGGACCTAATTCCTCGTGAAGAGAGCTTCTCATCGTGGAACCTCCGGTCGCTGTGGAGGAATGGCCGCTGATGAAGCGCACTCTGTCCTACCCTATTGGTATCTCAGTGTCTCTGGTTGATCTTCGCCAGCGGGATGATGCTGGCCATGCTCCGCCCTCGCCGCCAGGAGGGGATCAAGGTGGTAGCTCTCGCCCGCCGCCGCCGACGTTCTCCCACTCCGTCGAGCCATCCCCGGTCGTCGGCCCTCAAACGACAAGCGTGGCGGCGCTCCTTGTATTCCCGTGCATGCGAGGTTGGGTGGCGCCCCTACCACCTCACGGCACATGGCGAACCAGGAGTCGCTCCCAGCGGGTGGTGATGCTTCGGGCTCCCCCCACAGCTTGCACATGCGGCCGGTGGTTAATGGTGGACCAGGGACCGAAGCTTCGCCTGGTTCCGTTGACGCCAGTTCGTTGCCCAATGCGTCGCCTCTTCATGATGGACCAGCTGCCGACGGATACGGTCCAGCTTCCAAAGGATCTTTTGCCTTGTTGGAGCTGCGTGCGGAAGGCTGCGGGTTTTCTGTCGAACCGTCCATGTCGGGGACTGGGAAACAAGATGATGCAGCTCCCAGTACTTTAGCTGGGCTGACCTTGGAGGCCCATCCAGAGTCAGTAGAAGCCCGTGTTGCCTCAGAGGCCCATCCAGAGCCAGTTGCCCACGCCCCTGTTGCCACAGATGCCCACGCCCCTTCCAACCTGGAGATTGTGGTGGCCCCTGAGAACTCTCTTCGACCAGCAGCAACGATGAACTCTGCAGTTGTTCGTTCTTGTTTTTGCCTTGTGTATTCTCAGCGGCGTCCAAATTCTCGCCACCCCTTCCCCAGTAGGATGCTGAAGCCCATTGACAGTCTGCTTCCTCAACCTGTGATTCAGAAGAGTTTCAAGAGACATACATCAAACTTAGCACCTCGCCGAAGCAGGAAAGTGGCCGGCGCCGTGCCCTGTTCGCCGGGTCCAGTCCTCAATGATGCCCAACGACGAGTAATCAAGAGTCTGGGTTTTTCAGACCGTATTGAGAAGATTGACAAGCAGGCACAAGATGCCTACGGGATGCTCTTCAAGTAGCCATTATCTTCACAGCACATTTCTGCCCTGGCTGCGCTCTTTGGTTGGAGAGCTGACGGGGATGATTATTTCTGCTCTTTTGACGTGCAGATTGCTGTCTGTTAAGACGTCCTCCTGTGGTCGTTCCTTTAACCTTTCTTCCGATGGACCCTTCTTCAATTCTTGTTTGAAACGCTCGTGGTCTCAACGAGCGTAGTCGTCGGAACTCTGTCCGCAATGTTATCCTCTCCGCCAACGCCGATGTTGTTTGCCTGCTGGAAACTAAGATTTCTGTTTTCAGTCAGCGTCTGTTCCTCTCTGTCTTCGGTTCTTGCTATGATCACCATGTCGCTCTGCCAGCCGATGGAACCAGAGGGGGAATTATCATTGCTTGGAAAACCACTGCTTGTCAGGTGATCAGTTCCAGAAATGATACTTTCTCTATCTCAATACAGATATCTGAACAAGAAGGTCATAACTGGTGGCTCACAAGTGTTTATGGACCGCAACATGATGATGAGAAACTGCTTTTTCTTCAAGAGCTCAGGGATATTCGCTCCCTCTGCTCTGGCCCTTGGTTAATATGTGGAGATTTTAATCTCATTTATCGAGTAGAGGACAAGAACAATCATAACCTTAATCAAGCAATGATGGGCCGTTTCAGACGTTTACTTGATGATACTGAGCTTAAAGAAATTCCTCTCATTGGTCGGAAATTTACTTGGTCAAATGAAAGGAGATCACCTACTCTCATTGGACCGCGCCTTCTGCTGTGCTGACTGGGAAGAGATCTTCCCTGATGCTATCTTACAGAGCACAGCTTCGGTGGTCTCAGATCATTGCCCATTGCTTTTGGGACTGAAAGTCAACATTGGAGGGAAGAGGAGGTTCCACTTTGAGAACTTTTGGCCCAAGCTACCCGGGTTCTTGGAAGCAGTTCAGCAGAACTAGAATGCCCCAATCAGTTCTTCTTGCCCGGTGGAGATCATCTTCTCAAAATTTCAATGGCTCTCTAGAGGCCTGCAGAGTTGGAGTCATAGGAAGTCTGGCAATGTTAGAGTGCAACTCAGCATGGCCCAAGAAATCCTTCACCAACTAGAGATTGCCCGAGACCATAGGTCTCTCTCATCAGAGGAAGAATGGTTGAGAAAGAAGCTCAAACATCATTGCTTGGGATTAGCCTCCTTGGAACGCACTGTTGCAAGGACACGTTCTCGGATCTTGTACCTTAAAGAAGGGAATGCGAACACTAAGTTCTTCCACCAACAAGCCCGGTATAGAAAGAAGAAGAACTTCATTGCCAAGTTCTTGGTGGACGGCCAAGTTGTCACTGGACAGCAGGAGAAACAGCATGCTGTTTTTGATTTCTATGACAAACTACTGGGAACGGCGGAGGCAAGAGAGTTTTCTCTTGATCTGCCAGCATCACCATCTCCACGACCTCAGTGCTTTGGAGGACCCGTTCACTGAGGAGGAAGTTTGGTCCACCATCAAGGACATGCCAAAAGAGAAGGCGCCGGGTCCAGACGGCTTCACTGGATGTTTCTACAAAACATGTTGGGAAATTATCAAAGGAGATGTGTTGAGAGCTTTGCTAGCTATTCAGCGAGGGCACATGTTCAAGTTCCGGCTGCTTAACACCGCATTTGTCACTCTTCTTCCCAAGAAAAGTGACCCTACAGAAGTCAAAGATTTTTGTCCCATCAGCCTCATCCATAGTTTCACTAAGTTGGTGGCAAAGATCATGTCGCCTTGCTCCTCTGTTGCCTCGGTTGGTTGCCATCAACCAAAGCGCCTTTGTTAAGCGGCGGAATATACACGATAATTTCTTATTAGTCCAGCAGTTGGCAAAATATCTGCATAGGCAGAAACAGCCTCATATTCTGCTGAAGCTCGACATCTCTAAGGCGTTTGATTCGGTCTCCTGGTCCTTTCTTCTTGAAGTCTTACAACACCTCGGTTTTGGTAGGAAATGGTGCAATCTCATTTGCTTGCTGCTTTCTACCTCGTCCACACAAATCTTAGTGAATGGGCAACCAGGAGATTTCATCCAACATCATAGAGGCCTTCGTCAGGGCGACCCCCTGTCACCTATGCTATGGACGTCCTTAACTCTCTCTTCATGAAAGCAATAGAAGAAGGTCACCTTCAAGCACTGGCTGCCCGGAATGTCAAACATCGAATGTCCTTCTATGCAGATGATGTCGTGTTGTTCCTGCGGCCTGATGCTAATGACTTGAATTTTGTGCAGCAACTGCTTGACATCTTTGGGCATGCTTCAGGGCTCAAGACCAATTTGGTTAAAAGCTGTGTGACTCCAATTCACTGCAGTGATGAGGAGCTCGTAAGAGTTGCAGACCTGCTACCTTGTGAGATCAAAAACTTCCCTTGCACTTATCTGGGTCTCCCTCTTTCAGTCCGCAAACCTACCAAGACTGAGCTTCACCCGTTGATTGATAAGATTGCTGATCATTTCCCAAATTGGAAGGCTTCTCTCATGAATAGAGCAGGTCGGCTCATTACAGTGAAGTCAGTTCTCACTGCAGTTCCCATATACCTCATGTCTGTCTTGGACGTACCAAAATGGGTGATCAAAGCTATTGACAAAAGAAGGCGGGGTTTTCTTTGGAAAGGACACGAGGCAGCCAATGGTGGTAGCTGCTTGATGGCTTGGAACCGTGTCCAGCAGCCACTGCAGTATGGTGGCCATGGCATCCACAATTTAGAAGTTTTGGGTTGGTCCCTTCGCATTCGTTGGCTCTGGTTGGAGAAAACAGCAGCCCCCCGGCCCTGAGAAGGGCTGCCAATCGACGTCCCTCTCAATGCACAAGCTTTGTTCCATGTGGCAGTTGTTACTTCAGTGGGCAATGGACAATCTACTTAAATTTTGGACTGACAGATGGCTGGACGGCAAGACCATTGCAGAACTTGCTCCTGACCTCTTTGCTATCATTCCTAATAGACTGACCAAGCAGCGCACTGTGGCGCAGGCCCTTTCTAATAGAGCTTGGGTTTCAGATATACAAGGAGCCCTTACCGTGCAGGTGCTTGTTGATTACATCCGCATGTGGGATTTAGTTGAGGGTTTCCTTTTGCAACCAGAAGTCCCAGACCATCACATTTGGCGCTTCTCAAAATCTGGTTCCTATTCGAGTATAATGCCTTTTTCATTGGAACTATCAGATTTGTGCCATGGAAGAGAATATGGAAATCTTGGGCTCCCCTGCGCTGCAAGTTTTTCATGTGGCTGGCTACTAACAACAGATGTTGGACAGCGGATCGTCTCACTAAACGGAACCTACCACATCCAGCAGCTTGCCGTCTATGTGACCAGATGGATGAATCCATTCACCATGTGCTGCTATCATGTGTTTTCTCTAGGCAGATTTGAGCGGCCATTCTGTTTCGGCTCGGTTTCATCTCTTCTGCACCACAACTTTCTTTCAGTCGGTTTTCTAGTTGGTGGCATAGTGCCAGAGCTAATTTCCCAAAGGAGCTCCTGAGGGGCTTCAACTCGCTCGTCATCCTGGTTGCTTGAGAGATTTGGAAGCACCGAAATGATTGTGTGTTCAATGGAGCACAACCAAGTATCCCCTTAGTGCTACAGAGTATCGCCCAAGAAGCCTACCATTGGTGCCTGGCAGGCACCTCTCAGCTGCAGCAGCTGCTCTCTCGGGCGCTTCCAGCTGTCTCTTAGACTTTTGATGTGTGGGTGTGTTGGTGTGTTGTCTTGTTGGTTATGTATGTTATATGTGTTTTCTAGGGGGGGGGGGGGGTGTTCTTTCAGGAGGAGGATCTTATTCCCCCCTAGTTGTACTTTGTCCTTTCTTAATGGAATGATGCATAGCTCTCTTATGCATTACAGAAAAAAAAGTAGACACTATAGGTAACGGTTATGATTGTAGGTACCACCCCGCTAATTCTACATCAACATAGTGGGATTCCTCGGTGGATGACAAGGACAATCCCTAGAAGAGGAGTTTCCGGACGTCGGAGGACCAAAGCTAAGGACTAGCTAAAAAATGCATAGAAACGCCGGTACTATTAAGAGGGGTAAGGTCATTTGTCTTCTGTCATACAAATGTTAGAGGGTGTGAATGCTCTTTAGATCCTCAGAAAGCACTAAAGATGGCAGAGGAAGCGAAGGCGAAGACCGAAGATCAGATTCAGTCAAAGATGCAGTCACCGAACAGTTTGGTGAGCCAGGGCTTTAGAGTCCAGAGAGAGGTCCTCTCTGAAGTTACTACAGAGAAGATACCAGATAGTCCGGTGTGGCAGTCACCGGACAGTCCGATGAGGTCGAAACTGAAGTCTAGAGAAGATGTCTCTGTGGATCTAAAAGTGAAAGTCACCGGACAGTACGATGTCCTGTGAAATAGATTTCAGAGAGGGTGTTTCTCTGGCCGAGGAGGAAGAAGGGTCACCGGACAGTTGGTGGTCCAGTCACCGAACAGTCCAGTGATTGCATAAAGCAGTCAACTTTATGACATCACGTCCCAACGGTTGTTTCTGGGTTTGGAGCCTACTTAAACCGTGGAGGACGTTTTCCAGTATGCCTGCGGTCTGAGAAGCTAGAACAAACTTGTGAGTGGCTAAGGGACACCGTCGAAGAGAGCACATTGCAAGATAGGAGATCTTTGGTGCTAGTAGGAGAGTGATAGGGAGCATTCATACATTTTTAGAGCTTGTAGGGTTTGAGAGGAGTGATCTTTGCCTATTACTCTTGGTGTGAGCAGTCTAGACCGGCTAGGAGTCGGTAATCGAGCTTCCGAGTAAATTGTGGAAGACATCGTCAAGTTTGTACGCGGTTTCAGGTCTCCCGCTCGAAAAGAACACCAAGAGAGAGCGTCTGAGCTTTGGAGGCTTGCTCTAGCGCTTGGTTTCGGGAGTAAAGCGTAACTTTGTGAGCATTGTTCTTGAAACGATGGGAGGAACCAAGACTTCGACAGGAGTGGTTCAATAAAGATTAGAGGAAGGCGCCTACCTTCCGAGACATCAAAAAAAGTCATTAAGCATTCTCTATCTCACTTTCTTTACTTATCGCATTTACTTACCGTTTGAGTGGTGTGATAAGTTGTTCTTTGATTCTTCTTGGTGGCAATTGTGCTAGTGCTTGTTTGTTGTTATTATCTTTCCATTAGCATTGTTAGGGATCTTGGCCTACTAGAATTGCTTAGCTTTGCTTCCGTTGTGATGGACTTTTATAGTTTTAGTTCATAGTGAAATTAGTGCTATAAATCCACATATTCAACCCCCTTCTCAGTGTCCTTGATCCTTACACCCATATTTCCATCCTGAGTCTTGGGACCTTGCAGTCCTCTTGGAATCAATAGCTTCAGCAGCAAGATCTGCTGGTAGTGCTGCTATAGTCTTCTCAGCTAGAGCTGAAGCATCTGGAGCAGCTGAGGAAGATGAGGCAGCACCACCTGATGCAGCTGAGGATGCTGTAGCATTCATAGGAGGGTTAGGCTCAACTTTTTACTGTTGCTCAACAATGCCGTCCATCATCTTCCAACACACCACAGTGACCAGCAAATCAGCAATAGGAGAAGGACAGCAAGTGCACCACTTAAAATTGCAGCACTGGATGAGCACTGAGCTCAAGAGAACTCTCCATCAGTTGAGGAGGAACTCCTGTCGAAGGAGCAACCAGCAGAAGTGTAAAACCCTAAATGATAAAATCCATCAGCACACAGCAAGGAAAGCAGCAGGAAGATCCTTGGCTAGAGAGGGGGTGGGGTGAGCGAGAGGAAGAGGGAGAGGGAGAGGGATACCTACCTGGCTGGATGGAGTCGAACTGCAGCAGAGATGCTGGGGAGGCGTAGGGTTCTGAAGAAAGTGGATGCTGCTGCCTAGAGTGGAGTGGAGCACGTCTTAGCTGCTGGGTGAGGAGGCATAATATATAAAACCCTAGTGGGCTAAGCCACTCTCCAGCCCAATATAAGGCCCTCTTTGTTTGAGCTGGAGCTTTTGAGCTTTTAGAAAAGCTAGCTGGTGGCTAATTAAGAAGCTAGCTGGTGAAATTTAGATTTAGATTTTGTAATATACATTTAGCTTTTCTGCACACCAAAAGCTAGAAAAGCAGCCTTCAGTGAGCTTTTCAGCTTTTAGTTTATTTTTGCAAAAGCTAGCTTTTCAGCGTTTCAAAAGCAAGCTTTTCAGAACTTTGTTTGTTTCAGCTTTCTCAGTTTTTAGCTTTTCAGCTGGAAAGCCAACTGAGAAACTGAAACAAAGAGGTCGTGCCCATATATCCACTCGCACTTTTCTGGTCGTGCCCACTATGTCTGGACGACTAGTCGACGGTTAGTCGCGATTAGTTGAACGACTGATTGATTAGTCGACCAGATCAAGTCGACCTCTCTAATCGAGCATTGGAAACCAATTAGGCCGACTAATCACAATTAATTGTGATTGATCGGACGACTTGAAAACATTGCTCCTGACATCCATCAAGCCAGGCAGACCAACAGATCAAATCCTGCTAGCTAGATAGACAGCTATTATTCACAGGCCTCGCTACGCCAGGCACTAGTTGTTGCCGGAAGGGTGCACAAATGGCTAAGTCCAGATGGTTCGAGTTTGACCTTCAAGGTTGGATACCCGAAGGGATGACTTTGGCTGGGGTATGCCATGGCCAGCCCATTTAAAGTCTGAGGTTGGACCAGGCGTTTGGGGGACCTGATCCCGGCCCCACCACTAGGTCGTACTCAATGAGAGACGTCAATACGACCTTGCTTTGATCATCAACGCTTGAATGGATCACACAGCCAGAAAGTCGAGCAACGAGACATAGTCGGGAACTAGTCAAGCGATGGCAAACACCACTTTCTTCATCATCATATGAATAGTTCATCGACTGCTCGAGAGCTCAGGTCTCATTACCCCCCCCCCCCATTACCACCACAAATTCTTCAACCAGTCGAGGGCTCGTGGCTATGTCCAACAGGTGCACTCACACGCAATTGTCCCTGATCTTCATCAGCCCTCGACTGGTTCTTCAACCACTCCTGGGCTACGCCCAATGGGTAGCGCTCACGCGCACCAGCTAGACAATCGAGGAGGCCAACCCAATGAGTACTAGGGTACTCCCTCCATTCACAATTATAAGTCAAAAGCTCTGGGCACTGGAATTAAGAAGTGTGCGTAGAAAATAAGTTGGAAATAGATAGAGATGGAGATTTATTGGAAAGAAAGAAAATGTGTTGGAAAGAGAGAAAGATGTATTGGAAAGTGAGAATGATATATATTTTGAGAACAAAATTTGAATGCTAAAATAAATTACTCCCTCCGGTCCTTTAAAACAGGACGTTCTGGCCATTAGAGGAGGGTTCTGCAAAACAAGTCGGTTTGCCAAAAGACAGCCGTGCATCACTGCTTTGCCCTGTTTCTTCGTCTCCTACGTTGACATTAGCTGCGCTGGCCTATTTTGTTTCCTACGCATGTGGCTCATTTCCTGTGCCAACCGTTTAAATCAAAGGTGACATGCACGCATGGCTCGAAGCCGTTCAGTGCCTCCCAAAACCATCGCTCACCAGAATATTTCACCATGGCTGCACTGCCGAGGGACGTCGTGCCGACGGCTAGTGATCTTGCTGATGTGGCCACGCTGCTAACCGATGGCGTGTCGACGGCCAGCGATCCAACGGCCGTGGTTGCGCTACCAACTAACACCGTGATGAAGAAATTGACACCAAAGATTCATGAAGCATCGGAGGAAGGAGACGAAGTCTTTGTAGTCCCAGATTCAGATGATGAAGAAGAAGAAGGCTACAACACCGCCACCCTTAATCGGAGGAAGATTGAGAAAAACCACAACGACAACAGCTGCAATGAAGTTGCTCTGTGTTGTCCTGAGGCTATCGTCAAGAATCAACTTTTGATTAAAACAACTATGCATGAAGTTTGGGGCATGTTTATTCCTCTCTTGCTCCCCCCTATTCTATGGAGAGCATGATGATGACACAAATCAAGCATCTGCAACTCTATTATGGATTGGAAGAGGCTACTATCATGCTTAATTAAAATCTGCTACAGGATGGTTATGCTATGTTTCTTGTTTCATCTCTGTTCATCTGTTCTTGGTCTCTGCTATGTTTCATCAGCAACTTGTAGGGTAGAATTAGTAGAAGTTGTAATCTTTGCAGGATCATGGATTAACCAAGAGCATCCATAGCATCTTGTAACAAGTTGGCCTAATAAGGGATTTGCAGTGGAACATCGCCTTGTTCCTTTCTTCATATGAGAGATTTTAAATTTATTTGAACATTGAACTTTGATACATTCATTCATTACTTGTTGCAGTGTCAAAAAGATCATGTTTATGTGTTTGGACAGAATTCTTGATAAGCCTATTTCGATAACACAAATGCATAGATATTGTAATGAAATGCAGGAAATATTAAAATGAATAGAAATACATAATATCAAAAGCAGAAATCATGATAGCTTACCTCTTGCACTATTGGAACAAGTTCTTCAACAGTTATTGCAACCTTCTTGTACTGAATTGATTGTATTTCTCTAAAGAAACCCAAATCAAGAATATTGAAGTGTTAGCTTCATGACCATTGACGTCCCTCAAAAGGTATGAATAATTTTGGTGATTGAATGAAAACTATGAACTAACTCGTTGGATGTTGGTCTATCAACATCTTTCTCCACCTCTACGAGTTGGTTTCTTCAAAGTTGCTCGTTGCTCCAGCGTTTTTCCAAGGATGAAGCTTGTCCAAGGCTAAGGATATATTTAGAGCCTGAAGAAGCCACTGGACAGTCCAATGAGCCTGAAGACGAAGTCCAGAAGAGGTGTCTCTAGAAGTTCAAAAGTGAGAGTCACCGAACAGTTCGGTGAAGGTATGCACTGGACAGTGCAGTGTCATAAGGAGTGGATTCCAGAGAGGATGTTTTCTGCCTGTCGAAAGCAGGAGTCACTAGACAGTTCAGTGGTCCCAACCACCAGACAATCTAATGACTGCAAAAAGCAGTCAGCTTTTTGGCAACAGCTCCCAATGTCTATTTCGGGGCTTAGGGCATATATAAACTGTTGAGGGAGCTCTTGTGGAGGTTACCTGCGGCTAAAGAAGTTGAGAGATCATTTATAGAAGCCAAAGGTCATCAAAGAGAGCACAAGAAAGCATATTGAAAGATCTTGAGTGCTAGTGAAGAGTAGCAAAGAGCGTCCATACATTCATACATTTCTAGAGCTTGTGAGGCTGAGATGAGTGTCTTGTTATTCTTGGTCTATGGCAGCCTTGACCGATTAGGCATTGTTGTCAGAGCTTTCGAAGATTTGTGAAAGATGACATCAAGTTTGTGAGTGGTTTTGGGTCCTTCACTCGAAAGGGACACCAAAAGGGAGCATCCAAAGGCTTGGAGGCTTGCTCTAGCGCGAGGGTGTTGTTTGCTACAACTGGGCCACCGGTGACTTCACTCCGAGAAGTGGAGCATACCCTTTGGAGCACCATTTCAGAAACGGGGGAGGGACCGGTATTCCGACAGGAGTGGTCCAACGAGGATTAGGGGAAGGCGTCATCCTTCCGAGACCTCGGAAAAAATCACTGAACATCTCTTTCTCTCTTCTCTTTACTTACCGCATTTACCATATTGCGAGTAATGTGATAGGTTGCTTGGTGATATCTCTTGGTGGCTCTCGTGCCGTTGTCTTGCTTGTTAGCTTGATAGGTTGTTCTTCCTTTATCCTTTCGTGCCTAGTTGGTCCCTAGCTTGGTTGTGCCTTTTGTTTAGTCTCGCTCTTGCTAGGATTTGCTTGTTAGGTTACTAGAAAATAGAAAGAGTTAAAAAGTTCTAGTAGTGTTAGTGCCCAATTCAACCCTCTCTTCTCAGTCACTTGATCCTTACATGAAGTCTGGTGAGTTTGGTGGTTGACAAATCAGACTAATATTAAACCCTCCTTCCTTTGCAGCCTCACAGAAAATTGCATCATCTGTTTCCAAATGTGATGGTGCATTATCTTGCACTATATAGATGGGTTTGTTTATGTCCTCT
The DNA here is from genome assembly GCA_001602275.1 of Zoysia japonica. Taxonomy (NCBI): domain Eukaryota; kingdom Viridiplantae; phylum Streptophyta; class Magnoliopsida; order Poales; family Poaceae; genus Zoysia; species Zoysia japonica. The sequence continues at coordinate 868,877 of BCLF01000084.1, read as the reverse complement.
CTTGGCCATTTCTCTCTAACAGCAGGCAACACCTTTTCAATCATAAATTCTCTAAACAAGTATCTAATGATTGAAGTAATTGGTTTAAGTACCCAACTCCCAGCTTGTCGGTTGGCACTGGTCCTTTTAGCACGCTCATATGTAGCCAGAGGAAAACAACCAATTTTCCCAATCCAAATGCAAACTCCATTTGAATACCTTGGCCTACCATACACACCTGAAAACATAAGCCTACGAAAACATAAGCCTGAGAATGTAGTTCTTATTTTTTCAAGTCCTGTATGGATCATTTTCATCAAGCAACAAATAGTAGTTCTCAGATTTTTGACTAAGAAAGAACCATTTCTCATCTATGAAAATATGGTTAAAAAAATCCTAACTCTAGATTTTCAGCAGGGCAAACTTTCAGGGTCTATCATATCCACACACCATTGTAACCTAGCTTTCAAGTTTTACTCAGTCAAATGAGGTTTAATGCAATTTGAATGGCACCTAAGTTGCCCTTTCTCATAAACTTAATAACTCTGATTTTTTCCTGCACCAACAATTTTGCTAATATCTTGTAATGTCATTCTGTCCTTAAAATGGCACACTGTGCAAAACTTCCAAATTTATTGGAGTTGGCTTCCAGCTTGACCTATCTTTTCTTCTTGAGCCCACAGAAACTAAAATGCCCTGACTAAAGTTGACTTTCCCTTTTTTTTCCATAATCACTGGACACTGCAAATATGCAAGCCAAATTGTGCAGCAACTTGCTTGGTAACATCCTGTTGACGCTGAAAAGATCCGGATCAACGCACCAAGTGCACTAGATCGTGCGCGTCGCAAAGTGGTAGACAACGTGCTTTCGTGGCGAAGAACGACTAGTTTACGAGCAAACTAGCAAAAGCCGACGAATCTTCCGCCCGGGAGGGACCTTGTCCAGGCGTAAGCGTCGCCGGACGTGCCTTAGGTCGGCTGGCGGGCCTTAGGACGTCATCTATAGCCGTGGAGACCGGTGGATGAACAGCATAGAGGGTTTGCAATAGGATTAAGGTTTGGAGAGGTAAAAAGTAAAGAAACAATTGGTAAAATTGATTGGGTTACCTTCTCAATCGGCCTTAGACCTCTTTATATGGAGGTGGGGTGGTCTTACCCTATGGAGTCACGGATCTCCTTGATTAGAAAATAAATTAGCTCTGATTTGGTGTAAAAACTATCAAAAACAGACTTCAGGTACTGAAAACTCGGCACATTGCCGAAGACTCCGGTGGGCAAAATCCTGCGTATAGAGAGGGCTTATCGGACACTCCGGTACTGTACCGAAAACTCTGATACTGTACCAGACACTCCGGTAACAGATACTCCGGCATTTTACCGGACACTCCAGTGTCGGCTCGAACATTTTTTTATTAACTCCGTAATTTCCTCATCCAGTCTCCAAATTAGGCGATTCGTATATCCGTTTCGATCGTCTCGACGAGGGCTGCGTCATGAAATCTTCAAATCATGAATTTGGCTTCATCTTTATGTCTTTTTAAGCACTTCTTTCCTTTTTTAAGTGAAATTTAGCTAAACTCTTCAAAATATCTTCCATATCCTGAAAAACATGTTGAAAAATAATTCTTGCGAAACAATCATTATCAGATGTATTCAGTCTATCAAACTAGAGCATTCGCTTCGGGAAATCAGAACTTTCGGTCTTCCCAAGATGCAAATTTTGAGAGTCAACACATGTCCCCCTGTTTTTTAGCAAAGCTAACCTACCAAAAAATATTCTTGTTACCCAAAATTGCTCAAGTATGATGATAAACAAGAGACCGATTATCTAGAACCGATATAAAAAACTAATCAAGTAGCCGAAATAATATTCTGTCAATTGTATCAATCGTTAGATCATATTAACTAAATATTGCGGCTATTGAATCGTTGAAGTTCAATCTATAGTCCAGAATTAGACCGGATGGTCCGGTGCGCAAAATACCCGAACCCAAAAGGGCTTGCCGGATAGTTCGGCAAATCATCGAACATTCCAGTTATGCACCAGACAGTCCGGTGTGCAAAGCACCTGAATCCGAGAGGACTTACCGGATACTCCAGTCACCGGACATTCCGGTCCTGCACCAGACAGTCCGGTGTGCAATGCACCTGAACCCGAGAGGGCTTGTCGGATACTCCGGCATCACACCGAATACTTCGGTCATCGAACATTTCGGTCCTTCACCGAACAGTTCGGTGTACAAAGCACCTGAACCCCAGAGGGCTTGCCGGATAGTCCGGTCACCGTGCCGAATAGTCTGGTGGGCAAAATGCCCTAAACCCGAGAGGGCTTGCCGGACACTCCGACATTATACCGGACACTCCGATGACTGCAGATTCTGTCCAAAGTGATAACCAAATCATCCATTGACCTCGTTTTCTCACAAAATAACATTCATATTCTTGGCCGAATGGAACTAAGCATTTCACCACATATTTGACCAGCATGATAAATATTTTTATTGTAGCATCTTCTTCCTTACATTTCACTTAGCGGCTTTGCCTCCCCCGAGTGTCGAAGTTATTAGTAGCTCAACGTTGGTCGGTTACAACTCATCGGCTATTGAAGTCTCATGCTCTTCTACCCATGTCAAAACTATGTCATTTTGTATTTAAGCACGCTCATTAAATTCTTCAATGTTCGGTAATAAAACTTAAAAGCTCATAAAATGCTTATATGCCGAACTTTCAACTTTCTTTGAAATATTGATCTAGAATTACATAGGCAATGACTAAAAAGACTTTCCAAAACTTTGATTTGGCTCCATCCAAGTTTGAAACAAAAATAGCCGAATTATTACTCTCTAAGTCAAAACTGAAACTCCCTTATTGCCAAGCTGGGACTTCCGGTTCTTCAGGATTTCAGCATTGGCAATTTTGAGTATCGGTCATTTGACAATTGAAAATTAAGTTTCATCGGCATTGCAACCGGATACTCATCATGCCAAATACATAGCTACAATCACTATGTTCCTAAATGCTTAACAATACCAAATTCATTATATAAGATTTAGCATCTAAGCATACATCAATGTAAGCACTATGATCCATCCTTCATATAATTTATATGACCGAAATAAACTTCAAGAAGTAATACAAATGTCATATATGTAGTTATTTCCGTCTTCATAGCTAAAATTAATTTCAACAATTGTATGATCATTTGAACATAACCCTTCATAGCATGAGCAATATTTGTACTCCCAAAGATTAAAATAAGGCCAAGAAAGATGAGAGTAAACATATAAAGATGGCTCCAACTCATATGCATTGGTGACATAGACAATGAATCAAGATGAAGAAATTACCAATAATCTTGATGATCGGGCACATACCATAATTGTTTCTTAGCACTTCTTTTCCCCACTATCTTCTTTGCACCCATCACTTGATCACCATGATTGTCACGTTCTTGCAAATTCTCTTTGCGAATCCAAACCAAGCCTTTCTCTTTCAACTCTTCTGTACTAAGTTTTTGCAATTCTTTCATTTGCCAATTTGAGAAACCGAGTGGACCTCTCAGTTTTGTTTTTGCCTTGGGAATTGGCAATTCTAATTTGCTTTTGACACCTTCAACTTCTTTAGTTCAGATTTGGCATCAAAAATTTCAACACTTGATTGCTTCATCTTTTTGCCATTAATAGCCGAAGCTTTCAAAGCATGAATTGGCTTTCCTTCACTTAAATTCAGATCTAAACTTTTATCTTTACAGCCATCATTTTTGACACGATAGACTTGCCGGGTCACCTTTCTCTTCTCTTGACCTATTGACCGATTTTTCTTATCAAAAAGGTCTCTCATGTGTGGTTGTCTTCTTGTATTTATATTTTGCCTAGGACAGAATTGAGGTTGCATCCATAAACCACGCCACTCCTATGATGAATAAGGATGAAAACCTACAGTAGATGATTCATATGGCATCGGCATAATCAGCGTGAAAGGAAGATATGGAGCCTCGCAAAAAATTTCTTCCTTTGCTGATTCCAACCCCCATGTTTGTATTTTGGAGGCACTCTTGACGGCTTGAGGTAGTTTGGCTTAGAACCACTCCTCGCATCTCTTTCTCTTACATATTTAGCCAAAAGCTTTTCAAATGTAAGCTTTAGCTTTTTACCCTCATGTTTGTCGTGGAATTTACCTCATTCAATCTTTTTTAAATTGATTCTTGGATTTTTGCTCATTTCATTAACTCTATGAAATTGGAAGTTCCGATTTGATAAACCGAACGTTCTGATTTTTTCAGCTTTGCTAGGTTTGGTCGATTTGAAGTTAATCGGTCATGAGCAAGCTTAAAAACCTTTTGTTGCCCCCCAGTGTATGATGGATCTTCAACAACCTCTTTAAAATCGTTGCTTTTAACAATATCATCATGAATCTCATCGGCAACTACATTCTTTTCGTCGGAGGGCTTTAAACTATTTTTACCAAGAATCAACTCGTTGTTGTTAGATGAATCGGCTTGTGACCGATTTGATAATCTTTTACTATCAAGACCAATTGAAGCCAACTGGTCAGCCTTATGTGTTTCCCCAAAACTCAATCGACCTCCATCAATGGCCGATTGGACTTTCTGACGAAACATATTGCAATTCCTAGTACTATGATCAAAAGAATTATGCCACTTGCAATATGCTTGTTTTCCTATATCTTGCAGTGATGAAATGACTTTTCCATCTATGATCCTAATAAAATTATCCTCTAGCAAGCTATCAAATAGATCATCACATAAAGTTAAATTAAAAGTGTACTTTGTTTTCTTTAGCCGATTCTTTTGAGGAGACGGCTTTAAGGTTGAGCAAACGAATGGCTTAGATTTCTCATTTACCCATTCGGCCACGCATTTACTTGTGTTTTTGTTTCCGGATGCTTTAGAATTTATTACCACACTAGCATTGGTTTTTGGAACATTGGTTAACCTTGATTTTGTTCTTTTAAAACCTGAATAGCCACAAGTAAACTATTTAAATAACAACTTGGGCAATGATGAAGTTGAGACTTTGAATGCTAAAATATTACTGTTATCGGCCTTTCTAATTTTTACAATGCATGGACCGACACTATGTGAAGACTCTTTGTTGCTAACAAGTAAATTACCCTCCTCAATCGATCTCTTAGCATTACTTTCTATGTCAGTACTAATGCATGTATTAATTGAAAATTTATGATCTGATTGGGAATTAAGTAAAGTACTTGTAAAGCATACCTTATCAAATGTGTTGGAGAGACGTGAAACCTTGATATGAATTGAACTATGGTATGGCAACGCCTTCATCTTCCTTTCGTCTATGTCTCCATGCTCTCGTTGATGCTCTTTGCTCACCGAACCTTGTTCGGTTATGGGTTGAGATCGATGAATAATAGAATAATCACTTGACAAACATATGACCTCTTTAGGAAAATTAAGCATAGCTACCTTTTTACATTTCATATCCTTATGTGTAGCTGTGTTTGTTTACTCGATCTCGCTTGTAACCGATAACTCAGTAACAATCGGCTTTTTATTGGAACGACTCCTAATTCTTGCAAGAAACTCTACAAAATCCGCATTTAATTTCTTCTTTATACTCGAAAATGCATCTTGAGGGAACATAGAAGCCATTGTTAAATTTTCACCCATTCGGCCATGATCATTATTTGTACTTAAAGCCGAATTAGTGGGTGAAGTATATACAAGTGTGGCATGCGGAGGTATGTGGATGCTTGTTAAATTTTCATTAATTCGGCTACAATTTTTAATAGCATGAGGAGCCGAATTATGACCATTAAGATTTGAGTATAGTGTTGAATTTGTAGGTGTAACCTCCACTCTATTAATATGAGAGGCATCATATGGCATATGAGAACAATTAGATGAAAGATATAAACTAGCAAGGCCATATGTGTCATGTATTGGCACATTATATGAAGCTATCATAAATGGTACAATTGGTGCCGATGCATTGAAAGAAAAAACACCATATTGGGCATTCATGAAACTATTAGTATGTGATGTTTCATAAAAGTTGGCCAAACTCATCAAGTTGGCATGACTTTGATGAATATACATTGGCGTATGAGACAGCTCCATTGCCGATGTATAACAATGTGCATATTGAGTGTTGTTAGTATCACTAAAACTTAGAACAAATGCGTTATGAAACAAGAGTGATGCATGACTAGGATCCATACTTGAATAATGGCTAAATGATTCACCACGTCCATCATTATGTCTAGCAACATCAATATAGGAATGTGTAGCATTTGCAAAACTATTAAGTATTAACATCTTATTTGCAAATTTTACCTCGGGTTGATCGTAGCGGTATGGATAACTTGCCATGTGTTTGCCTTTATTCCACTTGATCAAACCACAACAACATGGTAGTCTTGATTTTTTTCTTTTTTATTCTTGGCTTCTCACGATTAAAACCTGCAACAAGAATAAGAACAACCACAAAGAGGCCAGAGCGATGGTGATGACGAATCAAAAAGATAGATCAATTAGAGAAAATGCTAGGTTAGAAAAATTCGGTTACTATGATGAAAACCGAATAATCGTCTCCAGCGGAGTCGCTAAAAAGTGTGTTGACGCCAAAAAGATCCGGATCAACGCACCGAGAGCACTAGGTCATTTGGGTTGCAACGGACTAGATCAACAAGGTTACCTCCGATCGGTTCGTGAAGATGTAGGTATCACGATTTCGCTGTGAAGTGCGGCTAGATTTACGGGCAAACCTGCAAAGTGGTAGACAACGTGTTTTCGTGGCGAAGAACGACTAGTTTACGAGCAAACTAGCAAAGGCCATCGAATCGCCCGCTCGAGAGGGACCCCATCTGGGCGTGAGCGTCGCCGAACGTGCCCTAGGTCGGTCGGCAAGCCCTAAAACGTCATCTATGGCCGTAGAGACCGGTGGATGAACAGCATAGGGGGTTTCGAAGAGGATTAGAGTTTGGAGAAGTAAAAAGTAAAGGGACAATTAGTAGAATCGATTGAGTTATCTTCTCAATTGGCCTTAGGCCTCTTTATATAGAGGTAGGATGGTCTTACCTCGTAGAGCCACGGATCTTTTTATTAGAAAACAAATTAGCTTCGATTTGGTGTAAAAATTACCAAAAAACAGACTTCGGGTACTGGACACTCCGGCACATTGCCAAAGACTCCGGTGGGCAAAATCCCGCATCTAGAGAGGGCTTACCGGACACTTCGGTACCAGATACTCCGGCATTTTGCCGGACACTCCGGTGTCAGATCGGACATTTTTTGTTAACTCCATAATTTCATATATCCTTTTCGATCGTCTCGGCGAGGGCTGCGTCATGGAATCTTCAAATCATAGATTTTGGCTTCATCTTCATATCTTTTAAACACTTTTTTTCTTTTTTATGGAATTTAGTCAAACTCTTCGAAAATATCTTTTATGTCCTGAAAAACATGTTGAAAAACAATTCTTACGAAACAATCATTGTCAGATGTATTCGGTTTATCAAACTGGAGCATCCGATTTAGAAAACTAGAACTTTCGGTCTTCTTAAAATGTAAATTTTGAGTGTCAACACATCCTTTCCTAACTTTCCATTTGAGCTATTAACTAACAATGCTTGATTAACTTGCTGCCATATTGCAGCTGTCACATCCTTCCTCCTACAGACCTCCCTAATAACGAGCAAATATTCATGATTTAACACTAGTAAACATGAATCAGCACTACTATTCTACAGAGAATAGTCTGTACCATTAGCTTCATCATTTAGTTGAGGTTCTACATTCAAATCAAATCCTGCATTCTCCTCCAGCGTTACATTATCTTGTCCACGATGTAAATTACAAACCATAGATGATCATACCAGATAAAATCAATCCTGACTAACGAATAGCGAGTTCTTTAAGAAGAGGCACAAACTTGGAGTATCCTCTTGTGATGCTTCAATGTTTAAGTCAATCCAATCTTGATCATCTGACTCTGTGGAAAGCGATTGAATTCTGGTTCAAAGAAGACTAATAGCAGTGCAATAGAACGCAAATGAAACTAAAGATCAAAGGAATCGGACCTCCCAGTGGCAGTGTTTCGTTGAGATCGAAGTCAGCGAAGAATCTTGGCGCAAGCTTCATGGTGATCGTCGCGGGCTAACGAAGAAGACTAATGACTCATGATTCAGGAGCTTAAATAGGAAATCACCAAAGGGGCGCTGAGCAGCACGCGCAACATGGATTTCAGCCGGCGAGGGGACGCGCGCGAGAAACAGAGCCCACTGAAAAGAAAGAGCGTCAAAACAAATAAAATTCAAAAAAAAAATCCTCCACGCGAAAATATGTGGCCGCTGAGAATTAAACCAGGCCTGATAGCAGCGAAGTGAGCGACAGTAACCAGTAGAATTTAGGGAGAGTTTTGAATACGACGGAGGTTTCGCCTTATTTATTAGGGGCAAACATGGAAGAATTAGCTCTAATTAATCATTTCTTGGTAATTGAAATGTTGTCTGGAACATCCTGTTTTATTGGACCGAAGTGAGAATAATCATGAATGGAGGGAGTACTTGACACCGGTAGTCCGACACATGGTTTCAAGATGGGGGACTATACCAAAATGTTGTACAAGGAACTCGGAAATCTATTCGCACAAAACCGGAGCCTTTGTAATTTCTCAAATCCTCGCCCTCGCGGCGGAATACATTTAACTTTCCTATGCTAAAAGCATGGTTAATAAAATCGTAAAACCCGGTCCAGTTTTCACGGTTTTTAGTCAAACCGGTCTCCGGGCGACCAGTTTTTGTTTTAAAAATTAAAAAATTTTAAAATTTCAAAATTTTAAAAACCGATAAAACCAGTCGATAAACTGGTAAAACCGAGTAGTAAACTGGTGGGTGTGAAACTTGAAAAGCGATAAAACCGAGAAAACCAGTCGATAAACAAGAAAATTCGATTGGTTTAATTTACCGTATAATTCGTTTAAATTTTGATTTTTTGATTTGACGTGGTTTTCGACCAATTTTTATAAATTTTGTTGTTTTCATCGTACCGGCTTCGATCGGTTTTAGCGGTTCAAAAAAGGGCATGTACGCCGAACGAGGATAGGCCTGTTTAATTGCCATGCAAGTCGAACCACTCGACGCCTCTGTTGCAACTTGTGATGGATGGATTCTCAAACACCCAGTACTGAAATTCTCTAATCTCTGATGTCTTTGTGTGTGCTGTGATAGGAGTATGAGCTACTGCTAATCTTGCGTGATGTGCTCTACTGTTCATCTGTTATGTTTTCTTGTCGACACCGTGAGAAGCGCAGCCGTCCGATTGGCCCGGCAGCTACGGCCTGCTGACATGAATGCAGAGTTATTCGCAGGTTTCTCAGATTCATGCCCACGCTGAATGCAACGTATAGCGTTTAATGCAGCTCTTAGTACTGTACTCGTACGTTAACGTTCTCATCCTGTATGGGTGGAAGTGTGGCCCTTGCCCTGGACCGTCCATCTGATGGCGCTGAACACGATACGCGCGGAGTTAAGCGCGTCGTCCCCAGGAGCCTCGCGGACAGTCGCGGTATCGAGTTGTACCGGAAGATTTGGTGATCTCTGGAGTAAATGTTGGATTTGGATCCGGCGCGGCGACTGTGCCTGCGTACAGTACTGGAGTACGTACTACGGTTGCTGTCGGGCGTCGCGGCACGGGTGGTCGTTAAAGGTGAAGGGTGATCTTTCTTCGCTTGCGTTTGCGCGTTTGCAGGATTGTGAGCGTTTCTGCTGTGAGAAATTTGTCCATGCACACGCAGCGCGTTTCTCGTGATCCTTTGGTACTGCTTTTCGGAACAACGGGTCCAAACTCCGAAAGGCGAAGCACGATTTGAACAAAGGTTGAAGAGCACGCTGTCGATACGCCGTGCGAGGACACGTTGGAGGTGTCAACCGGCTTCACTTCGCGCACGGGAAACCTCCTCTACAATAAGGGTGTCGTCGATGGATCCCATCAGATGGGGCGTGCGCCCAATTCAAGGCTCATCATTCTGCTGTCCACCACACGCGGCGCCGTGAAAGCCAGGCACACAAACAGGCACGGACACCCTGCTGGCTGCTGCCACTGCTACTCGCGCACGCAAAGCCTGTGAACGTGACTGTGTGTCGGGTCGCGGCGGGCCTTCTTGGCTCTTGTTGCCCTCCCGCCGACGCCGAGACGTACGGCCGCAGCGCTGAGCCAGTCCGGTGGCCGTGCCGTCCTCCGGGTCCCCGGCTAAGAGCAACGGAGCAAGCAAAGCTGCGCGGCTCCCCGTGCCGAGTCCGACGCAGAGGGAAATACGCGCGGTCCTGTCACGTCGCGAGATGCTTGCTCCCCGTGCCGGCTGGCGGCGAGGCAGACGACGCCTTCACTGTGCGCGTCTCCGTATAGTCCTCGTCTCCATACTGCGCGTACGTATACGCTGAGCCAGCCGAGTGTATTTTGTTGAGCATTCAATCAACCTGCTGCAGCTTCCACGCCTGTCCAAACAGGAAACTCTCTGCCGGCCATGTTTTCCTTTCTTTGCCCGTCGCCTCGGTCTCCCGCTTTGATCCAGCAATTTTTTATTGCAAAATTTTTTTAAAAAAATAAGTTTCTCTACGTAGTACCTGTAGTACATGATTGAATTGTTTTTTTTTTTTGCAAAATTTCTATACGATTATTATAGCATTCTGTCATTATAAAAGTGACTTCAACATTAATGTCCCCTTGGAACTATAAATTTTCCCTCCAATATATGTTTTCTACTCCTATGAAAGTAGTGCTCTATCCGTTTTGAAATTGTTGTCCAGCGGCAATAATTTTAGAATAAAATGAGTACATTATTTTACTCCCTCCAGCTCATAATTCAAGTCATTTTAAACATTTCTCTGGTCAAATATTAAGAATATAAACAATAAATAATTTTTAAGTTATTAAGTTTAGAAATACGAAAAATCATATGATTAAATTTGTCTTAAAAGTATTTTAAAAAAAGTATACATGTCACTTTTTAATAAAATATTTTATAAAAAATAAAAGTCAAAGTTATATTTTCAAGACTGTGTCGTCGTTCAAAATAGCTTGAATCAATGAGTATGGATGGAGAGAGTAATAATTTCGTTAAAAAAAAAATCCCTTTTCTATATAAAACTTTTCCCATTCCTAACATGAGTGCCTACGCCAGCGAGGTTCGAGCTGCTCAAATGTTTATTGGCGCCATCTCTATCTGTACAAAGAAATCCCAGTTTTTTGGGTATAAAGTGCGGTATGCCCGCAGCATGCAAGCAAGTAGTACTCCCGATAAAGCGGCACTACGTCGTATAGTAGGTACAGGGACTGTCTCCTCGAGGGAGAGTAGGAATGGGGGTCAACAAAGCACACAAGCTAGATTGTCATCATATTATTCCCCAATTATTTTGGCTGGCCCACATCGACACCCAATCAAATCAACCTCACCACTCTCACTCACCAAAGCCATGCATGCAAAAGGAAAAGAGAACCAAGGTCAGAGGGAAAGCATCATATTGCACCAGCAACAACATTAGTAAAAAGAAAAGGCATGTGCCAATTGCATTGCGTAAAACTATGCGCGCTCCATCCTTTTTTTTTAAAAAAAAATGGTCCCGAAAGACATGAGAGGACATTCCCTAATCAAAAGGCCTTCAATTCAAAGCGAATGCCGCATCGATCACTAACCACACCATGTATTGTAAGCATGCATGCACTTAATTTTTTGTGTCTCCAAATGTGAGAAGGGTTTTACTTTAAACGTAGCAGGTGGTCACCGTTACTTCCATCATTCGACTGGATCATTCTAAGACAAAGTCGAGATTTTGCTTTGGCCGTAGCAGTATTCCTTCGTGGGGTCAGTACTCTGTATGACCAATTTATAAAAATGAATGAATATCTAGTTCATTTAAGATATTACCTGTTGCACGTAATCTTTTCCCTGTTCTAGTACAAGAAATTTTTGTGCATTATTTAGCCGTTTGTGATGGTCGATGATTATCCACCCGACCGTAACAGAACGGAAGAGATCGAGCGCGAGTGGTGGTTATTATGGCCTGCCGGTTGGTGTTTTCGTCGTGTTGTTGCTCGGCGCTGAGAAGTGAGAGGACCTCTCTCTTCCGGCCTGCATCTCCCTGCACACAACAATCTTTTCCCCTCTGCGGCGACGACGACTCCGACGCAGCGGCAGCGTGGTTCAGTGCAGTGCATGACCTTGTTCCTCCCCCGCCACCTTTTGCAAAAGCTCGCGTGCCTGCCTCTGCCTGCCAGATAGGTGTTCCGGCATAGTACTCCGTAACATCTTTTTACACGGAGTGAGGACAACTACTGTGTGACGTCAAAGGAAAAAGGGCTTATTACCGACGCATGGCAATTAGCAAACCCCAAACATTTGTCAACCAAGAATGGCTCTGATTCTGCTGGAGATATTGGTTGGCAGCAGACCTGCCGCTGTGATGACTGAGATTTTCCCGCCAAGAGCATGCATGGATGATTGCCTGATTGTGGGTATGAATGACGAAACGCTTGCTGAAGTTGATGGGTTTTTGTGTTGTTTACGGCCTAGATTGTGACGCTTCGTCACAAGCACGGATATATGGGTCAACCCCTGTCCCGGAACACACGGTCATTGATCGATCACAAAAAGTCTAATACCTGCTGCCGACAGCTAGCTCCGGTTTACGTCCTCTTGATCGAGCCAATGTGGAAAGACTTAGGTGACCTTATTAGAAGCGGGAAGTGACCTTTTGGTTCCTACCTCTTGTTCGGACTAGAGCAAGAACATCGGCACAATAATTGGAGCCGTAAGCAGCCGTGCGACACAGAGATGGGCGAAAACGATGTTTTGACTTCTCCCGTAAAGCACATTGGAGTAGTTTTGAATCGCAATGCATACATGTCTTTCAAAAGGATTACCAACATGTCCGTATGTTCTCACAGCCTCACAGGGGCCTGTTCAAAGTAGTCCTCATGTTGGAGTGCAGAGCTTCATGACGGTCAACACCAGGCATCAACATATTTTTTTTTAGTAAATTTCACAAAATTAAATGTATTTTATTAATATTATCTCAAAACTACATATTCAAGCTATAATTTCATAAAACTACAGATTTTGTATCTAATTTATTATAAAAGTACAGATTTTGTATATATATTCAACATATCATAAAACTACATATTTTATATCTAATTTATCACAAAACTACAGATTTTGTGCAATATTTTAAAAGTTACTGTAGCAAATCTGTATTTTTTTGAAATTATAGGTTAAATCTGTAGTTTTGTAATAATATTGCTAAAATACTTGTAAATTTGTGAAATTTACTTTTTTTTTACGTGTAGTAAAGATAAAATCTTGTTCTACTTGCCCCGGTGATCGGCACTGCTGCGTGGCCAAAAGCTCTTGTATAGGCTCATGCATCGCCACATGAAGCTACGATACCTTGCTCGATCAGTGCAGCAAGGCATCGTGTAGGTTTGTTTTGTTGTGATGTACGGCGTCCTGTCACGTAGCCGAGTGAGCAATGCCGCTCGTGAAGAGCAACGGCAAGAGCCACAGCCGTTCATCGGTGTGGCGCATGCCAACTGGGCAACTGGTCACCTCTCGATGGATGGCTTTGGGGCCTTGGGCACTGTTTCCCACTCCCCACAACCAGTGCGGTCCTCCCTACGTGTTGGCCTCTGCTTGTTACGGAGTGTCACTTGTCTTTTGCCTTCGCTGCTAGGGTGAGAGAGACTCTTATAGTACTCACATCTAAGGCTAAAAACAGTAGGAAACGGTTGAAAAAATACCTCAAACATTTTTATTTTCATATTTACTACATCGAACAGAAACGAAAACAAAAAAGCCGAAAACAGAAATGAACAGATAAATATGGAATTCGAAAACAAAATAAAACGGTCGATAACCGAAAAAGATATCGAAAATATGAATAAAAAAATATCGAATATTCACTGTACGGTCTAAGTTTTACAATATATATAATACAAGTTGCAATTAAATTCACAACGTACAACTCAACAACATAAGCCAATAAGAGGTTGTTTGGTTCATAACTTCTAATTTTTATTTTTCATAAAATATGTTCAGATGAGATTTTATTACCGTATTTGGGGAAACGGTTAAAAACAGAAAAATTCCGCTGAAAACAAAATTCCGCTGAAACGGTCGAAAAAAAGGTCATACCATTTTCGTTACCATTTTTATTTTTCTCTGCTATCCAAAAATAGTACGAAAAAACGGTAAACAAAACGTGGTCGGAACGGAAAATTTCTTTTTCACCCCTGCTTACATCTGAACGAAACCCACGCCTGCAACAGTGAATGGTCCCCCATGAGAAAACATATTGCTCCAATGCTGTTTCCTTCTCAGTTTATAATTCGTTTTAGTATTAGATATAAATTTTTTTTAAAAAAATCTGTGATTACTAAAAACAAGTAGAACAAAGATAAAGATGGAGTAATGTTGGGAAGAAAAATTATTGTGAAATGAGAATGACTTGTAATTTAAAAAATAGAGAAATTCAAAATAGCTTATAATTTGATACGGGAGAGTAATAAAACCCCAACATATGGTTTCATTGTTCATCCTGATTCAAAACAAATACTCCATAAGAAACAATTGGCATATCACTCTAGTTTTAAAATATTAATTATTCATTTTATTAAAAGTATGATAAATATAATATGTTTATTATAATTTATTTTATTAATAGGGTATTTGAAACATGACTAATAATCATATTTGAATAAGATGCATAGTGAAATTGACATTAGATATCAACAATATAAATGTTTTAAAACTGGATGGAGTATACCTCAAAATGTAATAAATCGTGATTTGATGGAATTGCGGTATGCACCACAACTCCGTGGAAGACACTTTGATCAAATTTTTTCTTATTTTGTCATTAGCAGCTGCAGCCAGTAGGGGGGCCTGGCTTGAGGAGGCCTCTACCGGGGGCAATGTGTACATGGCGTGCCGGTACAGTGGTACGCCGTGCCCGTAGGCCCAGTGGTTTTACTCCTAGGTGGCTGAACGCAAGCAGCGCAGGGCAGGCTCCTGTGGTCCCCTTTCACATCCTGCAAGCATAGCTCTGCTCGCTGCCCTGCCTTTCTCGCTTTTCATCTCGCCCTTCTTCCTTTCTCCCCTGTCCGCCCCACGATACGACAAAGCCAAAGTTGCATCTTTACAAGCATTTCTTTGGCCATTTCAAGCCGCCCCACATACTGCTACGTGCTTAGTCCAAAGCACCAGCTGCCAGTCAGTCACCCTGTGTGACTGACTAGACTGCTTGGATTAGTAGTACCTGTGATTGCGCTTATAGTAACGCTCTAATGCATTGGAAGCAAGTAAAACAAACAAATGATTTGTGAGGGAAAAAGGTAGAGGGAGGCGGCACATGGCTGCGCAAGACTTGTATGTGTGGACGTGTCCTCTCTAGTCATCACTTCAGACACCTTTGGTTTCTGATGCCAGTAACAAGTGATAGTAGTAACATTTTTTATCACTGTGGCAAATGCTCCGAGTACAAACAATATGAGCTACTACTATTTATGTAGAAGTATATTTTAGCTAGGTCAAGGTGAATTCTAGCTGCATGTAGATGAAAATACTGAAAAAAAAAACAAAGTGTGCTCTTTGTTTTGTTTTGAAGTGCTTTTGTAGCAGGGGCTTACATTGTAGGGGGGAACTTTTGAGTGCCTGTTGGCAGGTGGAGGAAGGATGGACAGGCTAAGCACTGATATAGAAACACGGTCCCTATCAGCATCAGCACACATCATGTACTCAGTAGAAAAACTGGTCAAGGCATGGTCCTCCTTCTGTCTGCAATGTGACATATTTGTCAATCATCATGCCTCGCTTCATATTTTGGCCTGGGGAAAGGAAAATGATGCCTCCCGGAACGGTCTCAAACATTTTGACTGGCCTTGTTATAATTCGCTCTACGAGCAGTGGATAGGTGAAATTTCCTTGAGGGGCGAGATGTTAGGCCTCTTTGGAACGCAGGAAACTTGCTGCAACCGGAGAATTTGCAAGGCGCCAAATGTCTACGCCGGTTGAACTTTGCTGAGGTGAACGGCATACAAAAGCTGGTGCACACACAAACACACTACACTTTGTCTTGATGTCTGCGCGCTTCTTTTTAACCTTGGCATGCCATACACAGCATGCATTTGTGCTCAAAGACACCCAAACAATACGCTCCAAAGTGGACTTGGTTTGGCACATCGAAATGTGGTGATGAGATAGAGCTGGGGAGAAGGGCCGACACTCACTCGTTTGAGGGCGCCGTCTTCTAGTCTTTGGAGGAAAGCAGAAAACAAATAAAGCAATCGCAAGCATCGTTTTATTTAATCTTGTGACACCCAAAATTTCAACCAATTTTAAATATTAAAATTTCAAAATTTAAATGCATTTCACAATTTAGACTAGATTGAATTTCTTTCAAAAATAAATTACTAAGGTGCATCATGCATTTCATGTCATTGCATACTATTTAATTAATTGAGAGAATAAATAGTTAAACGAGATTAAGAATTAAAGAAAAGGATTAAGAGAAAAAGGAAGAAAGAAAAGAAATAAAAAAGAAGAAAACCTCACTGGGCCTCCTCCCTCTCTTCCTCTCCTCCCCGCCGGCCCACCTTCTCTCCCACCGCGCGGCCCAGCAGCCCAGCCGGCCCAGCTTGCCCACCCCGTCGCCCTCCTCCAGCGCACCGCCCCCACCGCAACGCCCC